>CM061142.1:251877003-252113016 GCA_030789695.1 Scilla litardierei
TAGCACGCGATTGCAACAGCTTCCGCCCAAAAATATTTTGGAAGGTTGCTTTCACACAATATTGTTCATGCACACTCTTGGAGTGTTCTATTTTTCCTTTCAACTACCCCATTTTGAGGAGCAGCTCTAGGAAAAGCAAAATTATGAGAAATGCCTCGTTTTTCACAAAATCTTTTGAAAGGTTCAATTTCAAATTCACCGACGTGATCACTTCTTAAAGAAATGACTTTCAAAGAATATAATCGGTCAATTCTTTTGAAAAATGTTTTAAACTCACGAAAGGCATGATTCTTATGAACTAAGAATAATACCCACATGTATCGTATGAAATCATCAACTATGACAAATACGTATTTAGAGTCATAAAGAGATGGAGTTCTTGTCGGGCCAAACAAGTCCATATGGAGTAGGTCAAGTGGCCTATTCGAACTAAGAGCTCTAATACTCTTAAATGTACTTTTATGCATCTTGCCAAATTGACATGAGTCACACACTTTATCTAATTTAAAATTCAATTTTGGAAGTCCAAGCACCAAACTCTTTCCTAGATATCTTACTCATGTTTTTGATGTTTATATGACCAAAACGTCTGTGCCATAGTAACGGGTCATTTGTTGAAACGATCAAGCAAACATTTGAATCATAATCATTTAATCTAAGCATATAAATATTTTCTACTTGCTTACCTTTAACAAGAATGGTTTTCATATCTTTATCATAAACTAAGCAAGCATCAAGAGTAAAAATAACGTTCAAACCTTTATCGCGTAATTGGCTTATGCTTATCAAATTATGCTTTAGCCCGCTTACCAAGCTGACATATTTGTCGATGTTATCTATGCCAATAATTTTACCTTTCTTATTGTCGTCAATGGTCACAGTTCCTCCATCATACATTTTTAAAGTACTAAGCAACTTTACGTTCCATGTCATGTGTGCGGAGCATCCACTATCCATTATCCACATGTCCTGAAAGAAAATAATTGAGCTTATTTGGTACCCACTTATGATTGGGGTCCGAGTTGTTAGACATAATTTTTATCTATTCATACAATCCTAAGTATTGGGTATCAAAGAGATATACATGAAGCACGGGGATACCCTAATAGGTGCATATATGTAAGGATCATTTATTGGGAACCCAAATTCGATTTGAATTTGATTTCCTATGCATACTATTTAACCTGGTGGAAACATAAATGTTCTTTTCATGATTGCTCAAATATCTTGGCACCCAAACAGTATTATTTCTAGCGAATCTATTTGAACATAATTATGACAAGAAACATTGTGATGAGAGGTATCATAATGTACATTGTGCTTAGCATTCTTGCTATAAACAGAAGCATATTGTTTCACATCCTTATGCACAATATTTTGAGCAGATTTATCATACGAAGTAGATGCATGTATACAAGATAAAGTAGCTTTCACATTTGGTTTGTTCATAACCTTTTCAAGTCATAGAACAAGTTCCTCATGTTTGAGTTTACTTGAAACTATATCATTTGCGAGCATATTGAACTTATACTCAAAGTAGAGACATATAAAACATGTTCAACTTTCAAAGCATCATGATCACACACTAATCTATCATACTTGATTTTCAACTCTTTATGATCATTACAGCAATATTTTATAGACTCATATTCATTAGCAGGAGAGTCAAATTTATTCTTGAGATTATCATGTTCATCATGCAAAGTTTTATGCTTTTTGTCCAAGGTTCTGTGTTTCCTTGTCAATCTTTCATATTCTCTATAGAGAATTTCATATGCACTAGCAATATCAAAATCATTTTCCTCATCGAAACTAGAATCACTAACCTCATTTTTGTCGTCTTGATGAGCCATCATGCATATTTCTTTTCCAAACGTTTCATCATTGGATTTGATTGTCTCCATGGGTGTTTGAATCAAATTTGAATTAGATCCGAATCTTTCGTCCAATATGTTGAGGATTTGGTGTGCGGTATCTGCCTCTTCTACAATATCTAACATCTTATCAGTTAAACCAGTATAAATTAAATGTATTACCTTTATGTTTCTGAAGTAGGCTTCTTCTTGATCCGGATTCTATTGAGTTTACGACATGGTTGAAATCTCATATGGTTCTCTAAGAAATCTCGCGTACTTTAGATCTTGTGCCTCCAAGAAGATCTCCATTCTTCTTCGCCATTGAGAATAGAAGTTACCGTCGAAGATTGGTGGTTTAAGAATACTATACCCAGGAGGACAGAACGTTGTTGATGCCATCGCCTTTGACCTTGCTCTGATACCAAGTGTTGGATCCTGTGGATGGCAAACAACACTAGAAGGGGGGTTGAATAGTGTTGTACAAATAATAAACTTTTTCGATCGTTAACAATAGCACAATTATAACCCTTCTAATGTTGCATAAGACACCAAGTAGAGTGATCTACGCTTGGTTCTTAATCAACAAGTTAATATCAAAAGATAAGCAAATAAGATTACAAACAAGTAGATCTTTACACAGCGGAATTAAAAAGGTGATCTTTGCAATTATCTAACTGAAAATAATATTGACAAATAAATAAAAGAATGCGTGTACAAATAATTTAGGCAATCACAGAAAAGCAAACGCAAAGACAAGCAATTTTTATCCTGGTTCCCCGCAACCTGGGTACGTCCATTCTCCGACTAATCCGGTACGAGATTTAATCCACTATTGCCTTAACAATACAATTACCTAACTCCACTTGTTAGGATTTCCAACAACCCAGCCCTTAACTAGGTTTTTACAACCACCTAGACTTGTCTAGGATTTACACCGTCCCATCACAAAGTGGAATCCCAAATAAAAACAAACATCCAATTCTCTACAATATTTGATGGAGATTGGTTTATACCCGAAATTCTATAGCCAAGCTAAATATTGCAATTTGTGCGTATAAGTGGCTAAAAGAATTTAAATAGATATTTAGATCACACAAAGAATATGAGGTAATTCGATGTGATC
Source organism: Scilla litardierei (assembly GCA_030789695.1). Taxonomy (NCBI): domain Eukaryota; kingdom Viridiplantae; phylum Streptophyta; class Magnoliopsida; order Asparagales; family Asparagaceae; genus Scilla; species Scilla litardierei. Next base: position 251,879,983 of record CM061142.1, read on the forward strand.
TAGATCTCTTGTTTTCAAAAATCCTTTCAAGAATAAAAAGCAAAGAGTAATGGATTTTGAAAAACAACTTAAAATTGCCAAAAAATGGATCTCAAAAAATTTTAGAATTAAAACTTGAGATCAGAAGATAAAAACAGAAATTGGCTGTAAGTGTTGAGAGCATTAAGAGCAATGAGAATAGAATTTTAGCTCAAGAAATTATTGAGAGATTAGTTGTTTTTGAAAGGATCTCAAGGACTCTATTTATAGAGTTTCATATGTGAATTCAAATTTCAAAAACATTTGACTTTTGGTCCATTAAACGAGGAAGATGTGTAGGATGATATATGCACATAAGGCGATTTATCCTAATTATACGTCTTGTTAAGATATTATATGGTATTCATTATCCTAGGTATATATTCGAATGAATAATATACTTAGATAATGTCCATAGAATTATAGTTAGGTCCTTACGTATCCTGATAATATCTCGATTATGAGTAGTAAGTGACCGAATAGAAACTTAAGTCTTAAACGGTTCGTGGTCATAGATGTGTCGAGAACTGGATATCGGTACATCGAACAAACCACTGTGTCTTTGTCTTACCTTAGGCTAATGATGATCTCATAGTCATTCGACTTGGTGAAGTTGGAGATGAGACACAGGTGCTCATTAGAGAATGAGTTCACTGAACGACCAACTTAGAGTTATTATATGGTTAACTTTAACTAAACTGTCTATAATAACTCTAGTGTGATGATAGGTAAGCTGGTCCTTAAGACCTGAAGTCATTTGTACGAACCTGTGAGTGAACAGTGTCGCTGAGACCTATGATCTAGCTTTGAGACTAGGCCTGCTGAAAGATCTTAGGTTGGGTTACACCTGAAGCTCTCGAGGCAAGTAGATGACTAAGATGGGATTTGTCTCTTCCGTTAAAGGGGAGTTAGTGTCACAGGCTCAGTACGGTCTTTGTGTTAATCCTCGGCCGGGGTATGTTGTAAGAGGTACAATGTGAATACAACAAAGACCGTCGTATACTGACCAATGTTGTCTAATGGGGTTGATAGTAAATCGTACCCTAGGCCAACAGAGACACAATCTTGACGAAGGGACTATAGCTAACGATATTCATCACTGACACAACCAAAGTGAACCCACCGATACTTTTGTTAATGGGTCGATCACATTATGATGATTCTGAAACAGGGACGACACCTACTGCTCGTGGTGACCGTCGTCTAGGGGTTTCAAGCCCCAACCTGTAGTAAGGTCAAGCTGTAGGGTCTCACACCGAAGAGTATTCTTGTCTTAGTAATGGGACGATAAATAAGAGGAATTCATTCGATGAAATGGAATAGTTAAGTTCACAAGTTAGTTGTGAGACTAAGTCGTAGATGGGGACAATGTTGCATTCGATGCAAACAAGATTAAACGTGTCGCAAATTGGTTACGACAATATTTGTAGGAACAAAAGCATTGGAAAGGGTTACCTGGTTGATGGGATCATCCCGGTCTAAACAGGTTCAAATCGCGTCCAAAATGGAGCTCAAACGAGACCGGAAACGTAAAAACAGTCAAAGGCAAAAGCGGGTTAGACCCACTTGGACAAACGGGCCAAACCGCAAGGAGAGGAGGGTGCAACCCACTGAACCAGCGGGCATACCTGCTGGGTCCAGCGGGCACAGCCTGCTGAACCAGCGGGCCATGCGCCCGCTATGTCCAGCGGGCCTAGCGTGCACGCGACATCTGAGGTCTGTATACCCTCATACATCCCCTCATGGGTGTATTCATGTCGTCCATATCCAACAGGGCCGCCCGCCCGCCCGCCCCGGGCGCGCCCTTCTTGGTCGCGCCCATAGCCTTAGGCGGGCACGCCCGCTAAGCCTAGCGGGCGCGCCGCAACTTAAGTTAATTAGGGTTTTTTGAAACCCTTTTGACGGCTACGAAAATTGACATTTTGCCCATCTTTGGTGTCACGCCCCGCTTCCCAAAACAACGGAGGCGAAGCGTAACTAAGCCCCGCTTAGGCCAGAGCTGAGAAGCTCGGACCCAATAAGCGTCTGTAGGGGTACCATTTTAAAATTTCCAGGTTCTTGCATTAATAAAATTCGGAACAATAGGAAGTACAGAAAAGTAAAGGCATTCATTAAATTAGAGATATAATATCCAGCGAGTACAAAGTCTAAGAAGAAGCCTAAGCATGGCAACAAACTATCTAAAAGCAACTAAAAGTAGTGACCTCTGAAAAGTGACGACTAAAAAAACCTCAAGGTCTGGTCCTCGTCAGGCACGTACTCAGGGTCGACGTCCTCGGCTCAACGTACTCCAGTGAGTCTGCCTCGTCCACGAACTCTGGCTGAACACCTGACGTATAGTACCCAAGAGAAAGGAACTGTACGTCAGGTAAAGTCTACAAGAAGGGTTAGACTTTACTGCAAATGCACCGAACTTTAAACAACGGTTTACTGGTTGATTAACATGCTGAGGTTCTATTACACAACAGTTTACTGGTTGATTAGCATGCTGTGGTTATAACAGAGTAACACAAAAGGAAGTAACGCGGCAGGAAAGTAAAACGTAGCAAGTAGTAGTCGTAGCGTGTGCTACCAACTACGGGACTATCCTAAAGGTGACAGGAAAAGACGGAACTAGACAAGACAAGACGGACACGACACGACACGTGAGACACGAAGGGTTCACACCTTACGGGTTGAGGGGGATCAGACCCTCTCCCCGTGCGCACGCTCAACCCTACCCCAAACCCCAGGGCTCAGGACAAGAAGTACAGAGATCACTTCCGTTAGGGAAGCACCTGAAATGCCCGCAGGCTTTTTGTATCACAGAGATCACTTCCGCTCGGGAAGCATCTGAAACGCCCGAAGGCTTTTTGTATCACGGAGATCACTCCCACAAGGAGAACATCTGAAACGCCCGAAGGCTTTTTGTATCACGGAGATCACTTCCGCTCGGGAAGCATCTGAAACGCCCGAAGGCTTTTTGTGTAACAGTGACATGACACGATCAGTGTATGGGAGATGTTATTCTAGGGTGTCCACACACACGCACACACATGATAGCCCTACGATATCAAAAGTTGTTATTGTCAGGATCAGACTTCGTCGTCAAGTCTGAGCCGTCAAGGGTCGTCCCGGACGCTATCATTTCACGTCCGGTTCTATTTGTTCACAGTTATCAGTTCTAACCAACCAAGGCCTAAACATGGCCGAAAGTGCAAGTGAGATACACTTGCCTGTGATGGTGAGTGTGTCGTCTGTCCGGGGCGTCTCGTCCAGTCGTCGCGTCCGCGGTAGTCCGTCTGAAACAGGTCACGGCGACGGTGTCAGGTCGCGATTTTCATCAAGTCCTATTAGGGTATGTTTCTAGGTTATCGGGGCTATCCTATTTGTCAACGTCACATTTTTGGTGTTTCGTTCAACCTAGATCGACTACTATCATATGTGCACAGAAAATTGTCCGATTGTCGATCTTTCTACAGTGAGCAGCATTTTACAAGTACTGAAAGTAAATTTAGTTATAGTTGGCAATTTTAGTTAGAGTTCAGTTTTGCTACGGTGTGGGTTTTACTACTCGTTAGGGAACTAACCTTTTGACGTCGCACGTGGATCCGACGTCGGGTCTGGAAAAACAGTAGCGGATCGCGTCGCGACTCCAATTCTCGGAATATCTCGTCACTGGTCTTTAGCGTTCACGTGGTCGAACAGAAGGCGTGACTGTCTCTGCGAAGTCGGGTCAAGCCAAAAGATTCTCAACCAATTGAACCACCAATCACTAACTAAATGCTTAGCCTGTAAGTTTAATTATAAGATTAATACATTATGGTATAGGAATATGTCTCTACTCAAATATAAATAATTATATTAAACATGCCACTTCACTGCTCATATATATATCATGTATTCAACTAACATATATGTTTGTATTATGCTACTGTTCAAGCTTGGGAAAGATTTACGGATTCTAGCTTCTACACTGTTCATGTTTTAAAAACATCCTATATATATATAGGATGTTTTTAAAACATGAACAGTGTAGAAGCTAGAATCCGTAAATCTTTCCCAAGCTTGAACAGTAGCATAATACAAACATATATGTTAGTTGAATACATGATATATATATGAGCAGACCCTAGCATAGAAATTCTAAGTTACTTATATAGTTATTATATAGGTGGGGTATCTTACTGTTAATTTATTACTCTAACCTACATCTTTAACTACCACACTCTAACAGTATATACTACTTACGTATAAAAGAATAGTTCACTAACCTAGTTATGATATCATTATAGCATGTTGTGTTGTTATAAAAAAAACAAGTGTTATACGAAACTAACCCAAGTTAAGCTACCCGTGACTTGCTCGGAGAGATGTGTACGGGGCGCTGGCGGGGTGTGCGATCGCAAGGTGAGCGGTACGGTGCGGTTCGAAGGGACGGCAGCAGCAGCTAGGGCTACCGGCGGTGATCAGTGAGATGGGGTTGGCTGGCGATAGAGGGGAGAGGGCGGTCTGGGCGGCTGAGCGGGGCTGCACAGGCAAATGGCGGTCGGAAACGTAGCAGCTCGGCGAGCTGCTACCGCTGCTCTCACCGTGGGGAGAAAACCGCCGGATCAGGCGGTCGCGCAGGTGGCTAAGAGGCGGTGGGACGGTTGAGGGACGCCGCGAGGAGGAGGTTCAGTGGCAGAAGACAGGCCGCCGGGGGGTTCTGATGGCCGAGGAGGCCGTGACAGCACCGGAGGCGCTGTCGGCGTGGCTGTGCGACGCTGAGCTGTGACCCAGGCGATCCCGACAATGTCGCAGCGGGGAAGGCGGCGGCTGCTCTGAGTGGCGAGGCGGCTACAGAGGGTCTCGACAGTGGCTCAGGGACATCCGGCGACGACCGATCGGCGGTGACGGCGACCCGAACCGGCGGTGACGGCGGAGAAACGCACAGCAGCAGGCTGTGCTTCGCTGCTGCACTGGAAAGCTGCCGGTTGGCCTCGGTCGGCGAGGGCAGGCGGTCGGCGAGGCGCCGGAATCGCGTCGCACGGCGGCGTGTTGGAAGTTCGCCGATCGGGGTTGAAATGAGTGGGATGGAGAGTTAGGGTTATGGGGGGCTTTGTTGGAAAACGAGAGGGAGGAAGCCTCTCGTGCGATAAGAAAATCAAAGTTTTGTGGTGGCTGGCTAAAAACGAGTTCACAGCCCTAGGTCAAGGCTCACGTGAATGAGGTTGGGTTTTAAATAATAATTAAATTTTGATATTCACCAATAGGATATAGGGTAGTGGCTTGATGGGTAGAGTTAGGGGGGACCTAAGGATGAAAGGAGGGTGCACCTAACAGATGAATCAATCACCTTGATACGTTTGTGTATCCCAAGGGATTGATCAGATCTGATAGAAAAAAATCGAAATTTGAATTTGATCAGGCAAATCAACGGTCCAGATTTATCCGGGCGATATCTCTTAATCCGGGCATCAGAAAAATAATCCGAAAATACCGGGGCGATCGTGGAGACGAGATGCATAGATCTACGGAGCCTGATCGTGCGTAACGCCTACCAAGAATTTACTTAAAATTGGGAACGGTGTTTTGAGTCAAATGACTAAAACGCCCCTATCATTCAAAGTCGTTTTGCGAGAAAACGAGCCGTGAAAAGACGTTCCCAAAAATTACAGTAAAATCCAACACCTTGAAACGATCGCAATGGCATATCGCATCGCATATGCCGGAGCTCAGAAATAGCCAAAAAAATACGTGCACGATAAAGCACGTGCACACAGAAAATACGAACGGTCGGAAAGCGGTCGTTACATTCTACCCACCTTAGAAATGATTCCGTCCTCGGAATCACTCATACTAAGACTAATTATAAAATCTATAAATACCTAAGCATATAACTCACATCCTCCACACAATGGTCTCTAGTCCTATACTTTTAACATCGTTCCTCAAATAATCCGTCATAATCCTTCTTTTCACTGGATAATGCCACGACTAAACACACCTCCTAATACTTAGCTATAGGCTCATCACTTATTGTTCAAATTTCCAACTCCAAGTCCTCACAAAAGAATAATCATCATCTCATACCATACCACTCCACTAAACATCATTGCTCAAAAACAATCTTTAAATTTCTCAATCTTTTCCCAATATTAATCAATCGCTAAAATGATGTTCTAGTCGATCACCAATCCAAGACCAAAAACTCTGTCAATCTTACAACACCTTTCACGAATCAACAATCGACGTGTCCCTAATACATCCCTTGTCACGTCTTCCATAAATTTATCCGCCAAATAATTGAACTATCAAAATCACATCTCCCTTACTCATTTTAATTATTTTCAACCAATATTAAATCCGACAACCTAACCATCCATTTATCTCAACACGTCATGTTACTCCCAATGTCTTCTCACGTCAACTCAACAATCAAGTCTCCATGCTAATAAAAGCTCTACTCACTCTCAAGATCACCCTAACTCCTACCATAATCTGTAGCCATCCCTATCTACCATTCGTCTAAGCCTCAAATCTGATAAGTCCTCATCTTCACGCACATAATCTCATTCAACCAGAATTCTCCATTGAGTCTGCCATACTTCGGTTTTATAAATAAATCTTGGACAGCCCATTCTTTTCATCCGAAAGAAATCTATTCCAATATCCTATTGTTCCAAAATCAGTTAATCTTTGCTATAACAAATCTCATCTCTCCCTGAGCCTACCCGCAAACAAAATCCTATAACAATAGTAGCTAGTCCCAAAACTACAACAACCATAACATAACATTTCAAAATGGAGAGAGAGGAGAGAAAGGGAAACTTAAAACTAGTGACACATTTTTAAAACATTTGGAAAAAAACGTGTGGAGTCGTGGTAATGGATGAGGAAAGATAATTGATTTGTGATCTTGTGAGCTAATTTCAAAAACTTTAAAGGTTTGGTTTAAAAGAAAAACAAAGTTTTAATACAATCACACGCAGTCAAAGATAAGTTTTTCTATAATCGCGAAAAAACTACGTCTAAGGAAATTGCCTGCTATGACCCTATTCATATATGTATGAATACCGTCATTCAGACAACTTCAATCATATCATGGTTAACATTGAGTACACATTCAAGACACCAAAGGCAATCATCAGGATCCTAAAGATGACACACGCATACAGGTCTACACACTCTACCTATACTCATGCACCACAACGACATCACCTACCAAAGGGCATACTCCTAACTAGAGATGATATAGGCAACTACATGCACTAATGTCTAAACAATAGAGAAAAGAAAACTAACCCAAAAGGGAAACGAAATGAGATCGGAAAGAACGAGTTCAAATAAGTCGGGGTAAGGATGGTAGTTGGTTGGATGGAGCAAAAACATTCCTCAAAATAATTAGATAGATGAAAGGCGAATTACGTGTAAAATAGGATATCATATACTTTTATACTTATAAAAATAAGTAGTAAAAAGCGAGCAGATGGTAAAAATTATTACAATTCGGAATAAGAGTTAGATGAAGGAAACAAAAACAGGGTGAGGTAGCGGTTGTTTTGCAAATGAACGTAAATTTAAACAAGGATTCTTGAAATGTGATCACGAAGAACATAGACTGATATAATAATAATAAGAAAATAATTGGAGTTCCCTCTAGTTTAGAAAATATTTTTTTAAAAAAAATATGTACGGTAAGTGATTAGCTATAAAATTTTGTAGTTTAGAAAAGTATCATATATATATATTGGATTATAGAATTGATAACAAGGTTTAAAACTGAAACACGAAAGATGCCGATTTGAAAACAGGTACGAGATAGTAAAATAATTTTACGACCAGGGAGGTTTCAAGATTAGTGAAAGAATTTTAACTCAACCAAAAAACAAGAGTTTCGAAATATATAATATAGGGGTTTTCAAAGAAGTTAAGCTGAGCGAAAGACTTAATAATAAATTTCGAAAATACTTTTAGAGGAATCAGAATTGGTCAAGGAAGGGATTCGAAGGGTCGACGATAATCGTCAGGAAACGATCACGTGAATCGGGAGACAGGAAAATGATCGCTCGAAGAATATGTGCAGGATATGAATCGTGAAGAGTTACGATGGAACATTACGGTCAATAACACAAAAGTGTAATGATCAGATGGACGCTAGAAGTCTGGGGTTCTAGTCATCGGGTCGTCTAAAAATCAGGATAATTCAGCTCTAAGACATCCTAATGAGCTAGACTATAATTAGGATCTAAGGGATGGTTTCTAAGAGAATCAAGGTTACGTTCTGCTGGGCCCGAAGTCGATGGAGCTGGGCGAGCGACTAAACTAAAAGAAGGACTCTAGAAATCTAATTTGCTCAGAGTTAGGGAGGGAGAGGCTACCAAGGTATCCTAAGACGGGTACGGCTAAATCTTAAGCAAGGTGTCTGACTATCCAACTGGGACGTCTACCTAAGTCTTTCTACCATCTAAGACTGGGTAAACCTAATTTAGACTTGTACGTGGAAATTAAATGAATGCGGTACTATTATTGTTCCGAACTTTTGCATGACCTGCATGGGCCACCACTAAAATCTGTCACGCCCCGCTTCCCAAAACAACGGAGGCGAAGCGTGACTAAGGCCCGCTTAGGCCAGAGCTGAGAAGCTCGGACCCAATAAGCGTCTGTAGGGGTACCATTTTAAAATTTCCAGGTTCTTGCATTAATAAAATTCGGAACAATAGGACGTACAGAAAAGTAAAGGCATTCATTAAATTAGAGATATAATATCCAGTGAGTACAAAGTCTAAGAAGAAGCCTAAGCATGGCAACAAACTATCTAAAATCAACTAAAAGTAGTGACCTCTGAAAAGTGACAACTAAAAAGACCTCAAGGTCTGGTCCTCGTCCGGCACGTACTCTGGGTCGACGTCCTCGGCTCCACGTACTCCGGTGAGTCTGCCTCGTCCACGAACTCTGGCTGAACACCTGACGTACAACACCCAAGAGAAAGGAACTGTACGTCAGGTAAAGTCTACAAAAAGAGTTAGACTTTACTACAAATGCACCGAACTTTAAACAACGGTTTACTGGTTGATTAACATGTTGAGGTTCTATTACACAACAGTTTACTGGTTGATTAGCATGCTGTGGTTATAACAGAGTAACACAAAAGGAAGTAACGCGGCAGGAAAGTAAAACGTAGCAAGTAGTAGTCGTAGCGTGTGCTACCAACTACGGGACTATCCTAAAGGTGACAGGACAAGACGGAACTAGACAAGACAAGACGGACAGGACACGACACGTGAGACACGAAGGGTTCACGCCTTACGGGTTGAGGGGGATCAGACCCTCTCCCCGTGCGCACGCTCAACCCTACCCCAAACCCCAGGACTCAGGACAAGAAGTACAGAGATCACTTCCGCTAGGGAAGCACCTGAAACGCCCGTAGGCTTTTTGTATCACGGAGATCACTTCCGATCGGGAAGCATCTGAAACGCCCGAAGGCTTTTTGTATCACGGAGATCACTCCCGCAAGGAGAGCATCTGAAACGCCCGAAGGCTTTTTGTATCACGGAGATCACTTCCGCTCGGGAAGCATCTGAAACGCCCGAAGGCTTTTTGTGTAACAGTGACATGACACGACCAGTGTACGGGAGATGTTATTCTAGGGTGTCCACCACACGCACACACATGATAGCCCTACGATATCAAAAGTTGTTATTGTCAGGCTCAGACTTCGTCGTCAAGTCTGAGCCGTCAAGGGTCGTCCCGGACGCTATCATTTCACGTCCGGTTCTATTTGTTCACAGTTATCAGTTCTAACCAACTAAGGCCTAAACACGGCCGAAAGTGCAAGTGAGATACACTTTCCTGCAATGGCGAGTGTGTCGTCTGTCCGGGGCGTCTCGTCCAGTCGTCGCGTCCACTGTAGTCCGTCTGAAACAGGTCACGGCGACGGTGTCAGGTCGCGATTTTCATCAAGTCCTATTAGGGTATGTTTCTAGGTTATCGGGGCTATCCTATTTGTCAACGTCACATTTTTGGTGTTTCGTTCAACCTAGATCGAATACTATCCTATGTGCGCAGAAAATTGTCTGATTGTCGATCTTTCTACAGTGAGCAGCGTTTTACAAGTACTGAAAGTAAATTTAGTTATAGTTGGCAATTTTAGTTAGAGTTCAGTTTTGCTACGGTGTGGGTTTTACTACTCGTTAGGGAACTAACCTTTTGACATCGCACGTGGATCCGACGTCGGGTCTGGAAAAACAGTAGCAGATCGCGTCGCGACTCCAATTCCCAGAATGTCTCGTCACTGGTCTTTAGCGTTCACGTGGTCGAACAGAAGGCGTGACTGTCTCTGCGAAGTCAGGTCAAGCGAAAAGATTCTCAACCAATTGAACCACCAATCACTAACTAAATGCTTAGCCTATAAGTTTAATTATAAGATTAATACATTATGGTATAGGAATATGTCTCTACTCAAATATAAATAATTATATTAAACATGCCACTTCACTGCTCATATATATATCATGTATTCAACTAACATATATGTTTGTATTATGCTACTGTTCAAGCTTGGGAAAGATTTACGGATTCTAGCTTCTACACTGTTCATGTTTTAAAAACATCCTATATATATATAGCTCACCCTAGCATAGAAATTCTAAGTTACTTATATAGTTATTATATAGGGGGGGTATCTTACTGTTAAGTTATTACTCTAACCTACATCTTTAACTACCACACTCTAACAGTATATACTACTTACGTATAAAAGAATAGTTCACTAACCTAGTTATGATATCATTATAGCATGTTGTGTTGTTATAAAAAAACAAGTGTTATACGAAACTAACCCAAGTTAAGCTACCCGCGACTTGCTCGGAGAGATGTGTATGGGGCGCTGGCGGGGTGTGTGATCGTAAGGTGAGCGGTGCGGCGCGGTTCGAAGGGACGACAGCAGCAGCTAGGGCTGCCGGCGGTGATCAGTGAGATGGGGGTTGGCTGGCGACAGAGGGGAGAGGGCGGTCTGGGTGGTTGAGCGGGGCTGCACAGGCGAACGGCGGTCGGAAACGTAGCAGCTCGGCGAGCTGCTACCGCTGCTCTCGCCGTGGGGAGAAAACCGCCGGATCAGGCGGTCGCGCAGGCGACTAAGAGGCGGCGGGACGGTTGAGGGACACCGCGAGGAGGAGGTTCAGCGGCAGAAGACAGGCCGCCGGGGGGTTCTGATGGCCGGGGAGGTCGTGACAGCGCCGGAGGCGCTGTCGGCGTGGCTGTGCGGCGCTGAGCTGTGACCCAGGCGATCCCGACAATGTCGCGGCGGGGAAGTCGGTGGCTGCTGTGAATGGCGAGGCGGCTACGGAGGGTCTCAACAGCGGCTCAGGGACATCCGGCGACGACCGAGCGGTGGTGCGGCGACCCGAACCGGCGGTAACGGTGGAGAAACGCACAGCAGTAGGCTATGCTTCGCTGCTGCACTGGAAAGCCACCGGTTGGCCTCGGTCGGCGAGGGCGGGTGGTCGGCGAGGCGCCGGAATCGTGTCGCACGGCGGTGTGTTGGAAGTCCGCCGATCGGGGTTAAAATGAGAGGGATGGAGAGTTAGGGTTACAGGGGTCTTTGTTGGAAAACGAGAGGGAGGAAGCCTCTCGTGCGATGAGAAAATCAAAGTTTTGTGGCGGCTGGCTAAAAACGAGTTCACAGCCCTAAGTCAAGGCTCACGTGAATGAGGTTGGGTTTTAAATAATAATTAAATTTTGATATTCACCAATAGGATATAGGGTAGTGGCTTGATGGGTAGAGTTAGGGGGACCTAAGGATGAAAGGAGGGTGCACCTAACAGATGAATCAATCACCTTGATACGTTTGTGTATCCCAAGGGATTGATCAGATCTGATAGAAAAAAATCGAAATTTGAATTTGATCAGGCAAATCAACGGTCCAGATTTATCCGGGCGATATCTCTTAATCCGGGCATCAGAAAAATAATCCGAAAATACCGGGGCGATCGTGGAGACGAGATGCATAGATCTACGGAGCCTAATCGTGCCTAACGCCTACCAAGAATTTACTTAAAATTGGGAACGGTGTTTTGAGTCAAATGACTAAAACGCCCCTATCATTCAAAGTCGTTTTGCGAGAAAACGAGCCGTGAAAAGACGTTCCCAAAAATTACAGTAAAATCCAACACCTCGAAACTATCGCAATGGCATATCGCATCGCATATGCCGGAGCTCAGAAATAGCCAAAAAAATACGTGCACGATAAAGCACGTGCACGCAGAAAATACGAACGGTCGGAAAGCGGCCGTTACATTCTACCCACCTTAGAAATGATTCCGTCCTCGGAATCACTCATACTAAGACTAATTATAAAATCTATAAATACCTAAGCATATAACTCACATCCTCCACACAATGGTCTCTAGTCCTATACTTTTAACATCGTTCCTCAAATAAACCGTCATAATCCTTCTTTTCACTGGATAATGCCACGACTAAACTCACCTCCTAATACTTAGCTATAGGCTCATCACTTACTGTTCAAATTTCCAACTCCAAGTCCTCACAAAAGAATAATCATCATCTCATACCATACCACTCCACTAAACATCATTGCTCAAAAACAATCTTTAAATTTCTCAATCTTTTCCCAATATTAATCAATCGCTAAAATGATGTTCTAGTCGATCACCAATCCAAGACCAAAAACTCTGTCAATCTTACAACACCTTTCACGAATCAACAATCGACGTGTCCCTAATACATCCCTTGTCACGTCTTCCATAAATTTATCCGCCAAATAATTGAACTATCAAAATCACATCTCCCTTACTCATTTTAATTATTTTCAACCAATATTAAATCCGACAACCTAACCATCCATTTATCTCAACACGTCATGTTACTCCCAATGTCTTCTCACGTCAACTCAACAATCAAGTCTCCATGCTAATAAAAGCTCTACTCACTCTCAAGATCACCCTAACTCCTACCATAATCTGTAGCCATCCCTATCTACCATTCGTCTAAGCCTCAAATCTGATAAGTCCTCATCTTCACGCACATAATCTCATTCAACCAGAATTCTCCATTGAGTCTGCCATACTTCGGTTTTATAAATAAGTCTTGGACAGCCCATTCTTTTCATCCGAAAGAAATCTATTCCAATATCCTATTGTTCCAAAATCAGTTAATCTTTGCTATAACAAATCTCATCTCTCCCTGAGCCTACCCGCAAACAAAATCCTATAACAATAGTAGCTAGTCCCAAAACTACAACAACCATAACATAACATTTCAAAATGGAGAGAGAGGAGAGAAAGGGAAACTTAAAACCAGTGACACATTTTTAAAACATTTGGAAAAAAACGTGTGGAGTCGTGGTAATGGATGAGGAAGGATAATTGATTTGTGATCTTGTGAGCTAATTTCAAAAACTTTAAAGGTTTGGTTTAAAAGAAAAACAAAGTTTTAATACAATCACACGCAGTCAACGATAAGCTTTTCTATAATCGCGAAAAAACTACGTCTAAGGAAATTGCCTGCTATGACCCTATTCATATATGTATGAATACCGTCATTCAGACAACTTCAATCATATCATGGTTAACATTGAGTACACATTCAAGACACCAAAGGCAATCATCAGGATCCTAAAGATGACACACGCATACAGGTCTACACACTCTACCTATACTCATGCACCACAACGACATCACCTACCAAAGGGCATACTCCTAACTAGAGATGATATAGGCAACTACATGCACTAATGTCTAAACAATAGAGAAAAGAAAACTAACCCAAAAGGGAAACGAAATGAGATCGGAAAGAACGAGTTCAAATAAGTCGGGGTAAGGATGGTAGTTGGTTGGATGGAGCAAAAACATTCCTCAAAATAATTAGATAGATGAAAGGCGAATTACGTGTAAAATAGGATATCATATACTTTTATACTTATAAAAATAAGTAGTAAAAAGCGAGCAGATGGTAAAAATTATTACAATTCGGAATAAGAGTTAGATGAAGGAAACAAAAACAGGGTGAGGTAGCGGTTGTTTTGCAAATGAACGTAAATTTAAACAAGGATTCTTGAAATGTGGTCACGAAGAACATAGACTGATATAATAATAATAAGAAAATAATTGGAGTTCCCTCTAGTTTAGAAAATATTTTTTTAAAAAAAAATATGTACGGTAAGTGATTAGCTATAAAATTTTGTAGTTTAGAAAAGTATCATATATATATATTGGATTATAGAATTGATAACAAGGTTTAAAACTGAAACACGAAAGATGCCGATTTGAAAACAGGTACGAGATAGTAAAATAATTTTACGACCAGTGAGGTTTCAAGATTAGTGAAAGAATTTTAACTCAACCAAAAAACAAGAGTTTCGAAATATATAATATAAGGGTTTTCAAAGAAGTTAAGCTGAGCGAAAGACTTAATAATAAATTTCGAAAATACTTTTAGAGGAATCAGAATTGGTCAAGGAAGGGATTCGAAGGGTCGACGATAATCGTCAGGAAACGATCACGTGAATCGGGAGACAGGAAAATGATCGCTCGAAGAATATGTGCAGGATATGAATCGTGAAGAGTTACGATGGAACATTACGGTCAATAACACAAAAGTGTAATGATCAGATGGACGCTAGAAGTCTGGGGTTCTAGTCATCGGGTCGTCTAAAAATCAGGATAATTCAGCTCTAAGACATCCTAATGAGCTAGACTATAATTAGGATCTAAGGGATGGTTTCTAAGAGAATCAAGGTTACGTTCTGCTGGGCCCGAAGTCGATGGAGCTGGGCGAGCGACTAAACTAAAAGAAGGACTCTAGAAATCTAATTTGGTCAGAGTTAGGGAGGGAGAGGCTACCAAGGTATCCTAAGACGGGTACGGCTAAATCTTAAGCAAGGTGTCTGACTATCCAACTGGGACGTCTACCTAAGTCTTTCTACCATCTAAGACTGGGTAAACCTAATTTAGACTTGTACGTGGATATTAAATGAATGCGGTACTATTATTGTTCCGAACTTTTGCATGACCTGCATGGGCCACCACTAAAACCTGTCACGCCCCGCTTCCCAAAACAACGGAGGCGAAGCGTGACTAAGGCCCGCTTAGGCCAGAGCTGAGAAGCTCGGACCCAATAAGCGTCTGTAGGGGTACCATTTTAAAATTTCCAGGTTCTTGCATTAATAAAATTCGGAACAATAGGACGTACAGAAAAGTAAAGGCATTCATTAAATTAGAGATATAATATCCAGTGAGTACAAAGTCTAAGAAGAAGCCTAAGCATGGCAACAAACTATCTAAAATCAACTAAAAGTAGTGACCTCTGAAAAGTGACAACTAAAAAGACCTCAAGGTCTGGTCCTCGTCCGGCACGTACTCTGGGTCGACGTCCTCGGCTCCACGTACTCCGGTGAGTCTGCCTCGTCCACGAACTCTGGCTGAACACCTGACGTACAACACCCAAGAGAAAGGAACTGTACGTCAGGTAAAGTCTACAAAAAAGGGTTAGACTTTACTACAAATGCACCGAACTTTAAACAACGGTTTACTGGTTGATTAACATGCTGAGGTTCTATTACACAACAGTTTACTGGTTGATTAGCATGCTGTGGTTATAACAGAGTAACACAAAAGGAAGTAACGCGGCAGGAAAGTAAAACGTAGCAAGTAGTAGTCGTAGCGTGTGCTACCAACTACGGGACTATCCTAAAGGTGACAGGACAAGACGGAACTAGACAAGACAAGACGGACAGGACACGACACGTGAGACACGAAGGGTTCACGCCTTACGGGTTGAGGGGGATCAGACCCTCTCCCCGTGCGCACGCTCAACCCTACCCCAAACCCCAGGACTCAGGACAAGAAGTACAGAGATCACTTCCGCTAGGGAAGCACCTGAAACGCCCGTAGGCTTTTTGTATCACGGAGATCACTTCCGATCGGGAAGCATCTGAAACGCCCGAAGGCTTTTTGTATCACGGAGATCACTCCCGCAAGGAGAGCATCTGAAACGCCCGAAGGCTTTTTGTATCACGGAGATCACTTCCGCTCGGGAAGCATCTGAAACGCCCGAAGGCTTTTTGTGTAACAGTGACATGACACGACCAGTGTACGGGAGATGTTATTCTAGGGTGTCCACCACACGCACACACATGATAGCCCTACGATATCAAAAGTTGTTATTGTCAGGCTCAGACTTCGTCGTCAAGTCTGAGCCGTCAAGGGTCGTCCCGGACGCTATCATTTCACGTCCGGTTCTATTTGTTCACAGTTATCAGTTCTAACCAACTAAGGCCTAAACACGGCCGAAAGTGCAAGTGAGATACACTTTCCTGCAATGGCGAGTGTGTCGTCTGTCCGGGGCGTCTCGTCCAGTCGTCGCGTCCACGGTAGTCCGTCTGAAACAGGTCACGGCGACGGTGTCAGGTCGCGATTTTCATCAAGTCCTATTAGGGTATGTTTCTAGGTTATCGGGGCTATCCTATTTGTCAACGTCACATTTTTGGTGTTTCGTTCAACCTAGATCGAATACTATCCTATGTGCGCAGAAAATTGTCTGATTGTCGATCTTTCTACAGTGAGCAGCGTTTTACAAGTACTGAAAGTAAATTTAGTTATAGTTGGCAATTTTAGTTAGAGTTCAGTTTTGCTACGGTGTGGGTTTTACTACTCGTTAGGGAACTAACCTTTTGACGTCGCACGTGGATCCGACGTCGGGTCTGGAAAAACAGTAGCAGATCGCGTCGCGACTCGAATTCCCGGAATGTCTCGTCACTGGTCTTTAGCGTTCATGTGGTCGAACAGAAGGCGTGACTGTCTCTGCGAAGTCAGGTCAAGCGAAAAGATTCTCAACCAATTGAACCACCAATCACTAACTAAATGCTTAGCCTATAAGTTTAATTATAAGATTAATACATTATGGTATAGGAATATGTCTCTACTCAAATATAAATAATTATATTAAACATGCCACTTCACTGCTCATATATATATCATGTATTCAACTAACATATATGTTTGTATTATGCTACTGTTCAAGCTTGGGAAAGATTTACGGATTCTAGCTTCTACACTGTTCATGTTTTAAAAACATCCTATATATATATATAGCTCACCCTAGCATAGAAATTCTAAGTTACTTATATAGTTATTATATAGGGGGGGTATCTTACTGTTAAGTTATTACTCTAACCTACATCTTTAACTACCACACTCTAACAGTATATACTACTTACGTATAAAAGAATAGTTCACTAACCTAGTTATGATATCATTATAGCATGTTGTGTTGTTATAAAAAAAACAAGTGTTATACGAAACTAACCCAAGTTAAGCTACCCGCGACTTGCTCGGAGAGATGTGTACGGGGCGCTGGCGGGGTGTGTGATCGTAAGGTGAGCGGTGCGGCGCGGTTCGAAGGGACGACAGCAGCAGCTAGGGCTGCCGGCGGTGATCAGTGAGATGGGGGTTGGCTGGCGACAGAGGGGAGAGGGCGGTCTGGGTGGTTGAGCGGGGCTGCACAGGCGAACGGCGGTCGGAAACGTAGCAGCTCGGCGAGCTGCTACCGCTGCTCTCGCCGTGGGGAGAAAACCGCCGGATCAGGCGGTCGCGCAGGCGACTAAGAGGCGGCGGGACGGTTGAGGGACGCCGCGAGGAGGAGGTTCAGCGGCAGAAGACAGGCCGCCGGGGGGTTCTGATGGCCGGGGAGGTCGTGACAGCGCCGGAGGCGCTGTCGGCGTGGCTGTGCGGCGCTGAGCTGTGACCCAGGCGATCCCGACAATGTCGCGGCGGGGAAGTCGGTGGCTGCTGTGAGTGGCGAGGCGGCTACGGAGGGTCTCAACAGCGGCTCAGGGACATCCGGCGACGACCGAGCGGTGGTGCGGCGACCCGAACCGGCGGTGACGGCGGAGAAACGCACAGCAGTAGGCTGTGCTTCGCTGCTGCACTGGAAAGCCACCGGTTGGCCTCGGTCGGCGAGGGCGGGTGGTCGGCGAGGCGCCGGAATCGCGTCGCACGGCGGTGTGTTGGAAGTCCGCCGATCGGGGTTAAAATGAGAGGGATGGAGAGTTAGGGTTACAGGGGTCTTTGTTGGAAAACGAGAGGGAGGAAGCCTCTCGTGCGATGAGAAAATCAAAGTTTTGTGGCGGCTGGCTAAAAACGAATTCACAGCCCTAAGTCAAGGCTCACGTGAATGAGGTTGGGTTTTAAATAATAATTAAATTTTGATATTCACCAATAGGATATAGGGTAGTGGCTTGATGGGTAGAGTTAGGGGGGACCTAAGGATGAAAGGAGGGTGCACCTAACAGATGAATCAATCACCTTGATACGTTTGTGTATCCCAAGGGATTGATCAGATCTGATAGAAAAAAATCGAAATTTGAATTTGATCAGGCAAATCAACGGTCCAGATTTATCCGTGTGATATCTCTTAATCCGGGCATCAGAAAAATAATCCGAAAATACCGGGGCGATCGTGGAGACGAGACGCACAGATCTACGGAGCCTGATCGTGCGTTAAGCCTACCAAGAATTTACTTAAAATTGGGAACGGCGTTTTGAGTCAAATGACTAAAACGCCCCTATCATTCAAAGTCGTTTTGCGAGAAAACGAGCCGTGAAAATACGTTCCCAAAAATTACAGTAAAATCCAACACCTCGAAACGATCGCAATGGCATATCGCATCGCATATGCCGGAGCTCAGAAATAGCCAAAAAAAATATGTGCACGATAAAGCACGTGCACGCAGAAAATACGAACGGTCGGAAAGCGGCCGTTACATTTGGACAATTGTTTGAGGGGTTAAACAAAGTCGTAATTCATCGTCGTTCGTTCCTACGCGTTCACCATTCGAAGCCCTTCGAAATGATAGCTTGTTTGGTGTCTAAAGTTTAATGGATGAAGAGATTTAATTCGTTGAAGTTAGCCTTTGTGAAAGGCTTACCAAACTTCAATTAGCCAAATTAAATCCCTCTTCTTTAATCTGTGTCCCACATTGCTCGCAACGAAAAGAGAGGTGCCGACTCCCTATATAAATAGGGGTGCACTCTCTTCGTTGAATGCACCAAGTCTTCGATCAAGTAGCTTCGAATTTTTGAGCAAGCTCGATCTATGACTTAAACTATTCTTCCTATCTTCTTCCTATTCTCCCGTTGGGTCCTAGCAAGACTACGAGGGGGGTTTGGATTCGGATCCAAACGTCTAAGACGCCGGTATGCTCAAGTGAAACCTTCTACCGCAAGTGATTGGCTCGGCGGCGGGTGTCGGCTCGGGTGGATCAGTTCGAAGGTGCGAGGCAGCTCGGGTGGATCGAGTCAAGGCGGTTCGGCTACGTAGAGCGTAAGGAGCCGGTGCGGTACATCTTGCCCGTCCCAGGGTTGAGATTCCGGGAATGTTCTTTAAAGCTTTTTAGTGTAATTTAATTTCGCCGCAGTATGATAGATCCCTCTTGGGATGGTCAGATCCACCCCAAGTTGGCATAGATCGGGCTAGGTTCTCGCTCTCTCAGGGCCTAGCTAAAATGTTTAGCTAGCATATTTTATTTTTCTGCCGCGCTTTACGCCTCTGTGGTCCGTCCGACTTTGGATGTGCATAGATCTGAGCTCTGAGGGTCCGCCAAAACCCTTCAGTGGTATCATAGACACGTTATGCTTATAGATCTTGACTTGCGACGTTTTTTAAATTATAAATTGCTTGTTTTTGAACATACGTTTTAATTTTATGTTAAAATTGGTTTAACAAATTTTTTTTGTGTTTTAAAAATTGTTTTTATAACATGAAAATTTTTCGGGGACGTTTTAAATTTTATGTGATAAATTTAATAAGTCTTCTATGTTTAAATGTTTTAAATTTTTTATTTTATGAGATAAAATAATGTTAGTAAGCATTAAAAAAAATTTAAAGTGTATGTAACATTAAGAAAAAATTTTGTTTCATGAGATGATATTAAAAATTTATTTCTTTTAGGTACATAAAGATTGAAAGATTTTTTAACTTTCTCTGAAAGTTTTAAAATTGATTTCAACAATTTTAAAAATGTTTAAAACTAATTTTGTAGTATATGTAACATAAAGGGAAAAAAATTTCATGAAATGAATTAAAAATTCATTTCTTTTAATTACATAAAGTTTTGAAGATTATTTTAGGAGATAATTTAAATCTTAAAATGTTTCGTTAATTTTAAAGCTTAGGTTTGTATTTAAAATTATTTGATAATTTTTATAAACCAAATTTTATGTGATAAAATGTTTAAAATTTTAGATCTTTACATTTAAATGTTAAAATTTTAGATTAGCAAGTTAATTATTTATGGTGTAGATAATTTTAACTTGCATGTTCTCTTTATATGTCACATTATTGAACATTTAATTTATGTAATTAAATTAGTTAGTTGGTTAATGTTTAATGGACATGATGAATAAATTATTTATGAAACCTTTAGGTTAGCCATTAATTGATTAAAAGTTTATAAGATAAATTTTTAATGACAAGTGACATGCTACGTTTTTAAATGAACAACTACAACATCAAAACCTAATTTCCGATTAGTGTAGTCCCTTTAATTGACAATCATTATCATAAATTGTTTAAATAATGATTATCATTAAATGAATAATTTTGTAAAATGTTGTAATTGTTGTGAACAGTTATTTAACCGGGTCGGTTGAGATTCTGGGCTATCCTAGAGATAGGCCCATATCATTGTAAACCCATCTTGTATTCTCCCCATTGTCTATAAATAAAGAGATGGGGGCTCCTCCCCCAATAGTTGATTCATAACACGTTATCAGCACGAGCCTCTAAAATTTTCTTTCCACAAAATTTTCTTCTCGATCGTTGCGAAGGCGAATGTGATTGGAGACGGGAGATCCATGAGCGCAGTGCAAGGCTTCATCAATCGAGCTTCATCATCCACGCAGGGCTTCGTGCAACCGTCGCTATATCCGAAGGACGGATATAGAGGTAAAACCCATCAAAACGATGTATTTTAATCATACGTTTGATTGCTATACCCCCCTAGATCTCGCAAGATCGATACGGGGATCTATTGTCGCCTTGAAAATGATGTAATTTATCACCCAAAAATCATATTTTTTACGATCCGAGGCCTCTTTCCCCCTTGACTCGGCTTCGCCGGCGCTTCTCGTCACCGGCCGCCGCTTCGCGCGACCGCCCATAGGGCGGCTCGACCCCGCCCTCACCTCCCCCGCCCGAAGCGGGGGCTGGCCGCCGCCTCACGGCGGATTTTTCCCCCGCCCTCGCCCCCCCCCCCCCCCCCCCCCCCCCCCCGCCCCGCCCGTAGCGAGGGCGGCCGCTACTCCGGCTGCCCAAAATGGCAGCTCCGCCGCCCACTGTGCCCCCCGCCTGTAGCGGGGGGCGGCCCCTGACGCAGCTACCGTAAGGGCGGCTTTCACCCGCCCTCTGCCCCCCTGCCTATAGCAGGGGGGCAGCCCACTGCACCGCCCGAAAGGGCGGCTGCACCGCCCTTGAACCCCCCCTCCCCCCCACCTAAAGCGGGGGGACTGCGCGCGATATCACCCGAAAGGGCGGTTCCGACCCCCCCCGGGCCCGCCGTCGGCGGAAACGAAGGAGGTGGTGGCGGCGGCTAAAACCCTAGCCGCCGCCCCCCCAGCCGACATGGGCTTTTTCGCAGCCCATTAAAAAAAATTTTACTGCAGGCCGGCTGCGGGCTTCGGCCCGCAGACCGCAAAAAAAACATTACTGCGGGCCAAAGCCTGCAGGCCAGCTGGGGGCTTCGGCCCGCAGGCCGTATCAAAAAAAGAGAGAAAAAGCTTGCGGCCCGATGCCCGCAGGCCGGCTGGGGGCTTCGGCCCGCAGGCCGGAATTATTCAAAAAAAAAAAGAAACGAAAAAAGAGGGGGAGGGGCAAAAGCTATAAATAGGCCTTAAAGGGAAATTTTTAGGCTAAAAACCAATTTTAAAAAAAGGCGTCTGAGGGCAAATAAATTCGTGAAAAATCACGGTAATATTATAGGGCGATTACCTGCCATATCAGGGCTTATTGGGGATTTTTTGGGGGATATTTGGGATGATTCAAAAGGAAAATCCATTTTCCTTCTTCAACGAAAATGTATATTTTGGGCTCTTAATCAATTTGATTTATTAAACCCAATTTACTTTACAACCCATGCATCGTAAATTTTTTTTTACATGCTTTACATCTCTGGCAAATTATGTGGATATTATATGCGTGGTTGTGCACTATATTTAAAACTTAATAATTAGGAAGATCCTGCGACCGCTCTGCCGTTTGTCACCTAACCTAACGGTGTATGACGTTGCCCAGTGGTCCACTAATTATTAAGTTACTAAATATTTTATCCTCATGTGAATATAACTGCATGCGATGTCTGTGAATGAAAATGTTGATGAGCACAATATTTCTGCATGAATTGCTAAATGTGGTTTTTTTGGATCGGCCGTTTAGTCCCACAGTTTATTTCCCGCACTTTTCGTTTATTTTTGAGAGAAATTGTAGTGAGGACTTTATGTAAATGTCAAAAAAAGAAGACCAACTTCCATGGAAACGGAGGCCACGCTTGAAGATGGAGATATCATATGGGACCCACGGGGTTTCCAAAGTTGTATTTTCATTTTAAAGCTGTAAATTTGTATAATTTGGAATGTGGACTTTTAGACTCTTTCTTGTGGGACTGGCCGATCCACACATTTAGCTTTTCGTTATATATTGCCTCCGCATGAAAATGTTTTCTCTGATTAATTATTAATTCATGCATGTTTGTGCTCTGCTAGATAAATGGATAAAATTGCCAGCGTTGACTTCGAAGTGCTGGATGCATCAGGTAGAAACTATCTAAGCTGGCAGCTAGATGTAAAGTTTCGCCTGCGGGCTAAGTCCCTCATTACTGTTGTGACTGAAAAAGAAAATGTTAGCGATATAGAGAAGGTGCAAGCCATCATCTATATTCACCGCCATGTGGACAAGACCTTAAAGGCTGAATACCTTACGGTCGAAGATCCACTTGAGCTATGGACCGCCCTTGAGGATAGGTATAAACATCAGAGAGATGTTATACTCCCAAGGGTGAGATATGAGTGGGAGAACCTGAGACTGCAGGACTTCAAGTCCATTGCTGAATACAACTCAGCACTCTTTAGCATCACCTCACGCCTGAAGTTGTGTGGTGAGAAAGTCTCAGAAGACCGCATGCTGGAAAAGACGTATACGTCTTTCCATGAAAAAGATGCGATACTCATGCAGCAATACCGTGAACGCAAGTTCACCAAGTATTCAGAGCTGTTGTCATGTCTTCTCATGGCCGAGCAAAATATAGAGCTTCTTCTCGCCACTCACAATATGCGCCCTCCCGGCACTGCCCCCCTACCAGAAGCTCACCTTGCCTCTTCCTCCAAAAAGAAGAGGGATAATAAAAGAAAAGAAAGACCATAGAAAGGGGACAACAGAAAAAAGCGAAGGGCCCACCACAGCAGAGAAAGAATGAAGGGAAGCGCAAGTTCACCTGGCGCAGGAATGATAATAAGAAAAATGATGCACCCCCACCCAAGATGGATTGAGAAGACTAGTGCCACAGCTGTGGCATGAAAGGCCACTGGTCCAGAGTGTGCAGGACCCCAGTGCATCTCTAGGAGCTTTATAAACAAAGCAAGAAAAAGAATGTTGAATCAAACCTGGTGGCTGCGAACAATGCAGTCAAGTTCACAGCCAAAGACTTCGAGTCAAATGATATGCTTGATTAGCCTGTTTTCATTTATCTTAGCATTTTATTGAACGAACAATCTATTTTATGAGAGCTTTTATGTAATTTAAAATCTGTTGAATAAAATTTAGTCTTTTCTAAATGCAAATGTTTACTCATATTTTTAGATGGGATGCTCTCATGACTGCTTAGTAGACAACGCGTCGACACATACGATCCTTCAGCACAAATGCTATTTCCATAGCATTACTCCGTATAAAAGCCCTGTAAACACAATTTCAGGGCCATCGGACATAATTGAAGGTTCTGGGAATGCAACCTTGTGGCTACCCAATGGAACAGAAATAAAAATTAAAGATGCACTTTACTCTCCGAACTCCAAGCAAAACTTACTAAGTTTCAAAGATATCCGTCTTAACGGATTACACTTGGAAACAGCAAATGTAAAAGAAAATGAATTACTGTATGTAACGTCTCAAGAAAATGGAGTGAAAACCATACTTAAATGTTTTGAGAGCCTCTCATCAGGCCTCTACCATACAAAAATTCGGAGGGAGGAAGCAAACCTGACGGAGCACCTGAAGTGCCCGACATCGGCCAAATTCTTACTTTGGCACGATAGACTTGGCCACCCCGGATCTGTGATGATGCACCGCATTATATTACAATCCCATGGGCATAACCTGAAGAACCAGAAGATTCTTCAGAAGGGAGAATTCCCCTGTGTACCATGCTTTAAGGGTAAATTAATAACAAGTCCATCACCACTTAAAGTGGATATCGAGTCTCCTAGCTTCCTTGAAAGAATACACGGAGACATATGTGGACCTATCCACCCCCTAGTGGGCCCTTTCGGTACTTTATGGTACTGATTGATGCATCTTCAAAATACTCGTATGTGTGTCTACTTTCAACCCGCAACTTAGCTTTCCCAAAGCTTTTGGCACAAATAATAAAGTTGCGGGCGCATTTTCCAGACAACCAAATTAAGAAGATATGTCTGGACAATGCGGGGGAATTTACCTCTCAGTCATTTCAAGAATATTGCCAGGCAATGGGAATTGAAATTGAACACCAAGTGCCACATGTTCACACCCAGAACGGGTTAGCTGAGTCGCTAATTAAAAGACTCCAATGGATTGCACGTCCATTGCTGATGAAAACCCAGTTGCCGGTGGATGCATGGGGACACGCAATCTTGCATGTTGCATCACTAATAAAAATAAGACCCTCAGGAGGTCAGAGTCTATCTCCAATGCAACTTGCATATGGAACGCCGCCGAACATTTCGCACTTGAGAATCTTCGGCTGTGCAGTTTATATCCCCATTGCACCACTCCAGAGGACCAAGATGGGCCCTCAACGTCGCCTAGGTATTTATGTAGGGTTTGACTCACCCTCCATTATAAGATACCTAGAACCCCAAACGGGTGACGCTTTTAAGGCACGCCTTGAAGACTGCGACTTTGATGAGACGTATTTCCCCCAAAATGGGCCTAGACATCGAAAAGTCTAGCGCAAAGCAAATGTTAACATGGGATACAAAAAGTCTGACCCACTACGATCCGGTAACAAAACAATGTGATGATAAGATCCGGAAGATCTACACATCCAGGACACAGTCCATAGATTACCGGATTTGTTTACTGACAACCAGAAGATTGTCAGATCACACATCCCTGCTGCGAACTCTCCAGCTAGGATTGACATCCCAAAGGATGGATGCAATCCACCAGCAGCAGAAGTGGCTGCACCTCAACAGAAAAGAGGCAGACCACCAGGCTCCAAGGATAAAAATCCAAGAAAAAGAAAAATATCCGGAGACCTTGGGACGATACCCCCACAGAGAAACGAGCTCGTGTCCATACCCTCTCCCCTCCCGGAATCCACTGCAGAGGAACTGCCGGGAGAAACTGAAATATCATTGAATTATGTACGTACAGGGGGATGTATTGGACAGAAAGAGTACAGTCGTCGACGATGACTTCGCGTTACACATTACCATTCACGTCGCCGGAAGCGACGATGATTATGAACCACACTCCGTTGTTGAATGCAAACGTAGAGATGATTGGCCAAAGTGGAATCAGGCAATAGAAGCCGAGCTAGACTCGCTTCAGAAACGAAAAGTCTTTGGGCAAATAGTCCAGACACCTACCGGTGTCAAACCTGTGGGATACAAATGGGTATTCGTCAGAAAAAGAAACGAAAATAATGAGATCGCATGCTACAAGGCTAGCCTTGTAGCACAGGGATTTTTCCAAAGACTGGGAATAGACTATGATGAAACATACTCTCCGGTCATGGATGCGATCACTTTCAGATTCCTGATAAGCTTAACAGTAAAGGAAGGCCTAGATATGCAGCTAATGGATGTTGTGACTGCATATATATACGGCAATCTCGACAAGGAGATATACATGAAACTTCCTGATTGCTTTTCTATGCCTGCTGAACTGAAAGATAGACCTCGGGACATCTATTCTGTTAAGCTACAAAGATCATTGTATGGTCTCAAACAATCAGGAAGAATGTGGTATAACAGACTCAGTGAGTTCCTTATTTAACAAGGATTCACAAACAATGAAGTCTGCCCTTGTATCTTCATTAGAACAAATGGAAAAGGATTCGTAATAATTGCTGTCTACGTAGACGACCTGAATCTCATAGGATCTCCTGAAGAGATCACTGAGATATCTGTAAGCCTAACAAAAGAATTTGAAATAAAAGACCTAGGCAAAATGAAATTCTGCCTTGGCTTACAGATTGAACATCTAAAAGATGGAATCCTACTACATCAAACCACATATACGAAGAAAATGTTGCAAAGATTCCATATGGACCAATGTCATCCACTAAGTACACCTATGGTGGTACGATCCCTGGATGCACACAAAGACCCCTTCCGGCCGCTGGAAGAGTGGGAGGATATACTTGGTCCAGAAGTTCCATATCTGAGTGCCATCGGAGCACTACTATATCTGGCAAACTGCACGCGTCCCGACATAGCGTTTACAGTAAATTTGCTATCCAGATACAGTGCAGCGCCTACACAGTGCCACTGGACCGGGGTTAAGCACCTTCTGTGCTACCTCCAAGGGTCTACAGATTTGGGACTCTTCTATAAAAATGGAATATCCTCTACACTTGCAGGTTATGCTGATGCAGGCTACTTGTCTGATCCCCACAAAGCAAAGTCACAGACTAGGTACGTGTTTACCTACGGAGGGACAGCCATTTCCTGGAGATCCATCAAGCAAACCTTGACGGCGACATCATCCAATCACTCTGAGATCATTGCCATCCATGAAGCAAGCAGAGAATGCGTATGGCTACGCTCTATTGTCCACCACATCCTGTCTACGACTGGACTGAAGACTGGAGATCTCGAGCCTACTACAATGTTCGAGGACAATGCTGCTTGCATAGCTCAGTTACGAGGTGGCTTCATCAAAGGTGACAGAACGAATCACATTTCACCAAAGTTCTTCTGGACGCACGAGCTACAGAGAGATGGCAAGATCGACATCAGACAAGTGCAATCATGTGACAATTTGGCGGATTTGTTCACTAAAGCCCTTCCTACTACCACTTTTAGGAAGCTTGTACATAGGATTGGAATGAGACGCCTAAGAGATCTGCAAGCTTGAGGGCTTGTACAGATCATGGGGAGTTTGGCAGAGTTTGTACTCTTTTTCCTTAACTATGGTTTTTCCCATTGGGTTTTTCATAGCTAAAGGTTTTAATGAGGCAAATCTCACCAACTCAGGATCCTGAAGTATCCACCCCATGTGAGACTCTCCTACGCTCGAACTCCTGAAGTATTCATGAGCAGAGTCCACACCTATGGCTGGATAAGGGGGAGTGTTGTGAACGGTTATTTAACCGGGTCGATTGAGATTCTGGGCTATCCTAGAGATAGGCCCATATCATTGTAAACCCATCTTGTATTCTCCCCATTGTCTATAAATAAAGAGATGTGGGCTCCTCCCCCAATAGTTGATTCATAACAGTAATTGTTTTATTAAAATCCTAATAAAATTGGGGTAGCACGATGAACAAAATGAACCTTGTAGTTGATAAGGATCTAATAAAAGTTGTTCAACAAATCCATAAAATTTCGAATTTTAAGGATCAACTAGTTGATAAGGATTAACTAGTATTAATTAAAAGCTATTTAGTTGATGGACGAACATAGAATTAATGAACCTCCTTCAATGGATCATGATGTCGGTCAATTTGCTTGGCTAAGTTTGCTGGACCACCCTAGCTAGACTAGGGGTTAAGTGGTCCTGGCTTAGTCAATTCCCTGGCCGCGTCCGCTGGACTGCAAGGAGTCGAATCATGAGTGTGTAAGTCCATCGACTACACCTAAGTCAAATACGATAATAATCTTCTTCAAGATAAATCATCGCCCTTCTTGTTTTAGGAGAATGAAACTGTAAGACCAGTGTAACGGTTGTTGAGCTACACTCAAGCTGTGACATGGCAACCTTATAGAAACCGATTTCTTAATAACATCTTGACTTGACCTAAACCATCGTGTTGTGAATACACCGAGCGCCGGCGTAAGTCAAACCAAAGAAGTAGTCTAAGACCTAACCCAAACCGACGCGTCGTGAATACACCGAGCGTCGGGGCAAGTCAAGCTAGACGCGAAAACAAGGGTCCGACTAGGCTAGTCATTGTGATTTGGATGAGCACACTCATGATCACAAATGACTAAGGGTAAAACTCATAGGGAATCATATTTATATGATTGATGAAGAGTTCGTCTACCGACTGCAGAGTCGGACAACTTGTTGAGCTACACTCAAGGTTGTCTGACTTGGGGTAGTCAGATCCCTCTCTCACAAATGTTATTGTATAATAAACTGTTTATTATTATGGCTTTAATAAATTTAGTATGAGAATATAGTTTTATTAAAAACCATTGAAACTATACAACGAACATATACTGACTAAGTATCTCCTAAATTGTAGATTGGATTCGGGTTTAAAGTATATGGTAGAGCGGAATGTGCTTGATGGGACCAACTATAAGGATTGGCTTAGAAACATTAAGTTAGTCCTTTCTCTAGCCGGGATTGGATACGTGTTGTTCGAGGACCCCCTGGAAAAGCCGGACGAAGATGCAACGCCTGAGGAGAAGAAAGCCTATAAGGAGTATTAGAGGGATACCGAGAAGGCCCGGTGCCTTACTCTGGCTTCAATGAACAACAATCTGTAGAGAAAGCATGAACATCTGGATGTTCAAAGCATGCTTCTCAATGCAGAGGAATTGTTTGGCAAGCGGTCAAGAGCTGCCAAGTTTGAAGCCACAAGCAACCTCTGGGGCACTAAGATGGAAACGGGCCCAGTACAAGATCATGTGATTAAGATGATCGGGTACGAGGAAGACACAGCCCAATTGGGTTTTGTCATGGACAATGAAATGTCATTGGACATCATCATTAAGTCTTTGACCCCAGACTTCAAACCTTTCAGTACTAGTTTCATTATGAACAATATTGAAATGGATCTTTCCGGTCTCCTTAACAAGCTTAGGCAGTTTGAGGAGATCAAGAAGAAACCGACTGTGTTGGTTGTTGGTTCTGCTTCTTCAGACCAACCAAAAGGCAAGGGTAAGAAGAGGCAGGTCACACAACCAGCCAAGGTGAAGAAGGAGAAGAAGAGGGTAAATGGGGCTCCTTCCAAATCCGAATGCTTTCACTGCCATAAGATAGGCCATTGAAAGAGGAACTGCAAGGTTTACCTTGCAGAAAAGAAGAATGGGCATACTGATGCCTCTAGCTCAGGTGGCTGATATGAAGCAGAGGATGGAAGAAGTTCCGAGGACGGTCGGCATCTGAGCAATCGTTGCTGCTGGGGCCGTGCGAGGACTTCAAGAGACGTGAAGAAGAAGGAACTGATACTTATTTCCTTTTATGAATAAAATGTATCGTTCCTTAAGTTAAAACAATGATTGAATGTTTAGCGCTCAAGGTTTATTATGATAAACACATTATGATTCATTTTTATGAATCCATTGCTTTAATAAATGTCTCGGAAAATGTGCTTCTTTTGAAATTGTGATTTGTTGCGAACGGCTTAAATTTCTGTGAATGTGGCTGTCTGAGCTAGTTGCATTAATCCTCTAGCTGTCAAGCAGAGCTTTTGAATAATTTGATTGTTTGGAGCTGACTTAATTTTATAGCTAGTTGATAATTAAATATAAGTTCCAGGAGCGTATGAATTGTGTATAATCACAATTATATGCATGTTAA
This sequence comes from Scilla litardierei, assembly GCA_030789695.1. NCBI lineage: Eukaryota > Viridiplantae > Streptophyta > Magnoliopsida > Asparagales > Asparagaceae > Scilla > Scilla litardierei. Next base: position 251,909,932 of record CM061142.1, read on the forward strand.
GATAAATTCGTATTAGACTGCATTTGATTCTTAAAGAGTTATTGTTAAATGTAGTTACGGAAAAAGTACTAAGTAGTACATTTGACTGAGTAAGTCAATATCAAGATTCCTTAAACCGATCTTGATATGACCCATTCGTCAAACCCAACCTGATACTGGTACGTTCCATTTAAGCACTTCTCAATTGGTTATGCTTATCATATATATTCTAAATATGATTTAGATATATAGTAGAAGCATTAATCAACTAATTCTTAAAGTCAGTGGGAGCTAGCTCATATATTTAGCTCCGGTTTCTCGGACTAAGAAAATAGATTTCTAACTTATTCGAATCATCTATATAAGACATTGAATCAAAATAGTTTTGATTTAATCGAATATATAGAGATTTAATGTGTCATTTATGTACGAGACATATTGACACAAAATAATTGGAATAAGCCAAGACTGACTTATAGAAATATTAGACCCTACATCAAGATTGTATGAGCTAATTGTTAGTTATACAAAGAAAAGAAAATTGATCCAAATCATTTTTCAAGGATCAACCTTGTGTGATCAAGAGATGTATAAATAAAAATCCATTAAAATACATTATTGATACTCGTTAGTAAATCCACTCTTAGGTTTGACATATGATAGTCTCATGTGACTGATATACTATAACGGTATGAGATACCGAGATAAATAGCTTACATGCAAGTGGAAGATGTAGGAGGATATATGCACATAAGGCGATTTATCCTAAGTATACGTTTTGTTAAGATATTATATAGTATTCATTTTCCTAAGTATATATTCGAATGAATAATATACTTAGATGATGTCCATAGACTTATAGTTAGGTCCTTACGTATCCAGATAAGCTCTCGATTATGAGTAGTAAGTGACCGAATAGAAACTTAAGTCTTAAACGGTTCATGGTCATAGATGTGTCGAGAACTGTGAAGGGTTTTGGCGGACCCTCAGAGCTCAGATCTGTGCCCGTCCTAAGTCAGATGGACCACAGAGGCATAAAGCGCAGCGAAAAATAAAAACATGCTAGCTAAACAATTTAGCTAGGCCCTGAGAGAGCAATAACCTAGCCCGATCTATGCCAACTTGGGGTGGATCTGACCACCCCAAGAGGGATCTATCCTACTGCGACGAAATTAAATTACACTAAAAAGCTTTAAAGAACATACCGGAACTCAACTCTGGGGCCGGCAAGATGTACCGCACCGGCTTCTTACGCTCCTCGTAGCCGAATTGCCTTGACTCGATCCACCCGAGCTGCCTCGCACCTTCGAACTGATCCACTCGAGCTGACACCCGTCTCCAAGCTGATCACTTGCGGTAGAACGTTTCACTTGAGTAGACCCGCGACTTAGACGTTTGGATCCGAATCCAAAACCCCCTTTGAAGTCTTGCTAGGACTCGTCGGGAGAATAGGGAGAAGAGAGAAAGAATAGTTTAAGTCGTAGATCGAGCTTGCTCAAAATTCAGAGCTACTCGATCGAAGACTTGGTGCGTTTTTCAACGAAGAGAGTGCACCCCTATTTATATAGGGAGTCGGCACCACTCTTTTCGTTGCAAGCAATATGGGACAAATATTAAAGAAGAGGGATTTAATTTGGCTAATTGAAGTTTAGTAAGACTTTCACAAAGGCTAACTTCAACGAATTAAACCTCTTCATCCATTAAACTTTAGACACCAAACAAGCTATCATTTTGAAGGACTTAGAATGTTGAACGCGTAGGAACGAACGGCGACGAATTCTGACTTCGTTTGACCCCTCAAACAATTGCCCAAAATGGACCAAAAGTCAATTTTCGTAGCCGTCAAAAGGGTTCCAAAACCCCTAATTAACTTACGTTGTGCCCGCCAAACTTAGCGGGTGCGCCCGCCAAGTCAAATGGGCACGCCCAAGTGGGTCTAACCCACTTTTGCCTTTGACTGTTTTTGTGTTTCCGGGCTCGTTTGAGCTCCGTTTTGGACGCGGTTTAAACCTGTGTTTAAATCGGGACGATCCCGTCAACCAGGTAACTCTTTCTAATGCTTTTGTTCCTACTAATATTGTCATAACCAATTTATGACACGTTTAATATTGTTTGCATCAAATGCAACATTGTCCACATCTACTACTTAGTCTCACAACTAGCTTGTGAACTTAACTATTCCATTTCATCGAATGAATTCCTCTTATTTATCTTCCTAATACTAAAACATGAATACTACTCGGTGTGAGACCCTATAGCCTGACCTTACTACAAGTTGGGGCTCGAAATCCCTAGACGATGGTCACCACAAGCAGCGGTTGTCGTCCCTATTTCAGAATCATCATAATGTGATCGACCCATTGACAAAAGTATCGGTGGGTTCACTTTGGTTGTGTCAGTGATGAATATCGTTAGCTATAGTCCCTTCGTCAAGATTGTGTCTCTGTTGGCCTAGGGTACGGTTTATTGTCAACCCCATTAGATAACATTGGTAAGTATATGGTGGTCTTTGTTATATTCACGTTGTACATCTTACAACATACCCCGGTTGAGGATTAACACAAAGACCGTACTAAGCCTATGACACTAACTCCCCTTTAAAAGAAGAGGCGAATCCCATCTTAGTCATCTACTTGCCTCGAGAGCTTCAGGTGTAACCCAACCTAAGATCTTTCAGCAGGCCTAGCCTCGAAGCTAGATCCTAGGTCTAAGCGATACTGTTCACTCACAGGTTCGTACAAATGACTTCAGGTCTTAAGGACCAGCTTACCTATCATCACCCTAGAGTTATTATAGATAGTTTAGTTAAAGTTAACCATATAATAACTCTTAGTTGGTCGTTCAATGAACTCATTCTCCAATGAGCACCTGTGTCTCGTCTCCAACTTCACCAAGTCGAATGACTATGAGATCATCATTACCCTAAGGTAAGACAAAGACACAGTAGTCTGTCCGATGTACCAATATCCAGTTCTCGACACATCTATGACCATGAACCGTTTAAGACTTAAGTTTCTATTCGTTCACTTACTAATCATAATCGAGATCTTATCTGGATACGTAAGGACCTAACTATAAGTATATGGATATTATCTAAGTATATTATTCATTCGAATATATACTTAGGATACTGAATACCATTTAATATCTTAACAAGACGTATACTTAGGATAAATTACCTTATAGGCATATATCCTCCTACAAACTGGATATCGGCACATCGGACAGACCACTGTGTCTTTGTCTTACCTTAGGGTAATGATGATCTCATAGTCATTCGACTTGGTGAAATCGGAGACGAGACACCGGTGATCATTGGAGAATGAGTTCATTGAACAACCAACTTAGAGTTATTATATGGTTAACTTTAACTAAACTGTCTACAATAACTCTAGGGTGATGATAGGTAAGCTGGTCCTTAAGACCTGAAGTCATTTGTACGAACCTGTGAGTGAACAGTGTCGCTTAGACCTATGATCTAGCTTTGAGGCTAGGTCTGCTGAAAGATCTTATGTTGGGTTACACCTGAAGCTCTCGAGGCGAGTAGATAACTAAGATGGAATTCGTCTCTTCCGTTAAAGGGGAATTAGTGTCACAGGCTAAGTACGGTGTTTGTGTTAATCCTCGGCCGGGGTACATTGTAAGATGTACAACATGAATACAACAAAGACCAACGTATACTGATCAATATTGTCTAATGGGGTTGACAGTAAACCGTACCCTAGGCCAATAGAGATACAGTCTTGACGAAGGGACTATAGCTAACGGTATTCATCACTGACACAGTCAAAGTGAACCCACCGATACTTTTGTTAATGGGTCGATCACGTTATGATGATTCTAAAACAGGGACGACAACTGCTGCTCGTGATGACCATCATCTAGGGGTTTCGAGCCCCAACCTATAGTAAGGTCAGGCTGTAGGGTCTCACACCGAGTAGTATTCGTGTCTTAGTAATAGGAAGATAAATAAGTGGAATTTATTCAATGAAATGGAATAGTTAAGTTCACAATCTAGTTGTGAGACTAAGTCGTAGATGGGGACAATGTTGCATTCGATGTAAACAATATTAAACGTGTCATAAATTGGTTACGACAATATTTGTAAGAACAAAAGCATTGAAAAGGGTTACCTAGTTGACGGGATCATCTCGGTCTAAACACATGTTCAAACCGCGTCCAAAAGGAGCTCAAATGAGCCCGGAAACACAAAAACAGTCAAAGGCAAAAGTGGGTTAGACCCACTTGGACAAACGGGTCAAACCGCAAGGAGAGGATGGTATAACCCGCTGAACCAGCATGCACACCTGCTAGGTCCAGCGGGCCACGCGCCCGCTAAACATCATGTGCCTGCTGTGCTCTGCGGGCGCGGCCTGCTAGGACAACATGTGCGGCCTGCAGAAACAGCGTGCACGCCTGCTGTCCAGTGGGCCGCCCGCCCCGGGCACGCCCAACTTAGGCGTGCCCATAGCCTTAGGCAGGCGCGCCCGCTAAGTCTAGCGGGCACGCCCGCTACTTAAGTTAATTAGGGTTTTGGGAAACCCTTTTGACTGCTACGAAAATTGACTTTTGCCCATCTTTGGGCAATTGTTTAAGGGGACAAACGAAATTGGAATTCGTCGCCGTTCGTTCCTACGGGTTCACCATTTGAAGCTCTTCGAAATGATAGCTTGTTTGGTGTCTAAATTTTAATAGATGAAGAGATTTAATTCGTTGAAGTTAGCCTTTGTGAAAGTCTTACTAAGCTTCAATTAGCCAAATTAAATCCCTCTTCTTTAATCTTTGTTCCACATTGCTCGCAACGAAAAGAGAGGTGCCGACTCCCTATATAAATAGGAGTGCACTCTCTTCGTTGAAAAATGCACCAAGTCTTTGATCAAGTAGCTTCGAATTTTTGAGCAATCTCGATCTATGACTTAAACTATTCTTCATCTCTACTTCCCATTCTCCCTTCGGGTCCTAGCAAGACTATGAGGGGGGGTTTGGTTTCGGATCCAGACGTCTAAGACGCGGGTCTGCTCAAGTGAAACCTTCTACCGCAAGTGATTGGATCGGAGGAGGGTGTTGGGTCGGGTGGATCAGTTCGAAGGTGCGAGACAGCTCGGTGGATCGAGTCAAGGCGGTTCGGCTACGAGGAGCGTAAGAAGCCGATGCGGTACATCTTGCCCGCCCCAGGGTTGAGATTCCGGGTATGTTCTTTAAATATTTTTAGTGTAATTTAATTTCGTCGCAGTAGGATAGATCCCTCTTGGGGTGGTCTGATCCACCCCAAGTTGGTATAGATCGGGCTAGGTTCTGGCTCTCCCAGGGCCAAGCTAAAATGTTTAGCTGGCATGTTTTATTTTTCCGCTGCGCTTTACGCCTCTATGGTCTGTCTGACTTAGGACGTACACAGATCTGAGCTCTGAGGGTCTGCCAAAACCCTTCAAGATGAGTGAAATCAGGAAGTCAAAACATAGAAGAAAAGACAGCAGGTAGTCGACTCCCTACTGAGGTAGTCGACTTCCAGAGAATTTCATTGAAAAATTCTGCTCAGGTGGTAGTCGACTCCCTCCTTTGGTAGTCGACTCCCAGAGCACTTTTCACTGAAACTCGGCTAGAAAAATGGGTAATCAACTCCTGGGTGTTTGGAGGTTAGTTACAAAGATTTAGATCAACTAGATAATGCTCTTAAGAGTTTAAAAAAAAATTGAAACGTTTTTTTGAAATCATTTTTCTTTGTGTGCAATATTACTTGGCTTTAACATAATCCTAAAGAAACCAACTCACATACTAGACTTAGACGAGACCTTCAGGATGCCAATCAAATGTTTGAAGTAGATGCGCGCTTCGCTAGAATTTGAGCTCCTATACCATTAAGCTTTGAGCACTTGCATGAGCTTCATCATTGAGCTATACTGGTGCTTGATGTAGCGCTTGCAAATTTGTCACTGTCTTCCCAGTGTGGTTGAGCTTCTTCGGAGTATGCAAAAAGCTATCGATCGCACAACCTGCACACTTAAGTTATTGTGTAATTAGTACACTAATATCATTTGGTGTGTTCATCATCAAAACCACTTAGGGGTGGGATTTGATTTCCCATCAATATCTACTTACTGCACCTAGTGCAAAAGCGACATCAGGTCTGATACAGATCATGTAATACATGATAGATTACACAGCTGAAGCATACGGGATCTTACTCATGCGTTCCTTTTCCAAGTCAGTTTTTGGTTACATCTTCATGGAAAGGTTTATTCCATGATTGGCTGGTATGAAACCACCCTTACTATTTTCCATGCTAAACTGCTTCAGCACGGTGTCAATGTACCTGGCTTAAGACAGACCTAGCATCTGATTAGATCTATCTTTATAGATCTTTACACCTAATATGTAGGATGTTTCTCCCAAGTCTTTCATGGAGAAGTTAGTTGATAGCCATTCCTTTACAGACTTCAACATCACTATGTTGTTGCCTATTATAAGAATATCATCCATGTACAGTACGAGGATGACCAAAGAATTTTCACTGGTTTTCTTATAGATGCATGGATCATCCTCATTTCTGACAAAACCAAACTCTTTGATTGTCTTGTCAAAACGGATGTTCCAACTTCTTGATGCCTGCTTAAGTCCATAGATAGACCTATGCAGTCTACACGCTTTTCCTTTCCTCCCACTGACTTCGAAACCTTCTGGCTGAGTCATGTAAATCTGCAACTCTAAATCACCATTTATAAATGCATTCTTTACATCCATTTGCCAGACTTCATAGTCATAATGTGCAGCAATAGCGAGTACGATCCAGATAGACTTGTGCATGGCGACTGGTGAGAAAGTCTCGTCATAATCTATCCCTAGAATCTGATGATAACCTTTTACAACCAGCCTTGCCTTGTACGTTTCTATTTTCCCATCTGCACCAATCTTATTCTTAAAGATCCATTTGCAACCAATGGGAACACTTCCCTTGGGCACGTTCTCTAAGGTCCATATCTCATTTGTGTGCATGGATTCTATTTCGGATCTCATTGCATCTAGCCATTTATCAGAGTCTCTACTCTTAATGGCATCTTGGAAGCTAATAGGATCATCATATAATATGACGCCATCCTCAACCACTCTGTCTACGAGAAAACCGTAGTACCTATCAGGGGCTCAGGAATCCTATCAGACATCCTAACGACTGGTTGGGAAACATCAAGTTTTGATTCTCACACTGGTTTTGATTCTCACACTGGTTCCGACATATGTTATTGTGTTAATTCTCCTTCTGAACATTCGTCTAGATTTATCACCTTGCCAATTGCTTCCTTCACAAGGAACTCCTTTTCTAAAAAGGTGGCATGTCTGGAGACAACAACCTTTTGTTGCTCTAGATGATAAAAGATGTGCCCTAATGAATGTCTCGGGTACCCAATGAATTTACAAAAAACAGATCTATCTTTCAGTTTGTCTAGATTATGCCTTTTGACATATGTAGGACAACCCTACACCCTTAAATGATTAAGGATGGGTTTCTTGCCACTCCGTATCTGATATGGTGTCGTTGGCACAGATTTCGATGGAACCTTGTTGAGAATGTACATAGCAGTTTCTAGGGCGTAGCTCCAGAGGGAGGTTGTTAACTCAGCTTCACTTATCATGGATCGCACCGTGTCTAACAAAGTGTGGTTCCTTCTCTCTGACACACCGTTATGTTGAGTTGTATAAGGAGGCGTGACCTGAGAGAGAATCACATTCTCTTTTAAATATGTAAAGAATTCATGGCTCAAGTATTGTCCTCCTTGATCAGATCGAAGGATCTTAATACTTTTATCAGTCTGTTTTTCAACTTCGTTACGATACTCTTTGAATCGCTCAAATGTTTCGAACTTGCGTTTCATCAAGAACACATGTCAAAACCTAGAGTGATCATCAGTAAATGTAACAAAATATGAATATCCTCCTTTGGCTAATATAGACATAGGTCCACATACATCAAAATGTACTAGAGCCAAGAGTTCAATAACTCTCTCCCCTTGACTTACAAAAGGAGTTTTGTCCATCTTACCTTTGAGGCAAGACTTGCAAGTGTCATATGACTCATAATTCAAGAGGCCCAAGGACCCCCTCTTTATGTAACCTGATAAGTCTCTTCTCTCCGATATGGCCTAGTCTACTATGCCAAAGATAGGTTTCATTATAACCCGATTCCTTACGTTTTCGTGTATTAACATTTAATACAACTTCATTACTTAAAGTGTACACACAATTATTGAGGGTCCCAAAACCTAGCAACTTACTATCAAAGAAAATGTTCATAACATTTTTGTTGATAGTAAAATTATAACCTTCTCTGGCCAAAAGCCGAGACAGAGATAATATTGCATAGGAAATTGTGGATATGGTAACATTGGTTTATAAGCAAGTTAGCTCCACTCGCCAATGTGTGTTTGACATCTCCCACGGCTACACCAGCAACATTTGCTGCGTTGTCGACCTAGAGAACGACGTCATTCTCTTCGAGCCTTCTTTTAATTCTCATTCCCTGTAACTGGTTACAGATGTGAGAGCCTACACCGGTATCTAATACCCATGCATTAGAAGTCACGAAAAGAATTACACTTTGTTTGAATATTATAGAAGTTGAGGCATTAGTATGCCCTTTCTTATTTTGTTCCCGTACTGCTTTTGTTTCCCTTAGCCAGTCATTATTAGTATAACCAGTTGATTTATTCTTATCTTGGATATATTTAATTTCACCCGTCATGCTACAAAGCATAGAACTCCTAATATTAGCATATGTTCATAATTATTTAAAATATAATAAGATTGGCTTTTATCAAATTATATCCTCCCACTATTTTAAAGATCACGCAAGCCATAACATAATTAAAATATTAGTGGGAGAGGGATCCAACAACCCTGAGTCGCCCAACACTGAGTGTGCTCAACAAGTTGTTTAACTCTGCAGTTGGTAGATGAACTCTTCATCAATCATATCATATATGACTCCCTATATGATTTTTACCCCCAGTCATTTGTGATTATGAGTGTGCTCATCCAAATCATAATGACTAGCCTAATCAGACCTTTGTTTTCGTGTCTAGCTTAACTTATGTCGGCGCTCAGTGTATTCACGACACGACAGTTTGGGTCAAGGCTGTCTACATCATATGTATTAAGAAGTTGGTTTCTATAAGGTTGCCATGTAACAGCTTGAGTGTGCTCAACAACTGTAACATGGATCCTATAGTTTCCAAACTCTAAAATAAGGAGGGCTACGATTTATCTTGAAAAAGATTATTAACATATTAGACATAGGTATAGTCGAGGGTGTCATATAATCACGATTCACGTCCTTGCGGTCCAGCGGACACATCCGGGGAATTGACTAAGCCAGGATCACTTATCCACAGTCTAGCTAGGGTGATCCAACAAACTTAGCCAAATACATTGACCGGATCATGGTCCATTGAAGGAAACTTATCATTTATATGTGTGCCATCAACTAAAAGGCTTTTATTCGAACTAGTTAATCCTATCAACTAGTGGAATCCTTAAAATTCAAAATTTTAGGATTTGTTAATAACGTTTATTAAGTTCTTATCAACTATAAGGTGCTATCCTAATCGTGCATTAGGCATTTAAAACAATTTTAAATCATAGCAAAAGCATTATAAAAATATCTTATAATTATTAGACAGCTTTTAATGGCTAACCAAAGAAGGTTTTCTTGTGTTATCAAATAAGCAAGAATAAAACAAAGACATTTAAAATTTACAACTTAATTAAATCACATGAAATTAAGTTCATAATTATCTCATAATTAACTTTATGTTTCTTAACAAACATAACATGCAAATCATATTAATTTTGCAGCATTAGATCAGCGTAGATATGGATTTGATACCACTGTTGGGTTTTTCAAGGACCCTTAGGGCAAAAGATTATGTCGTCCTACGTCAGATGGACAATAAAACATGCAGCGGAAAATTTATTAAACCCTTCAATAAATAACCCTAAGGAATCATGCACCCTAGCCAGGATAATCTACTAACTTGGGTTGGGTCCGACTAACCCAAAGAAAGATCTAAACTACTGCAAAAATATGAAAAGCATAAATATTATTGACTTACCCGAAACTTTGCTTGCACCAGCAAAGTGTACCGAACCGTGTCTGGAGCCGCACCTCGTCTCGAGCTGAACTGCTTCTCGAACCGCACCGCGCCTTCGAGCTAATCACTCGCCGAAGAAGATTTCACTTTAGCAGACCCACGTCAAAGACTTCTGGAACAGATCCAAACCTCATCGCCGTCTTGCTAGGACTCGATTGGAGAATCGAAAGAAATATAAGAGGAGGAATAATTTTGTCTTAAGACCGAGCGTGCTCAAAATTATAGAGCTTCTCAAATCAGAGACTTGGTGCAATTTTTCTAAGGGGTGTCGACCCCTTTTTATATAGGGAGTCGGACCCCCTTGCTCGTCGCACGAGGAATGTGGGACTAATAAAGTTTAGGAGAAAAAATTAAGTTAGTTTGCCTTTCTCAAAGGATAAACTTCAACTAATTTTATCTCCCTCACCGTTGAGCTTTAGAAGTGATACAACTTATCAATTCGAAGAGCTATGAACGTTAAACGCATAGGAACAAACGACGATGCATTTCTACTTTGTTTGACCCCTCAAACAATTGCTCAAAGTTGAGCAAAAAAGTCACAATTCGTAGTCGTCGTCGAGGGTTTCAAAAAACCCTAGAAACCAGGCCCCTAGGTGGGGCCCACAACATTGTGGGCGCACCTTGGTGTGTGCCCGCCTGGGCTTTCGGGAGCGCCCGCAAACCTAGTGGGCGGGCCCCACATGGGGCCCTGTGGGAGCGCCCGCCCGCTTGGTGGGCCCCGCATCACGCCAGCCAGCCAAGCGAGCGGGCCCGCTGGGCCGCAGTGGGAGCACCCACTTGGGCTCTTGCAGGTGTGGTGGGCAGGCGGGCAAGCGGGCGGGCGGGTGGGCGCCCGCCCACTTGCATGGGTCTGACCGACTATTGGCCCCCTCTTGCTGTTTTCGTATTTCTGGGCTCGTTTGAGCCCATATTTGAACGCAGTTTCTTCCTGTGTCTTACTCAGAAAGTCCCCTTTGATCTCATGCATCTTTAATACCCAGTATTAGTCCCAAATGTTAAACTTTTTAGCTTTAATCTCACAACTTACTTGTAAGCCAAATTATTCCATTGCATTGAATGCATTCCTCTTAACATTCTTCCTATTACTAAGACGTAAATACTACTCGGTGTGAGACCCTACAGCCTGACCCTACTATAGGTTGGGACTCGAAATCTTTAGACGACAGTAGCTACGAGCAGTAGGTGTCTTCCTTATTTTGGCATCATAATTACGTGATTGTTTCGTCGATAATAGTGTCGTCGGGATCACTCAGACTGTGTCTGTGATAAATACTGCAGTTTTAGTCCCTTCATCTTAACTATGTCACTGCATAGACTATGGTATGGAAAAACTGTCAACCCCATTGGCCAGCACTGGCCATTATCTTCCGGTTCCCTGGTATATACATGGTGTACTTCCTACAACATACATTGGCCAAGATTTTACCAAGAACCGTACTTAGCCTGTGACACTAACTTCCCATTAACGGAATAGACGAATCCACTCTTGATCACTACTCACCTCGTACGCTTCAAGTGTCACCCAACCTAAGACCTTTCAACAGGCCTTGCCTAGAAGCTAGATCATATATCTAAGTGACACTATTCACGCGCAGGTTTGTACAATGATCTCAAGTCCTAAGGACCAACTTAGATATCATCATTCGGGAGTCATTAATGACAGTTAGTTAATGTTTAACCATTTGATAACTCTTTGTCTGGGTTGTTCAGTGGACTCATTCTCTAATGAGCACCTATGTCTTGTCTCTGACTTCACTAAGTCAAATGATTATAAGATCATCAAGACAAGGACACAATGGTCTGTCCGATGTGCCGATGTCCCTATTTTGATGCATCTATGACCATGAACGCTTTATGACTCAAGCCCATATCAGTCAGACACTACTCATAATCGAGATCTCTTTCTAGATACGTGTATGACCTTACTATGAGTCTAAGGAAATTATCTAAGTAACATATCATTAGAAAACACTAAGACAATTGATACTAGAAAGCATACTTTCATTCATGAACAAGATGTTTACATAGATAAATTGCCTCGAGGGCATACATCTCTCAACAATATACACGTAAGCATTTTATGGCATATTTAATTCTCTTTGCACCATATGCAAAATTTCCACATCTATTATAAAAAATCATTTGCATCAAATACAATGAACTGAGAGCTTACATCCCCAACATCTCCCACTTGCACTCTGACGCACCAGTAACCTACACCTAGGTTCCACCTGGCGGTGTCACAATTGCCAGGCGTAATATGGCCCCTAGGCTACGATTTCGGGCTCAATCCGCAAGCAGACGGTGTCGAGTTATAGTATAAAAGATTGACGAATCCCACAGGGACGGTGATAGTGTAAGTAGATTCTCAGTCTATTTCTAAGTGTAGAAGTGAGATAGCGGTCGAGGGAACAGAATTGGGTTGATTGTTGTTTGTTGTAATACCAATAAAAAGAGACTAGGGCTTTAGGGATCGCCACTAAGATCGTCGGGGTTTGATGCTGGATAGGATCCTTACATTTCATTAGGGTTAGGGAATTAATCCCCCAATTCGTACCACTCTCGTGGGTTAGAATTGCGGGGTATTTCGGTGGCTCTCATTGACGCAATGGCGGTAGCCGTCAACGTAGCGATATAGTTCGTCGATGGATCCCCTCAAGGCGTGAGCCGAGCATGGTCACGTGCCTTGTTTGGATCCATCAATTTCCCTATTTGAATCCCTAGATACCCCTTAAGCACATCAATTCCACAGACTGTGGGCATGATCTCAGTACGGGTTATCTACGGATTCGGTAGGATCTACCGAAATACAACCCTAGATCCTCAATTCAACGTAGGGATCCAGATCTCCATTTCCCCCTAAAATCCTAGGGTTAACACATCAACCCTGGAATGAATCTACTCAGACATTGCAATAGAAACGCACACAAGCATCAATTTCACAGAAGAAAACATCTTAACAATTGAGACATTAAGGCTAAAATAAACTTACATCGAGAATAAACGAAGAACAGATCCAAACAAAAGCAAAAGCAATAATCTTCCGTAATTGATCCAAAAATCGCTACAAGAATAAATCTTCAAGATTCCTACAAAAAATCGCTCTCGCTGCTCTCTAAAATTTCCTAACCAAAAAATAATCGAAGTCTCTTCCGTCGTGTCCCCAATCGCGAACTTCAGTCGCTGCCAAAATCGCGCGCATCATGCTTCTACAAAAACTTCCCAGAAATGCCCTTGGCGTCTCCAACCGAGTAGGCTACTCGGTCCGAGTCAACGTGGCTCGGTCAGAGGCTCGGCCCGCGTAGGCATGCTGCTCGGCTGCTTGGAGATCTTGAAATCGACCTACCCGGACTGAGTAGGACTCTGCTCGGTCCGAGTAGGATCGGCTCGGTCTGATACTCAGGTGCTGCTCGGGCTGTGAAATCTGGGGTGACTCGACCGAGCAAATGAGCTGCTAGGTCTGCTGTAATTGATATGGCTCGGTCCGAGCAGCTGAGCTGCTCGGTCCGAGCATTTTCTGGGAAATGCTGGGCCAGATCCTGGGGCTTCTCTCTCTGCTCTCTCTCCCTCTTCTCTCCTCCAATGGCTCCGAAAACGCGACGAACTCCTTCAGAGCCCTGCCAATGAGCTCATGGGCACGTCGGATGTGTCCATACCCAAGTGGGGGTCCGAATCGCTCCAAAATCCCTGAAAATTCACGAAACACAACGAAACTAGAAAATATCGTCAGAAATGCAGAATCGTAGTAAAAAATGGGATTTGGACGCGAGAATGATATGCAATACGATGAGATAATGATATGAAAATGATAGAAAATTTGGACACATCAAAATCCCACAAGCTTACCTCTTACTCATCCTCGAGGAAGACGAATAATCGGTACGCCGTGAGGAAAACAAAATCAAAATAAGAAAATAAAAATAGAAAATAATGAAAAACGAAAAGAGAGAAGTAGGAGGAAAGTGCTAAGGATGATCGGTCAGATCTCAGGCCTAAATAGTCTATCACGGTGCTCTGAGTGCTAAATATACATGCTATTGGTAATTTCTAGCTTTATATATCATATGACATGCAATACAGGCAAAGAACAAGGATTTACTGAAATAACACCGTCAAATCATATCAATCTTATGCAATCCCTAGAGTCTAGTATAAAGGAGTTGGCAACGCCCTTTTTAATCACAGATACGCAAGGGGCACAAAAGATTCACACAACATGCAATAAAGAATAGGAAAAAATCATGACATTCAAATATTCAATTCGATACATGAAAAATATCCAAAACTAAGTAATTCGTAAAGTTTAGGTTTTATGCAATCTCCCCGGTGTGCACCGTCTCCACTCTAATGTCACGCTCACTCATGTAATTAGTTGGTTCCCCCCCAAGCTTAGCTTGAGGCTTCGCATCAATGAAAATGATATGGAATTTTATTTTTCTTCCCTGAATAATTGATAGCTTCTAGTGAAATAATACAAAACAGTATTTATTCATTTTCTTTCTCTTTTTTCATTTAGAAGATATACATTTTCTTTTTATATTTGGGAAGTGAGATGCGGTAAAGTAGTTATGGGGGTGTAACCAACTGATATGTAGAGATACAAAATAGATATGTGGAGAAGGAAAATAATGGGACTCTCGGTTCACTCATAAGAGGGTGTACATCAGTTTGATAAAATAAAACCCTAACTAAACTCATATATAGCATGAATATTTTCACTTCTCTAAATGAATACTGAAAATGGCATGCGGTAATAATCACAATATCAGCAGGCATGCAAGCAGAAGTGAATAAGATAAGAAAGCAGGTGCTCCAAGTGTTCTAGTGATGCGTGAACCTGGGTAAGTTTCTCAACATAAATCATACTAAATACTAGTTCATGCAATTGATTTTCAATTCATTTCAGGTATTAATTCAGACAGATCATCAAAAGAAATGCATGCATATAGATAATAAAACTGAAATTAACCCTGATAGCATGCCAAAGAGATGAGAATCGCAAAAAGTAATAAATCCTAGAGAGATATCATCATGTGGACCATCCTTAGCAAAAATAAAAAATAAAAAGAAGTAGAGCAAAAAGGAAAAGAGATAAAAAAAGATGCATGCATGGAGAAAAACATAAAATATGATGCAAAATGAGAAAAAATAAAACGAGGCGGGAAAGTGGTGAAAAAGTAAAATAAAAACTGAAAATAGGAGAGGAAAATGTAAAAATAAAAACTAAAATAAAGCGAGAGCGCTCATCCCCCAAGCTAAACCTAGCAGTGTCCTCACTGCTAAGAAAATGCTCGTGAGCAGGAGATGATGCTAAAGGGGTGGTGTGGGTGGGGAAATAAAATAAAACCTATGAAATAAAAGAAAAATATGATATAAAAATAAAAATATGAAATGATGCAATACAATATATGAAATGATGCATGGGTGTATCCTCCCCCAAGCTGTATAAAAGTAGGGCCCCGAATAGACAGATGGGCACAAAATATACGGGGGAGGCAAAGGCTGGGATGGACTAGATCAAGCAGAGGCACCACCCTCTGGGGGTGGTGATGGGTCCCTCTGCTGTGGACCCGGGGTAATGGGTGGAAGGTCTGGCTGGAAACATGTGGTGGGTCGAATGTGACGCAAGAGGCTCTGAAGGAAGGGCAGGTCACGCTCGACCGACTCTTGAGTCATCGGACCACCATATCCTGCTAGTAGGATCATGGCACCGAACCGGTCAGCTTGGTCATCGTTCTGGAATGTGACATCGTATTCGGTGTCGCCTATGTAAAGGGGGTCAGAGGGGCGTGGGGCATGGGGTGGTGCAGGGGTGGTGTTGGATGAATCGGCGGCGGTGGTGGCTCGGATGGGAGAGCATGTGCGACGTGTGTGCCGGGTAGGCATAGGGTTGGATGTGCCAGTGTTGGCGGGTCTAGCATGGCGTGGAGGAATTGTGTAGGTAGAGGAGAATAATGATGTACTATGTAAGGCAGATAGGGGACGATTTTACGACTAGAAAGAGGTGGCGCTTTGTTTCGGTGTCGTGATTGTCGTTGATCTAGATTATTCCCAAGTTCTTCAAAAATAATATCTTTGGTGTTGGCACTTCAAACCTGAAAGGGGAACAAGGAGAACGTCAGTGATTTAAACAAGAGAAACAACAGATTTGATTTTTGAACAGTGCTCGGTCGAATGTTGAACTATGGGAAGTGGCCTTGTGGGGAGACGAAACGGCTCCAAGAGAGATGGTGACGGCTGCGAGGAGGGAAGGAGGGTTTGGCCGAGCTGAGAGAGCGTTGTCCAATAGGATTAGGCGTTTAAAAGAGCGAAATCGAGCCGGTCGAAAGGCACAGAGACCCGAACAGCAGCAAGGCGAGACTCGGACCGAGTAAAGCAGTTGCTCGGTCGAGTGAGTTGGAGAATGAGATGACTCGGCTTGAGTAGTCTGGGTGCTTGGTCGAGTAAAGTGTGACACACGCCTTCAGCCAGCTCGACCGAGCAGGAAACTGCTCAGTCGAGTCGTAATATGCTCGGGCCGAGTCGACAATTATCGTCCGGGTTGGCAGAGCAACGTTTTCTCCTCAAATTCTAGGGCCTGTAAAACTCGATCGAGTAAATAGCTGCTAGGTCGAGTCGACTACTGCTCGGGCCGAGTCATTAATGTTCTGCCCGGGTTCATAGAGTGACGTTTTCTCCTCAAATTCAGCACCCTGTAAAAATCGACCGGGTCAAAAGATGCTCGGACCGAGTCATTTTCGACTCAGGACGAGCAAAAATTTACTCGGGCCGAGCTGACATTGTACTCTCCTTTCGATTTATCTGTGTTTGTATTGCTCGACTGAGCAGTTAAACTGCTCAGTTGAGTCGCCTGAGCATTTTAGCCCAACTCCCTGAGCTATCTCCTGTTGTAGTCCTTCTTCCTCATAGTGGTCTGTTCTCATGTCTAACTTGAACAAGGGAGTAACTCATCAATTCTGGTATGGTTTTCAAAATTTTATTTCTAAAACATATAAAACAAGGGTAAGAAACCGAAAAAGAAGATCACAAATCCAATGAATTAGGTTGCCTCCCAATAAGCGCTCGTTTTTAGTCGTGAGCTCGACTCCCCTTAGTTTATCAGTCGTCGTTGGGGAACCCCTCGAGGAAGTATGTCTCCTCCGGTCCTATAGGTTCTCCGGCTCTGTAGGGTTTAATTCTTTGACCGTTGACCTTGAAATTTCCATTGTTTCCCTCGAGCTTAACATCGCCTCCTGGGGATAAGCTTACTATCTTGTAGGGGCCGGACCACCTCGATTTTAACTTCCCGGGAAAGAGGTGTAGTCTTGAGTTATATAGAAGTACCTGGTCACCGACATCATGGTGAACAGCCGTGATATTCCTATCGTGATAAGACTTGGTCCTTTCCTTATATATCTTCGCATTTTCATAGGCATGACGCCGAATTTCGTCCAACTCATTGTAGTGAAGGGCTCGTCGGGTGGCAGCGCTTTGGTAGTCAAAATTCATCTTCTTTATCGCCTAATATGCTCTATGCTCTAATTCTACCGGAAGGTGACAAGCTTTTCCATATACCAGCCTGTATGGAGTTGTGCCGATAGGGGTTTTGAAGGCAGTGCGGTACGCCCAAAGGGCGTCGCCCAACTTGTGCGACCAATCCTTCCTTGAGGCGCTTACTGTCTTTTCCAGGATGCTTTTTATCTCCCTATTAGATACTGCCACTTGGTCGCTGGTCTGAGGGTGGTAAGCGAGGGCGACTTTGTGATGAACCTCATACTTCTTCAGCATCGCCTCGAATTTTCTTTCGATAAAATGACTCCCTCCGTCACTGATAATCGTCCAGGGGACTCCGAAGCGAGGGAAAATAGTATTCTTGAAAAATTTTGCCACTATCCTAGCGTCGTTTGTCAGGGTAGCTATGGCTTCCACCCATTTCGAGACATAATCAACGGCAACCAAGATATACTTGTTGCCGTTACTCGATGGGAAAGGCCACATGAAATCGATGCCCCAGCAGTCAAATAGCTCTATCTCCAAGATGTCGTGGAGGGGCGTTTCATTCTTCTTTGTGATATTCCTAGTCCTCTGGCATCTGTCGCACTTCCTTATGTATTCATTAGCATCTCTGAATATAGTAAGCCAGTAGAAACCACTTTAAAGAATTTTTGTCGTGGTCTTGGTGACCGCTGCGTGCCCACCACATAACTGATCATGGCAATGCGGCATGATGGAAGTTGCTTCTTCTTTTGGGATACATCGTCTGATGATCCCGTCGGCGCACGTCCTGAACAAATACGGGTCGTCCCAGAAGTAACCTTTTGCATCATGTAGGAACTTCCTCCTTGAATAAGTCGCCAACCCGTGCGGAACTATCCCACTCACCAAATAATTCACTATGTCGACGTACCAGTGAGCTTCAGAGGTGTTTGCCACAAAAAGTTGTTCACCGGTGAACGAATCGTCAATCGGTAAGCTGTCGTCCCGTGCCTTTGAATCAACCGCGACAAATGATCTGCTACCACGTTTTCTGCTCCCTTCTTGTCCATGATCTCGATGTCAAATTCTGGAGCAGAAGGATCCAACGTATTAGACGTGGTTTAGCATCCTTCTTGCTTAGCAGATATTTCAACGCCGCGTGGTCTGTGTGGATGATCACCTTGGACCCCAGAAGGTAGGATCTGAACTTCTCTATAGAATAGACTACGGCTAGCAGCTCTTTCTCCATGGTAGTGTAGTTCTTTTGAGCGTCATCCAGGGTTTTGCTAGCGTAGTATATAGCATGGAGTTTCCCCTCCTTTCTTTGACCAAGCACAACTCCCACCGCTTGGTCACTAGCATCACACATAAGCTCAAATGGCAGAGTCCAGTCTGGTGGTTGTATAATCGGCGCCGAGATAATAGCTTCCTTTAACCTGTTGAAAGCTAGCAAACAAGCGTCAGTAAACACAAAAGGAGCATCCTTAGCCAGGAGCTCCATGAGAGGGCGAGCAATATTGGAAAAGTCTTTTATAAAGAGTCGGTAAAAACCGGCGTGCCCTAGAAAACCACGGATGCCTTTGAGGTTGGTAGGCGGAGGCAAATTTTTGATAACCTCTACTTTGGCCTTATCAACCTCGATTCCTTTAGAGGTAATGACATGCCCAAGAACTACTCCTTCTGTCACCATGAAGTGACATTTCTCCCAATTCAAAGTAAGATTATTATCTTGGCATCGTTCCAAGACCATAGACAAATTGGCTAAGCAACTATCAAACTCGGTGGCATAGACGGAAAAGTCGTCCATGAAGACCTCCATAATATTCTCGATGAAATCTGCGAAAATAGACGTCATGCACCTTTGAAACGTGGTAGGTGCGTTACATAGCCGGAACGGCATTCTTCGGTAAGCGAAGGTGCCATAAGGACATGTGAACGTCGTTTTCTATTAGTCTTCCCGATGCAACGGGATTTGGAAAAACCCGGAGTATCCGTCTAAGTGGCAGAATTATTTATGCTTAGCTAAGCGCTCGAGCATCTGGTCTATGAAGGGCAGAGGGTAATGGTCCTTCCTGGTGGCTTTGTTCAGTTTCCTGTAATCGATACACATGCGCCACCCGGTGACAGTCCTAGTGGAGATTAGTTCGTCCTTCTCATTTTTTATGACTGTCATGCCCCCTTTTTTAGGGACAACCTGCACGGGACTAACCCATTTACTATTGGAAATGGGATAAATGAGTCAGCCTCTAAAAGTTTCAGGACCTCCTTTTTCACCACCTCTTTCATGTTGGGGTTCAACCGCCTTTGAGGCTCAATGGAGGTGGCATCCTTGTCCTCTAAGTTGATCCTATGCGTACAGATGGTCTCGCTAATACCCTTCAAGTCAGAGATGTTATACCCTAAAACTTTTCTGTATGACCTAAGGATTTTTAGGAGACTCTCTAATTGGGGTTCCGTGAGGGCCGCATTTACAATAACAGGATAAGTGGAATCTTCCCCCAGAAAAGCATATTTCAAATTGGTGGGGAGGGGTTTCAATTCTACCTAAGGGGGCGTTGTACCCCGGCGTCTCTCGCTTTGTGAGAATGATGCATCCTCGATCTCGGGTTCAGAGGGCGAAAATTCTTCATTCGCAGAATCAGAGGAGCAGGGGGATGATGGAGCGTCAAGGCACATACCATCAGGTTCTGCTGCTATAGCGCACTTATCAACAGAAGCAAGGTTTTTAGGTATGTGTTCGCTACCAAACATAAAGTCTGGAGTACTTCCCTGGTTGAGGTGGTTTTGCGATGGTGATGAGTCTAGGTACTCCTCATAGGCAAGTTCCTCATATGCAGAGATCTGTGGAGGGCTGTCGTTATAGAAACGTAGTGTATCTCTCTCGTACCGCACATAAGTTCCATCAGCTAAGGTAACACCATCCATGGCGTCCGCATTATGGAAAGCGGTTGCGAAAACTGAGAGCTCTTGCGTAGCTGGGTCGTCTGTAGGAAATTCAACTGGGACATGGGCCCATACGTCAGCTACCACGCTCTCTAATATCTCAAGCATCTGAGAATTGTGTAGTGATTCCAATTGATGAGCCTCTCCCCAGTAGGCATCGATAGATGGAGCCTCAATGGTCTGAAGGCGTATCACGTTCTCTTCAAAGCTTACTTGAATATCATCTTCAATTATACCAGCATCAGAAACCTGATTCATTAAATAATCCATGACTAGTTGCTGATTTGTGTTACCTGCAACATAGGTTCCTGAGCCAATAAATCGAACTGCGTCGATTAGTTCTCTAGCTGCGTCCTCAACCATGGACTCGTCCATACGCGAGTCTTGGAAGCCATGTAGATGATAAGGGGAAAGACTGAACTCCTCTAAATCGCTATCAGAGTCACAGGTCCACTGCACTTTCATCACCATCTCAATTATGCCTGGATGGTAAGTAGATAATTGCTAGCTGGAGGAAGATGTTAGTGGCAATGCAGATAAAAAAGAAAGAGAATGAAAATAGTGGGAAGGTAAGAAATGATAAGAGTGCTAGCAAACTTCACAAAAATAAAAACAAACTGAGATAAGAACACTATTGCCGTCCCCGGCAACGGCGCCAAAAACTTGACGCACCCGTAACCTACACCTAGGTTCCACCTGGCGGTGTCACAATCGCCAGGCGTCATATGGCCCCTAGGCTACAATTTCTGGCTCAATCCGCAAGTAGACGGTGTCGAGTTATAGTATAAAAGATTGTCGAATTCCACAGGGACAGTGATAGTGTAAGTAGATTCTCAGTCTGTTTCTAAGTGTAGAAGTGAGATAGCGGTCGGGGGAACAGAATTGGGTTGATTGTTATTTGGTGTAATACCAATAAAAAGAGACTATGGCTTTGGGGATCGCCACTAGGATCGTCGGGGGTTGATGTTGGATAGGATCCTTACATTTCATTAGGGTTAGGGAATTAATCACCCAATTCGTACCACTCTCGTGGGTTAGAATTGCGGGGTATTTCGGTGGCTCTCGTTAACGTAATGGCGGTAGCCGTCAACGTAGTGGTATAGTTCGTCGATGGATCCCCTCAAGGCGCGAGCTGGGCATAGTCACGTGCCTTGTTTGGATCCATCGATTTCCATATTCGAATCCATAGATACCCCTTAAGCAAATCAATTCCATAGACCGTGGGCATGATCTCAGTATGGGTTATCTACGGATTCGGTAGGATCTACCGAAATACAACCCTAGATCCCCAATTCAATGTAGGGATCCAGATCTACATTTCCCCCCTAAAATCCTAGGGCTAACCCATCAACCCTAGAATGAATCTACTCAGACATCGCAATAAAAACGCACACAAGCATCAATTTCACAGAAGAAAACATTTTAACAATTGAGAGATTAGGGCTAAAATAAACTTACAGCGAGAATAAACGAAGAACAGAGCCAGACAAAAGCAAAAGCAATAATCTTCCGTAATTGATCCAAAAATCGCTACAAGAATAAATCTTCAAGATTCCTACAAAAAATCGCTCTCGCTACTCTCTAAAATTTCCTAACCAAAAACTAATCAAAGTCTCCTCCGCCGTGTCCCCAATCACGAGCTTCAGTCGCTGCCAAAATCGCACGCATCGCGCTTCTTCAAAAACTTCTCAGAAATGCTCTTGGCGTCGCCGACCGAGTAGGATACTTGGTCTGAGTCAACGTGGCTCGGTCAGAGGCTTAGCCCGCGTAGGCATGCTGCTCGGCTGCTTGGAGATCTTGAAATCGACCTACCCGGACCGAGTAGGACTCTGCTCGGTCCGAGTAGGATCGGCTCGGTCTGATACTCGGGTGTTGCTCTGGCTGTGAAATCTGGGGCTACTCGACCGAGTAGATGAACTGCTCGGTCTGCTGTAATTGATATGGCTCGGTCCGAGCAGCTGAGCTGCTCGGACCGAGCATTTTCTAGGAAATGTTGGGCTAGATCCTGGGGCTTTTCTCTCTGCTCTCTCTCCCTCTTCTCTCCTCCAATGGCTCCGAAAACGCGACAAACTCCTCCAGAGCCCCGCCAACGAGCTCATGGGCACGTCGGATGTGTCCATACCCAAGTGGGGGTCCGAATCGCTCCAAAATCCCTGAAAATTCACAAAACACTACGAAACTAGAAAATATCATCAAAAATGCAGAATCGTAGTATAAAGTGGGATTTGGACGCGAGAATGATATGCAATGCGATGAGATAATGATATGAAAATGATAGAAAATATGGACACATCACACTCAGTATCATCTATTCTGAATGCATCAGCTAACTACAAACTCTTTGTAATTTTATATCCCTTGCATCAAATGCATATACTCTCTAATTTCTACCTATTACTTGACGAAGGTCTCACCCTGTGTGAGACTGATCGGCCCCCGGATACACACCCGAGAGACAGTCGTAGTTTTATCACAAGCGCACGGTGTAGTGGCGAGCGGGTATCGAACACGGGGAGGAACTAATAATGGTACTCTATTTTTATCACTAAGCTATTAGTGGAAAGATGGTTTATAGGATGTTGTTGTCACGGTCGTTGAATTAACAATTCAAATTCGATATTATAAAAGCATCTATGGCTAGGAAATTCCCACTACGGATCGTCATTTATCTCTGTGAATCATGGATCTCAATGTTGCAAGACTTGTGTTGAGGTGAACTAGTCGTAACTAAATAGAGAACCAAGCTCACGCTCTCTCGCTATTGCCGGTCTATAGCAACCTAGATTAGGGCCCACTCTTGTGCAAACCCTAACCTAAACCACTAGCATGAGGATCGACATCATCGTTCAATCTTTTCTCGAGCCCACTCTCGTGCAAACTTGAGTTACGATCTAGATTGTGATAGCTCGTATTTGTCCAATCTCTTGCAAACGAATATGGGTATAGATTTATAATAAAAATGATAGCTTTGGTCCAATCTCTTGTAAACCAAGTCTACTGAATTTCGATTATAAACCTAATTCGAATATCTAGGCCTTTCCATCGATAGGAATCCAATCTCTTGCAAACCCCCTATCGATAGAAATTCCTAGCTATCCGTAATAAATCGATCCAAACCTAACCTTCTATCAATTCTAGCAACAAAGAAATCAATTCATCACAATTCTAAAATTGGATCCATAAAGTTCATCCCCATGCCCTAGAACAACGAAACTACTCGCAATTCATCATAGAAATAGCAAAATCAATGGATAAAAACATATAGCAATTCAGATTTAGAGGAAAGCAATTCATAAAAATATGAAATTTCAATAAGAATAACAAACCAGATCTGAGTTCTTCATTCTCCAAGAGGGAATTACAATTAGAAAAATAATCTCAAATCTAATTGCTGGTCTCTCCCTAAACTAGGATGAAAACTGGGCTTAAATACATGCCCAAAATGGCCAAAAAAACCCTGACAGATTTGCTCCTGGTGCAGCCCAGAACCCTAGTTTTCGACACAGGCTGGATGCGCTACTCGGCCGAGTGGAAATCTCACTCGGTCGAGTGACAGATCCAAGTAAAAATAGAGAAGATAGGGATTTGGGTGCTCTGGCGCTCTGCGTCACTTGGCCGAGTGACGTTCTTCACTCGGTCGAGCGGAATTCCTCACTCGGCCGAGTGGGTCTTCTGCTGTGCTCCCCAAAATTCCAGAGTCGGCTTCGTTCTCCTTTAGAAATTCTGACTCACTCGGTCGAGTGAAGATCTCTACTCGACCGAGTGAAAGTAATCATTCGGCCGAGTGCATTACGGCATAAGTCATTCTGGTATCAGTCGTACTCGGCCAAGTATGCTTCTTCACTCGGCCGAGTGAACTTCGTACTTGGCCGAGTGGCCTGTTTCTGGGGTCAAATCTTCTCCTCCTTGCCTCTTTGTCGATTCTATCGATGCTCTTCTTTTTCCACTCATCATCTAGCACCGCTAGCTCCTCGATAGGGTCATGGACGATGCTCCGGTATGCGTGCAAGTCCCTTGATCTCATTTATGCTCCTGATCGCTCCATATTTCCTAAAATCCGACAAAAACAAGAAATAGTGAAAAGCAACGCGATATCGTCTAATAATCATGAAAAACATGATATGGACGATCAAAATGATATGCAATCAAGCAGAAAAAAGGTGTAAAATATGACCAATCAAAATCCTCCAAGCTTGCCTCTTACTTGTCCTCGAGGAAGATGAGCAAAACGGCGAACACGGTGGATAAAAATAAGAAAAAAATGAAAAAGAAAGATAAAAAAGAAAACGAAGAGGGAGGTGTTAGATCATTCTCTCAGGACATGGAGTCGCTTACTCAAATAGCGCACGATGAATAAAACATGCCAAAGATTTTTACCTCGATATCATGTCATATATAGGTGCATTCGATATAGAAACCAAGAACGTCAAAACAATATGAAATATAAAATCATTCTAGAATTAGCATCGTCTACGGCATCTAAAATGATATACGTAATCATAGATTGCACACTTTTCAATTGATCGCTTTCTGCTTGGAGTATAAGAGATATCACACATCATAAAGCGATAAAAATAGAAAGAGATGGTACTCATGAAATGCATGCCAAATTTTCAATTCATAGACTTCGTAATATTCTAAGTAATCTCCCTAGGTATCAAAAATTACCTAGCTTAGGTCGTCATGCACATATAAGTGGTCACTCTCTCACACATCGTTGGATCCCCTCCCCCAAATGTATCTACAAGTGTGGTGGCATCAAATAGAACAATACGACTTTTCCCATGTTTTGAAGCTCCATTGGAATAAAGGAAAATAAAAAAAGGAAAAAAGGAAGGATTGCGTATGTACAAATGAACTCCTTTTTTTCATTTTTTTGTTTTTTTCTTTTCTCTTTTTTCTCCTTTTTTTCATAAATATACACAATAGCAATCTCGAATCAAAGATAGAAAGATATGCATGTATTTTTCTTTTGATTTTGGGGTGATGGAGCTTGGACTTTTTAGCATGGGGAAGATGCTAATATAAGATTTGCTAAAGGGAGATTCACCAACGATTTCAAGTATATAGATGATGTTTAAGATATGTGGAGAAAGATAAATATGTAACGCTCAGTTCACTCTTTTGTATGTGCACGACAACTTTTAGCATGGTAATGTAATCTACTCAGTTCGATTTCAGAAAGTAAACTAATCTAATTATATCAAAAAGACAAGCCTTTAGTTGGAGAAGGTTCAGTTGTTTATAATCTCATTTCATCTTTTCTTTATCTTCCTATCATTGATGATTTTGGGGTTAATTGCAACAAAGGAGATGGAATACCACCAGCGGGTGAAATCACCAGGGTTTTATTTGGTATAGTCTTAAAGGACCTCTTCGATCTTGAGTTTGGTAAAAAGTTTCCAGGGATAGAATTTTATAGACACATCTGTGAAGTTTATATTCCTATTAGTGGCAATGCAATCGTTAAGCGTAGTGCATCAGAATGCATTCAATCAACCTGGAAGTTGGGCGTACAATTTCATGCAAATAGAAGTGATAATAGACAACAAAGCAGTACTCCAAGTTTAGGCAATCAATGTGTGAAGCTTGGTGTGCTGTCTATGAAAAGTATACAATATAAATTTTTAGACTCAGCTAATGCTAGAATTTCATTCACAATCATATAATAGAGATCCAGGTTCATGTTCTTAAATGCATGGCGATGTACAACATATGATATCTGAATTAAAAACGATAGCATGGAAAGAGAATACGCATATAAGAGAAAGCTAACTCCAAGTCATCGTCATCATAGAGAATTCATTTCTACAAAAGGGTAAAAGAAATAAGGATAAAGGAAAAATACGAACTAACTATACAAATGCAACTCACACAAAAAGTAAGAAAACGTGATGCATGAGAAAAAAGAAAAAGTGGGTGAAAATAAGTGGAAAATAAAGAAAGGTAGAAAAAAGATAAAAACGAAGAAAAAGTAAAAAGGTGCGTGAGACACTCACTCCCCCAAGCTAAACTGCACAGTGTCCTCAATGTGCTAAGTGTGGCAGAAGGACATATATGAGAGGGGTGGGTGGGTGCGGATGCATGCATGGTGAAAAGTGAAAATGGAAGAAAATGGAATGGATATGTAAATGATAAGTGCAGAATGCAAATGATGGATGTGGTGAGCACATAGATTATGGGAGCAAAATAGAAAGGCTCAGAAAGACTACCTCTACCCCAGACGGATATATACGAAACCTAACGAAAAGTGATCAAAATATGTGGGCGAGAGGGGGTGCAAAACCAGCAGTAAAAATATCAATCAGAGTATTGGCAAAAATATGAGAGGCATCAAGTATGTGCTTAAGCTGGTGGTGGAGCGTCCGCACCTCCCTGTGGTGGGGGAGGGGGTGGCGGTGGTGGAGGCTGCTGAGAGATGGGACGGGGTGCACCTGGTGGAGGCTGTGGCAGGTGCACAAGAATCTGGTTCAGGGTGACCTGACTACCAGGAAGTAGGGCGATGCGCTGCTGCACAGAGCTAACGGTGGCAACGAGAGCCCGAAAATCCGCTCTGAGTCCACTCACAGCCCCCTCTATAGCACGGAGGTACTGGACGAGGGCATCGTGAGCGGGTGCAGAGGGTCATACAGGTGGAGGTCGGGGCTGACGCACACGGCCACCGTAGACGAGTAGGACAACAAGTGGGTGTAGGTGAGGCACGGTGCTAGCTAAAAGATGCTCAGCCTCTGTGGGAGGCTGAGACACAGGAATGCTCTCAACAGTGTATGCAGCGACAGAGGAGGATGATGCGGGCAGAGAGGTCGTAGACACAAAAGTGGGGACAGACGTCACAACACTCTCAGTAAAAATAGCGACAGTGGTAGAGGACGAGACAGGAAGAGAGGTCGTAGACACAGATGTGGGGACAGACGTCACGACACTCTCGGTAAAGGTAGCAGCAGTAGAGATAGAAGGGTCGACGACTGGGGAGGTCGTGAAATCAATGGAAAATGACTCCCTGGGGGTCGAGAAATCAGGTGATGACAGGGTCTCGGCTGTCGAAACTAGGGAGGGCTTGCCTCTCTCAAGTGCAGCGGGGGAGGTGCTCTCAAAGCTCTCGTAAGAAATAGGAGCAAAAGTCAACGGCATAGCGATGGTGATGGTGGTGGTGGTGGTGGTGGTGGTGGAGGACACAATAGCAGTGATCCCGACACTAGCAGAGGTGTGGACAGAAGTGTCGGGAACTGGGATCAAATTAGGTGCAGGCTGTGGGACAGGGATCTCCGGTGCTAGAGGGTCGAGGGGCGGCTCCTGCTGAGTGCCCTCTGGCTCGAGTACATATGCAGCTGGGATGAAGATATCCATCTCTGGTCTCCACTCCCCACCTGATAGTCCGGTGTGAGTCCGAGCAGGGCTCGGAAGCACCATATAGTTAGATGAAAAAGGATCGTGAAGCCAAACCCAGTGGTGCTGACCATGAGGACGCAGTATCCTCATACGGGCCATAATATCTATGGCAAGGGAAGTGGGGCCCAGAGGTCGAAGCAAACCAGCTGGGAGCTCAACCCCGCACATAGGTGCTAGCAAGGTGATCAGACTGCCACAACAGATCATTGTCCTGGCGGTGACAGAGACAATAATGCGGTCGAGATACCAGCTGGACTGGCGGGGACTAAGGCGTCCCCGTCGGCCTCACGGGCTCTCTCTCTCGTCATCGTGTAGAGCATATAGAGCTCAGACGTAGACATCATTCCGGGCTCATACCTCGCTAGAATGGTGGTCGCCATAAGGCGCTGAGCAATACGGAGGCAAGGTTGGACTATTGAGGAGGCCTTGGCCCGGCTAGGGTCGAAGGCAAGTGGTGATCCCGTGACCAGGGTCCAGAATGCATGAGTATCGAAGAAAGGTGGGGAGTGGTGCATGGGTCCAAAAGCACGATCGGGGTCTGGGATAGGGGGCCAATGGAAATAGGCTCGAATCATATCGAGAGTGATCTCGCACTCACGATCCATCAGATGAAATGTGCAACCCCTGGGAGTCCTACGAATAGAACTCAGGACCTCGAGGGTCGGACAGACATAGGTGTCTGCCGACACCGAAAGAAAATCACGCCACCCCACGTTCTCATACAACTGGAGTAGCCCCTGGAATACCCCTAGGCGCTCAAGATCAGCAATGTGCACAAACCTAGAGGGGACGATCGATCGATGGGCAATTCTTTCAAATCTGGCGCAGTGTGTGTCATCTCTGAAAGTGATCCCCATCGTGGCGAAAGCCGGGGCGGGCTGTGTCAGTGGGGGTGGAATGGGTGCAGTAGGAGGCAGAAGTGTGGGTGGTGATGGGCTAGGAGGCGGGGAGTCCGCTCTAGCGAAAGAAGAACCAGGGTTGCTGGCCTTCTTTTGCTTGGCAGCGGGCTCCTGCGCACGGGACCTAGTGCGTGGAGGCATGCGGATGCCGTGAAATGTGAAAACTACCGTGAAGTGCTAATAAAATGGAAAGAGTATACCAGAGCACGACGCGACTCCACGCAAGCAATACGAGCAAAGAGGCGCCTCCCCTGAAGCTCCGAATCAGCACTTGATCTCCTCCAAGCTATCCTGAAACACAAAATCGAATGATTAGCAATGAATATTGAAAAAATCGAGGGGAAAATCAAGAGTAATATGTATGATTAGGGTTTAATTTTGATTCAGGATGGATTAGGGCTTACAAAAATGGGAAATAGGAGAAAGATGGGAATTTTGGGCGTAGGAGGGCCGGCCAGCAGTGAGGGTGCGGCGCCGGACGACGATCAGAGGCGGCTGGACGGGGGGTCACGCCACTCAGGCACGGCGGTGGTGACTCGGTCGAGGGGTGGAGGATGCTCGGGCTATTTGGAGGGGAGCTCGGGGGATTAAGAGTGATTTGGGGATTTAGGGATTTGAGATCCGAGTGTTTGGTTTTATAGGGTAAGTCACTCGGTCGAGTGGCGGTGACTACTCGGTCGAGTGTCTGCTATTTTGTAAGTTTTAAAAATTTTCAAATATGTTCCGACTCAGCCGAGTAGGAACAATCACTCGGTCGAGTAGACAAAGTCACTCGGCCGAGTGGCTAGACCACTCAGAGCTTTTTAAGTATTGAAAGTATTGGATTCACTCAGCTGAGTGGCAGTTAATTTACAGAGGGGGTTTCAGAGACTTCTCTATGCAGTACCCTACTCGGCCGAGTAGGGTCTTCACTCGGCCGAGTGAAAATATCACTCGGCTGAGTGGGCTGCTGTTTTCACCTCCAACTCTCTGTTTTTGCGATACTTTCTGATTTCTTTTCTCCCGTCAGTTTCTTCCTTCCCTTGGCATTTGAGCGCATCCCTGGAGTGCTCCCCATCTCCATGGTAGTCCTCCATTTATATGGCCTCATATCGTCCTTTTCCTGAAATGAAAAGCGTAGCCAGTTGTCAGGTTTTTCTTAGACTCTTGACTCTATACACTAC
Organism: Scilla litardierei; assembly: GCA_030789695.1. Taxonomy (NCBI): domain Eukaryota; kingdom Viridiplantae; phylum Streptophyta; class Magnoliopsida; order Asparagales; family Asparagaceae; genus Scilla; species Scilla litardierei. The sequence goes on from CM061142.1 coordinate 251,939,899, forward strand.
TAAAGGTCTAAAATAAAAATGAAAGGAAAATTCAACTAAAACTGAGATATAACCGTCGGGTTACCTCCCGACAAGGCTCGTTTAATGTCTTGAGCTCGACCCCTTAAGATTCGTGATTAATGCTCAATGTTCGGCGCATGGGAGATGCACGCATCAAACTTGCCAGGAAGGCTGCTGGGGTTCAGTTGTTGCTCTGCGTCGGCTTTCCTCGGCTGCCCCTCATCATGGGTAGTAGTGGGGGATGACTCCCCCAAGCTTGAGCTCTTGGCATCCTTCTTCTTGACCGGCGGTGAGAATTTGTTCGCCGGTGGTGTTTCCTTCATGTGCCTCGCTGTAGAGAGCTTGCATAGCTCTCTAATTCTAACGACATCAGCGTCGTTCTTCTCCTCATCCGTAAGCAGATCCGATGGGTCTCCCATCATTTCGTCATCCTCAGTATTTAAGATTTCATAAAGACTGTTTATGTGCAAAGCTCCAATGGCGTGGGGGGTGGCATCGTCAACGGCCTCCTCGAGTAAATATGACAGATCTTGGGACTAGCCTTTAATAAGGTGTATGCTATTTACTTCGCCGGCGGGGTCTCCTTCTGAGTAATGCTTAAGCCTTTGTCCATTCACCTTAAATGTGGCACCGTCCTTTCCCTCTATCTCAAAAGCCCCTCCAGGTTGTATGTGTCGGATGGTGAAAGTTCCCTACCAACGTGATCTTAGCTTTTCGGGGAAAAGTCGAAGTCTAAAGTTGAATAGTAAGACCTTATCCCCGACCTTGAAATCAGTCACAGTGATGCAGGCATCGTGGTGGATTCTGGTCCTCTCCTTGTAAATTCTAGAGCTCTCGTAAGCATCCCATCTAATCTCATCGAGCTCATTGATATCTAGAAGTCATCGCACTACGGCACTCTTGTAGTCGTAATTAAAAGTCTTGATTTCCCAATATGCGCGGTGTTCCAACTCAATCGGCAAATGGCATGATTTTCCATAAACAAGCCGATATAGGGTCGTGTCGATGGGGGTTCGAAAAGCCGTGTGATATGCCCACAATGCATCGTTCAATTTCACTGACCAATCTTTCCTCGATCTATCAATTGTCTTCTCTAGGATTTGTTTGATCTCCCAGTTTGACACTTCCACTTGCCCACTCGTTTGAGGGTGATATGCCATCCCGATTCTATGATTTACCCCGTATTTCTTGAGCATGGATTTGAACTTACTTTCTATGAAGTGGCTTCCCCCGTCGCTTATCAATGTTCTCAGTACTCCAAAGCGGGGAAAAATGTTTTGCTTGAAGAATTTGGAAACCACCCTTGCATCATTAGTTGGGATAGCAATGGCCTCTACCAAATTCGAGACATAGTCAACGGCTAATAGAATATACTTATTTTCCTTGCTTGATGGGAAAGGGCCCATGAAATCGACTCCCCAACAGTCAAACAGCTTAATCTCCAGAATGGGCTTCATCGGCATCTCATTCCGTTTGGATATGTTGCCCGTCATTTGGCATCTATCGCAATGTTTGACGAAGTCATGTGTATCCTTGAACATGGTCGGCCAAAAGAATCCGCATTGCAATATCTTTGCGGTGGTTTTGTAGGCGGCGTGGTGTTCCCCCGTAGGGCATATCATGGCAATGTGAAATGATTGAAGTGGCATCTTCCTTTGAAACGCACCTCCGTATAATCCCATCCTTGCATACCTTGAAGAGGTACGGGTCTTTCCAGAAATAGTGGCAGACTTCGTGCATGAACTTCCTCTTTTGTTGCGTGGCCATCCCATACGGTTTTATCCCACAAGCCAAATAGCTCACATAATCTGCATACCAATGCACATCTCCAGGTCTAATGGTAAATAGCTTCTCGTCAGCAAAAGTGTCATCAATTAGCAAGCTATCATCCTTCCCTTCACGAACTATCCTTGACAAGTGATCCGCCACAAGGTTGTCAGTTCCCTTTTTGTCCCGGATCTCCAAGTCAAATTCTTGGAGAAGTAGTATCCATCTTATTAACCTTGGCTTGGACTCCTTTTTGCTTAATAAGTATTTCAATGCCGCGTGGTCGGTGTGCACAATCACTTTTGATCCAAGAAGGTAGGAATGAAACTTCTCAATAGAGTAGACCACATCCAAAAGCTCCTTTTCGGTGGTAGTGTAATTCTTTTGTACCTCGTGCAAGGTTTTGCTCGCATAAAATATTGCATGAAGCTTTTTATCCTTCATTTATCCCAATACAGCCCCCAATTGCTTAGTCACTAGCGTCGCACATCAACTCAAAAGGAAGATTCCAATCCAACGGTTATATGATCGGGCGGAAATGAGGGCCTCCTTCAGTGTATTAAAGGCTTGCAAGCAATCTCCTGAAAAGTCAAAGGGAGCATCTTTAGCAAGTAGAGATGTAAGAGGTCGGGCAATTAGAGCAAAATCCTTGATAAAACGGCGGTAAAACCCCACATGACCAAGAAATTCCCTAATGCCATTAACATTAATAGGAGGGAGAAGCTTTTCTATTACCTCAATTTTTGCCTTATCTACCTGGATTCCTTTAGACAAGACAAGATGCCCTAGAACAATCCCCTCAGTGACCATGAAATGGCATTTCTCCCAGTTAAGTGTTAAATTATTTTGTTGGCATCTTTTAAAGACCTTAGTAAGATTAGCCAAACACGAATCAAATTCGTTACCATAAACAAAAAAATCATCCATAAATACCTCCATGATGTCTTCGATATAATCAGAAAAGATGGACGTCATCCACCTTTGAAAGGTGGCGGGGGCATTACAAAGACCGAAAGGCATTCTACGATAAGCATAAGTACCATACGGGCATGTAAAAGTAGTCTTTTCCTGGTCATCTTCATGTAGGGGAATCTGAAAGAATCCAGAATACCCATCCAAATAGCAAAAGAATTTATGTTTTGCGAGGCGTTCTAGCATTTGGTCAATAAAGGGAAGTGGGTAATGGTCCTTCCGGGTGGCTTTATTCAATTTCCGATAATCAATACACATTCGCCAACCCGTGACTGTCCGTGTGGATATGGATTCTCTTTTATCGTTTTTATTACGGTCACCCCCTTTTAGGGACGACATGAACCGGGCTAACCCATCTGCTGTCAGAAATAGGATAGATGATATCGGCTTCGAGCAGTCTAATGATCTCCTTTTAACCACCTCTTTCATGTTAGGGTTTAACTGCCTTTGAGGTTCTACGGAGGTGGCTTCAGTGTTTTCGAGGTGGATCATGTGCGTACACAGCCTAGGGCTTATCCCCTTGAGGTCAGAAATGATATAGCCAAGGACATCCTTATGGCTCCTAAGGACATCTAAAAGACTCTCAAGTTGACGGTGGTTGAGGCTAGCATTAACAATCACCGGGTAGGTCAGTTTATCCCCCAAAAAGGCATATCTTAAGTTAGGAGGTAATTGTTTCAGTTCTACCTCAGGGGGCGCTGTACCCCCTGCCTCCTTTTCCTATGAAAGCATGGCGTCTTCCATCGCATCTATGTTCAGTTCCTCCTCAGAGGGTAGGCTCTCGCATGCTGACTCAGAATCGCTGCTTGGCGAGAGTGGTGCATCGGAGTAGAAGCTATACGACTCAGCTCTCAGGTCAAGGAGACTACCATTCTCCTCTTGCTCATAACTGTCATTAAAAAACAGGTCAGCACATACATTGACTTTACAGAAGGGACCGTCAAGTATACCTCCCTGCACGTTAGAATGCCAATTAGACCCTTCCCAAGCATCGATCTCTCCGGTGGATGCTTCGATGCTTTTCTTTATTTCAGGTTGAGGGATCCCACCAACTTCAAAATGCAACTTGTCATCATCAACGTCAACTCTGATGTTGCCCTTGATAGTTCCCTCTGGAGAAATTTGATCAATAACGAAATTAGCAAACAATTGCTCAAGGGGGTCCTCCATGTTGATGGCCAAGGCCCCTGTGGATTGGACCTCATCCATAAGTTCCTCCAGAAGGAGTGCAAAGGTGTCGTCATATCGCAGGCTAGAGTCTGTTATCATCATCGTGTCCCCCAGGTAACCTGTTAAGAACCAATCGAAAAATCTGGAAGGACACGTCAATACAAGCGTCAAATAAAAATAAAAGAAAGAAAAAAAATAAAAGATAGCCAGGTGAGGAAAATTAAAATACCGTCGCCTCCCCGGCAACGGCGCCAAAAACTTGATTGGCCCCCGGATACACACCCGAGAGACAGTCGTATTTTTACCGCAAGCGCACGGTGTAGTGTTAAGCGAGTATCGAACACGAGGAGGGACTAATGACGATACTCTATTTTTATCACTAAGCTATTGGTGGAAAGATGGTTTATAGGATGTTGTTGTCACGGTCGTTCAATTAACAATTCAAATTCGATATTATGAAAGCGTCTAGGGCTAGGGAATCCCCCGTACAGATCGTCATTTATCTCTGTGAATCATGGATCTCAATGTTGCAAGACTTGTGTTGAGATGAACTAGTCGTAACTAAATAAAGAACCAAGCTCACGCTCTCGCGCTAAAGCCGGTCTATAGCTGATGGAAATTGAATTCCACCCCTAAGTAATTTTGATGATGAGCACACCAAATGAATGCTTAGTGTACTAACTACACTAAACTTTAAGTATACAGATTTCGTGAAGCTCTACTAATACTCCAAGAAGCACGCATCAACGCTCCACGACAAAGACGAACATGGCTAAACTCAAGTGATGAAGCTCAAGCTCAAACAAAGCAAGAAGCTCAAAGAGAAGCTCATCTTCACTTCATCAAGTTGACTAAACTGCCGAAGACATGTTCAGAGTCTAGTGTGAGTGTGTCGTGTCTTTTAGGATATTTGTCAAAGCCATATCAAATAGACAACACACACACAAATGATTTCAAAACAAATGTTTTAACTATCTTCAAAAATAGTTTTTAAAGAGCTTTTCTAGTCACCTCATAATTCTCGTAGTGAAACTCCACGCACCCTGGAGTTAACTACACTTTTGACTAGAACAACAGGAAAAACTCCTCTGGGAGTCGACTACCAAAAGTAGGGAGTCGACTACTTGTCAGGGACGAAAATTTCCTAGACTCCTCTGGGAGTCGACTACCTATAGAGGGAGTCGACTACCTGCTGGAAATTTTCAGACGTTTTGAATTTGAATTTTAAAATCTTTTGAGCAATTTACTCCGAAATTTTTGGGACAAAAGTCAAACCGAATTTGAAATTCAAATCTCAGTTTTTCCCTATAAATAGAGCTATATTCTTTTGTGAAAAATACAACATTTGAAAATCAAAATTCGCAAAAGCTCTCGTGAATCAAAAGCTCTCTCATTTCTTTCTAGCAAATTTTAATTTCAGTTTTTGAACTTGCAATATTTTTTCCAATTCTTTTGAAGATCATATTATTATTTTATTGGCTAAGTTGTTTTTCAAAATCCTCTCTAGTATTTCTCTTTAATTTTATTTGAAGGATTTTTGAAAAAGCTCTAGATCACAAAGAACTTATCTCGTATCTTTGTGTGATCTAGACTATCATTCTATTAAGCCACTACACAATTGTCTATCTTTTGATTGGCTATAGAATCGGGTGTATTTTCAATCTCTATCATTTATTGTAGAGTATTGAACAAATCTCTTATTGTGCTAATTGTTGGAACACTAGACAAGTCTAGTTGTTGCCAGTTGGAAAGTCCTCGGTTTGTGAGGCAAGGGTATAACCCTAGACAAGTCTAGGTGTTGTGTTCGGAAATCCTGGTCAAGGCTAGGTCGTTGGAAATCCTAACGAGTGAAGGTAGGTGCTTGTATTTGCCAAGGCAGATAGTGGAAATCTCGTACCGGATTGGTCGGGGACTGGACGTACCCGGGTTGCGGGGAACCAGAATAAAAATCCTTGTCTTTGCGCTTGCATTCTCTGTGTTTGATTATCTTTGCATTTATTCTATCTACAGCAAATATCAATCCTATTTCTATTCGCTGAGATTTACATCTATAATCTTATTTGTTCTAACATATACTCTGGGAGTCGACTACTGCTCATAACGAGTCGACTACCTGCTGTGAATATTCGTTGTGCACTTTAAATTATATTGTTGATTAAGAACCAAGCCTAGATCGCTCTACTTGGTTTCTTAGGCAACATTAGAAGGATTTGTTTTTGTGTTGATTGATTAAAGAACGAAAAAGTTTTTATCTTTATACAACACTATTCAACCCCCCTTCTAGTGTTGTTTGCCATCCACAGGATCCAACACTTGGTATCAGAGCGAGGCTACAAATAGTGATGGCGTCAACTTCTTTTCACTCCAAAGGACTGAACACTATGCGACCACCTCTATTCAACGGAACCAACTACGCCAGCTGGAAAATCCGAATGAAGACTCATCTAGAGTCATTGGACATTGAAGCATGGACTATCACCAAAGTCACGTATATCGCACCCACCGACGTTGAGTTTGGAAAATGGTCCATCGATGATAAGAAGAGAGCTAATCTCAATGCAAAAGCAATGAATGCCTTGTTTTGCGCTGTTACAGGAAATGAGTTCAATCGAGTCTCCCAATGTGAGACAGCACATCAAATTTGGCATACTCTTCAGGTAAGTCACGAAGGTACAGAAAAGGTAAAAGAATCTCGTATAAATGTATTACATTCAAAATTCGAAACTTTTAAAATGGAAGAAGGAGAGAGTATCACCGATGTGAATACTCGTTTTACTAACATTACAAATGAGCTTGCAGGACTAGGAAAGAAACTTTCCGAGTATGAACAGGTAATGAAGATACTAAGATCACTCCGACCCGAATGGAAGGGAAAGACCACGGCCATTCGAGAAGCTCACAATGTGAAGGATCTCACCATCGAAGAACTGATGGGAAATCTTATGGCATATGAGATCGAGCTTGAAGAAGACAAGAAGATCGAAGAAAAACCAAAGAAGAAAAATCTTGCATTCAAAGCTCAAGAAGAAGATTCCGATTACACGGACAAAGAAGATCACATCGCGTTCATCTCAAAGAACTTTAAAGGGTTCATCACAAGTAAGTATGGAAAACGATCTTTTAGACCTACTAACGGTATCATCTGTTTTGGTTGCAATGAACCAGGACATGTCAAGAGAGATTGTCCATTGGAAAGAAACAACCGTGATTCCAGAGATCGTGGGAAGAACAAAGAGAATAATGAAAGACGAACCAATACAAGAAGCAAGTTTAGACGACCAAAGAAAGAAGCCTATGCAGCCTTCGACCAGAGCGACGATTCTTCATCCGACGAATCCTCAGACGAAGATAATGATGAAAGAAGAGAGACAGTACACATGTGTTTCATGGCATCTACATCCTCCAAGGTAAGCTCGCATCATGATTCATCTAGCGACAATGAGTCATCGTCAAGCGATGATGAAGACTTGGACTATAGGGGAGCATATAAAGAGCTATGCAAAATGCATGAAAAGCTCATTAAAGAACATAGAAAACACTTAGAATTGCTAAAAGAGAGACTAAAGAAAAAGAAGAAGTTATTAAAGAATATAGTCTTCTTAAAGAGAAAAATGATCTTTTACAAAAGGATATTTTGCTAGTAAATGAAAAGGTTGAAAGTCTGAATAATCTTCTCGTAACCGTCAAAAATAAATACGACGCTACGATGAAAATTATTGAGAATTTCAATAAAGGAAAAGGGAAGCTATATAATATAATAGATAATCAAAAATTGTCATCTAGCAAAACCGGACTTGGCTATGATTCTCATCATACCAAGAAACGGGTTAAGCACACTAGGATGCATCATACTAATGATAATGTTTTAAGCATCTGGGTACCAAAAAGATTATCTGATCAGCAAAAAGAAAGGTACGCTACTAACTTTGTTCAACAGATTCATTTTAATAAAAATTATAAGTATATTGTTCATGAAGGAACTAAACCGTATTGGGTTTGGTTTCCTAAAGACTAACTCCTCGGACTCAAAACCAAAGAGTACCATAAAACGCTTATCTTTCAGGTGCTCTAAAAAGGAGGAAAACAATGAAGAAAATTCAGGAAGTCAAACGGCTGAATCGGAACAAATTTTTTTTATATATTTATATAATTATTTAAATGAGTTGAAATAAGTTAAATTTGTATGTATGATTGTGTTTTATTGCTTAAAATATTTTTTGTTAAAAGAGCTCGTTCAACCTGGACCAAACTTTTTCCGGGATGAGAAAACGACTCAACCCAGCAGGGAGTCGACTACCTACAGGAGGGAGTCGACTACCAGTGCGTAAAATCTGGGTTGCCCTTTTTTTTAACTAACTCCTATTGGGTTCTATTTGAGTGGTTGGGTCAAGATCCGTTAAGACAACTTACCCACTAAGTCTAAAACCCATCCTAGCCACCCAAATCTAGATCTAATGGCTCTTATTTCTCCTCATCTCTTCACCTCTTCAAACAAAACCCCAAGAAAACCCTAGAGGTAGCCGACTACCTCCTTTTCCCCTCTACTCTCTTGTGTTTTCATCTTGGAGCTTGGACTTTTGGAGCATATTTTTTCATCTTCCTTCAAATTTACCCAAGGTACAATTTTTTTTACTTCCATGAACTTTATTATTTCATTTCTCTTGGTTATCTAGTAGTGTAAAAATATATTTTTTTTGTTGTTTTACTCTATCTAGATGCCTTTCAAAGGAGCTTTCCCTAAGAAGAGAAAAATTGCTACTGCTAATGTTGATTCTGAGAAAGAAATCATCCTACCCTATCTCTTCAAATCAACTACCTATGAACATTTTGTTAAAGTGTCTAAGAAACCTATCTTGCATGAAAGATTTGTCAAACTCAATGATGTTATCAATTACGGTATTGACAGTCTGCTAGATTTCCAAAACTTAGCAAATTTGTTCTCCTCAGAAAATGTGTATATGTGTTATCCTAGGCTTGTTCATCTCTTTTATGCAAACATGGATTATGATCTCGTAAAAAGTCGTTTCATTACTAAGGTTCTGGATACCAAACTTGCAATTACTGTAAAATCCCTAGGTGAAGCCCTAGGAATCACATACTCCGGTATGATCCTCGATAAAATTGAGATGACTGACGAGAATATCCTAGAGAGAATGTATCTGCCTGATAAACACTTTCAGACCAAACTTCCTTGTAGCCATCTTCGCTATCCGGCGAGAATCTTAGCTAATATTCTGTCGTATAACATTACTCAAAAATCTGGAAGTCATGCTATCCTTTTTGAAAAACAAGCTAAATGCATCTATGCCATTCTTGGTAACATTCGTGTGAATTGGGCTAAAGTCATCATGGATTCCATCCTACTTTCAGCTTCATCTGACAGACCTTCCTCCACTCTTTCTCATGGGCACCATCTGACCATTCTATTCATTAGCTTTAACGTGCCTTTGGATCATGAAACAACCATTCTAGAACCTGCTCGTGTCTTTGATGTTCATGCTCTTGGGAGAATGAATCTCCATCATGACCTTGATGAGAACGTCCCTGAAGAGAAAATCGCTACCGAAGGAGGATCATCATCCTCAAGGCGAGGTAAGAAGGTTGTAATTTCAGATTCTGATGAAGAAAGTGAAGAAGAAGAAAAAGGAAGCGGCGAGGAAGAAGAAGAAGTTCCTGCTTACATCCTTGAACTTCAGGAGATGCTCCTGAAAAAGATTGGAAAATTGAAGATCTCACAGGAGAAAGGATTTGAAGATCTCAATCAAAAGGTGGATGACCTCAAGGAAATCGTAGTGCAAAGCAAGAAGATGACTGATGAGACGCTTGTTATGATCCTTGAAGAGATCAAGGAACTGAAAAAGAACAGCGGTCACCCTTAGCTTCATGCACTTCTATTTCAAAACAATGGTTCTCTTTTTCAAAAACAATGTTCTCTTAAACTATGGTTTGTAATAACTCTTATTGTGTGATGCTAGCTTCTATGAAGTTATCTGCTATGCCAAACTTAGTTGTTCTATGAACTAACATCTCCATTGCAGGCATATGGAATTGAATTCCTCTTATTTTTAATGAACCGTAGAAATTAATGTTTTATTTTTTGTTGATGACAAGGGGGAGAAAAATTTATATAATGCAAAAATGTGAATTGTATTTCTAATAGCTTCGATATAAGGGGAGAACCGCATCAAAGCAGGGGGAGTAAGTATACTTGAACATATTATTCATATTCATGGTATACTTGAAAATATTATTCATATTCATGTATTTCTTCAAATTTTGCATTTGGGTGTCATCATCAAAAAGGGGGAGAGTGATGGAAATTGAATTCCACCCCTAAGTAATTTTGATGATGAGCACACCAAATGAATGCTTAGTGTACTAACTACACTAAACTTTAAGTATACAGATTTCGTGAAGCTCTACTAATACTCCAAGAAGCACGCATCAACGCTCCACGACAAAGACGAACATGGCTAAACTCAAGTGATGAAGCTCAAGCTCAAACAAAGCAAGAAGCTCAAAGAGAAGCTCATCTTCACTTCATCAAGTTGACTAAACTGCCGAAGACATGTTCAGAGTCTAGTGTGAGTGTGTCGTGTCTTTTAGGATATTTGTCAAAGCCATATCAAATAGACAACACACACACAAATGATTTCAAAACAAATGTTTTAACTATCTTCAAAAATAGTTTTTAAAGAGCTTTTCTAGTCACCTCATAATTCTCGTAGTGAAACTCCACGCACCCTGGAGTTAACTACACTTTTGACTAGAACAACAGGAAAAACTCCTCTGGGAGTCGACTACCAAAAGTAGGGAGTCGACTACTTGTCAGGGACGAAAATTTCCTAGACTCCTCTGGGAGTCGACTACCTATAGAGGGAGTCGACTACCTGCTGGAAATTTTCAGACGTTTTGAATTTGAATTTTAAAATCTTTTGAGCAATTTACTCCGAAATTTTTGGGACAAAAGTCAAACCGAATTTGAAATTCAAATCTCAGTTTTTCCCTATAAATAGAGCTTAATTCTTTTGTGAAAAATACAACATTTGAAAATCAAAATTCGCAAAAGCTCTCGTGAATCAAAAGCTCTCTCATTTCTCTCTAGCAAATTTTAATTTCAGTTTTTGAACTTGCAATATTTTTTCCAATTCTTTTGAAGATCATATTATTATTTTATTGGCTAAGTTGTTTTTCAAAATCCTCTCTAGTATTTCTCTTTAATTTTATTTGAAGGATTTTTGAAAAAGCTCTAGATCACAAAGAACTTATCTCGTATCTTTGTGTGATCTAGACTATCATTCTATTAAGCCACTACACAATTGTCTATCTTTTGATTGGCTATAGAATCGGGTGTATTTTCAATCTCTATCATTTATTGTAGAGTATTGAACAAATCTCTTATTGTGCTAATTGTTGGAACACTAGACAAGTCTAGTTGTTGCCAGTTGGAAAGTCCTCGGTTTGTGAGGCAAGGGTATAACCCTAGACAAGTCTAGGCGTTGTGTTCGGAAATCCTGGTCAAGGCTAGGTCGTTGGAAATCCTAACGAGTGAAGTTAGGTGCTTGTATTTGCCAAGGCAGATAGTGGAAATCTCGTACCGGATTGGTCGGGGACTGGACGTACCCGGGTTGCGGGGAACCAGGATAAAAATCCTTGTCTTTGCGCTTGCATTCTCTGTGTTTGATTATCTTTGCATTTATTCTATCTACAGCAAATATCAATCCTATTTCTATTCGCTGAGATTTACATTTATAATCTTATTTGTTCTAACATATACTCTGGGAGTCGACTACTGCTCATAAGGAGTCGACTACCTGCTGTGAATATTCGCTGTGCACTTTAAATTATATTGTTGATTAAGAACCAAGCGTAGATCGCTCTACTTGGTTTCTTAGGCAACATTAGAAGGATTTGTTTTTGTGTTGATTGATTAAAGAACGAAAAAGTTTTTATCTTTATACAACACTATTCAACCCCCCCCCTTCTAGTGTTGTTTGCCATCCACAGGATCCAACAATAGCAACCTAGATTTGGGCCCACTCTTGTGCAAACCCTAACCTAAACCACTAGCATGAGGATCGACATCATCGTTCAATCGCTCCTCGAGCCCACTCCCGTGCAAACTCGAATTAGATCTAGATTGTGATATCTCGTATTCGTCCAATCTCTTGCAAACAAATATGGGTATAGATTTATAACAAAAATGCTAGCTTTGGTCCAATCTCTTGAAAACCAAGTCTAGTGAATTTCGATTGTAAACCTAATTCGAATATCCAGGCCTTCCCATCGATAGGAATCTAATCTCTTGCAAACCTCGTATCGATAGAAATTCCTAGCTATCCGTAATACATCAATCACAACCTGACCTTCTATCAATTCTAGCAACAAAGAAATCAATTCATCACAATTCTAAAATTGGATCCATATGGTTCATTCACATGCCCTAGAACAGCGAAACTACTCGCAATTATCATAGCAATAGCAAAATCAATGGATAAAAACATATATCAATTCAGATTTAGAGGAAAGCAATTCATAAAAATAGGATGAAAACTGGGCTCTCCCTAAACTACGATGAAAACTGGGCTTAAATACATGCCCGAAACGGCCAAAAAACCCTGATAGATTTGCCACTGGCGCAGCCCAGAACCCTAGTTTTCGACACAGGCTGGCTGCGCTACTCGGCCGAGTGGAAATCTTACTCGGCCGAGTGACAGATCCAAGTAAAAACATAGAAGATAGGGATTTGGGGGCTCTGGCGCTTTGCGTCACTAGGCCGAGTGACGTTCTTCACTCGGTCGAGTGACGTTCTTCACTCGCTCGAGTGGAATTCCTCACTCGGCCGAGTGGGTCTTCTGCTGTGCTCCCCAAAATTCCAGAGAGTCGGCTTCGTTCTCCTTTATAAATTCTGACTCACTCGGTCGAGTGAAGATCTCTACTCGGCCTAGTGAAAGTAATCACTCGGCCGAGTGCATTGTGGCACAAGTCATTCTGGTATCAATCGTACTCGGCCGAGTACGCTTCTTCACTCGGCCGAGTGAACTTAGTACTTGGCAGAGTGACCTGTTTCTGGGGTCAAATCTCTCCGCCTCGCCTCTTTGTCGATTCTATCGATCCTCTTCTTCTTTCGTTCATCATCTAGCGCTGCTAGCTCCTCGATATGGTCATGGACGATGCTCCGGTATGCGTGCAAGTCCCTTGATCTCATTTATGCTCCCGATCGCTCCATATTTCCTGAAATCCGACAAAAACAAGAAATAGTGAAAAGTAATGCGATATCGTTGATTAATCGTGAAAAACGCGATATGGACGATCAAAATGATATGCAATCATGCAGAAAAAAGGTGTAAAATATGGACCGATCAGAGACCCTACAGCCTGACCCTACTACAGGTGGGCTCGAAACCCCAAACGGCAGAGACCATGCGCAGCAGGTGCCGTCCTTGTTTCGGTATCATACTTATGTGGTTAACTCATTTACTTGAGTATTGTCGGGACCACCCTGACTGTGTCCGTGATGAATACCGCATTTATAGTCTTTTCGTCAAAATTATGTCGCTTAGTCAAGCCTAGGGTATGTTTAATTGTCAACCCTACCAGCTCGAACTTGGTTAGTCTCCATCGATATTTAGTCAAATAATGTTGGACTTCTTCCAACATACTCTGGCCAGAGTTTTCACTAAAAGATCGAACTAACACCGCGGCACTGACTCCTATTGACCGGGAGAGACGAATCCTATCTTGGTCATTACTCTCCTCGCACGCTTCATATGCCACCCAACCAAAGATCTTTCAACGGGGCTTTCCCGAGGCTAGATCAGTGATCTAAGTGACACCGTTCACACACAGGTTCGTACAATGACCTCAAGTCAAAAGACCAACTTACCTATCATCGCTAAGAGTTAGCATTGACATATTGGTTAATCATAACCATATGATAACTCTTGTTGGGTCGTTCAGTGAACTCATTCTCCAATGAGCATCTGTGTCTTGTCTTCGACTTCGCCAAGTCAAACGACAACGAGATCATCGTCACCATTACATGGTGTGACTAAGACACAATAGTCTATCCGATGTGTCGATATCCATTTCTCGAAACATCTATGACCACAAACATTTTTAGACATATGCTACAATTGGTCAAACACTTCTTCATGATCGAGATCTCCATCTTGGTACATAGTTGACCCTGCATTAAGTCTCAGGACTATACTTAAGTTCTAATGAATACTACATAATTATTAAACTTAGGTAAATTCTTACCAAACAGCTTACTGTTATTTTGAACAAGATGCTTATACACATACATCGAGATAAATTTGCCTCGATGGTTACACTAATTGCAATCAAAACCTATACTCTAGGTTAAATGTTAAACTCAGATTCACTTGTCTAACCTATATATTCCAAGTAGACCTTCTTATCTAACATTATCATTGCAATCATGCCCTCTTAACTACATGGAAAGACATGCCATACCCCTTAATAGCATTGTAAAACATGAATTCTAATCTCCTAAACATGATTTTTTTAATATGACAAATATGAATTCCTAAGTATAAGTTTTTGTGAAACAAAAAACACATAGATGTTGGGATATGTATATCCTTACGTCAATTATTATAATTGATGCATCTCATTCAATATGATAGTAAGCTATTTGGTACAACATTATCTATGAAATTTTTTATTACAATTGAGTATGTATGCATATTATGTTGGGATTGCATGTATAAAGTTCTTGGAATTGTGTGTGGACATTGGGATCATGATGAGATATTGACAATGAGGCCCAATTAATCTGCTTAAGTACAACTCCTAAATATTCATGGTCATACGAATATCAAGACAGAACATTGATATTCTGGATAGATTAGTGTGCACTGATCTCTACCACAGTGATGGTAGTTTCTGGTCTAATAGACACTCGATGTGAGGACATTGTGAGACAATGCACACGTGCTTGTTAGAGAACTAGTTCACAGAACGACTCGTCGAGAAGTTTTTATTTGGTAATCATACTCTACTGTGAATAGAAGTTCTCTGGTGGTTGTTGATGCAACTTTTTCCTTTGACGTGAGATGCTTTAACGGACCCCTTGCATGTAAAAATTTGCTGCTTATTTAAAGTAATTTGTTTTGAATCTTCGTACCTTATTTCGTACTCATCCAATTAAAACTTGTTTTTGTTTTTGATTTTCTTACTCGATCCCTCACACATATGTTGCATTTGGCCTGAGCAATGAATTTCATATTTATTTTGTTCACTTCGTCCCCCGTAATGGTAAAACACCTTCTACTTGAACTCGGCGACTTGAACACCATCGCATTTATGTACTTTACGAATACAGTTTGTATGCCTTCTTGTAACGCTGCCCGTCCCCAGTCATCTAATCCTGGTTCCGCCCCCTGCTCGAGTCGTACTAGAACGCAAAAAACACCATTATAAATACAACCCCCATTAGGTCGGCGGAGGGGGCGGCGGTAGAAGGGGGGGGGGGGGGGGGGTGCAGAGGTCAGAGGTGGGGAGGTGGGGTTGGGAGGTCGGGGGTGGTGCGGAGGTCAGAGGTGGCGAGGTGGGGTTGGGAAGGTCAGAGGAGGGGGTGTCGTCGTCGCCGACCGTAGTTCAGCCGTTTTACTCACCGCGCATCTCATGAGTATTTTCGATAACAAGTAAGTGGTAATGCATTGTGAGTGAGGCATTGTGAGTAACTTTAATAGCAAGCTTGTAAATAAGTGGTATGTACGCGGGGGTATTGGTTAAACTTGTAAATAGGTGGGAGTGACCGTGAAATAAGAGACGCCATTTGTTACACGTGCGATGCGCGTGACATGTTCGTCTTCGAGTCGGAATAGAACCCAAAACCCCCCCTTATAACTACTGCCCCCTTCTCGCAGGGGAAACTCGCGTAGCGTGTAAGCGGCTTAATTCATAGAGTTTCATAGAGAGAGAAAGGGTGGTGGGGGGAAGATTATTGCGAAAACCCTAACTGGGAGGTCGGTCACCCTCTAGGTCGAGAGCGGCGGCAACGTCGACAACGTCAAGTCCAAGATACTGGTACTCTGATTGCGATTCCTTCTGAATTTAAGGTTTAAGCGCTTCTCCTTTGCCTTTTCTTCTCTTTCTAATTGAATTATCGGATGTTGTATTGATAAATAATTTTCTCTTTTTTCGTCTGGCATCTTAGAATTTGATTTCAGCGTTGCGTTTTCTTCTCTTTCTAATAGAATTATTGGATGTTATATAGAGAAAGAATTAATCTTTTTCTCTTTTCTTGTTCTGGCCTCTTAGAATCTGATGTATATTAATTCTGTTGTGATTACTGCATCCGTTCCCTCTTGTTATGCTTTATTAAAATAATTGTATGTTGGGTATGCGAGGAATTTTGATTTTCACCTTTTCTTGATTTTATTGTTCTGTTTTTTCTTTCTTTTTCCAAGGTATATCGGCTTCCCTTAATTATAGATTTCGTATTAGGGAAGAAGACATAACCCTATCATCACCAATAGTGGATGCTTATAAGCAAATTAAGATGATGTGTTTAATGGGATTCACTTTGATCAAGTGTATGCATTGCAAAAAGGTTAAATAAAAGAGGCATAACCCTATCATCACCAACATTAATCTGGATCCATTACAGAATTAGGCATAAATTGGTGACCTGTTGGTTGTATCCTATGATAACATGAATAAGATCCTTATCATTGCTGAATGCAGAAAAATGATCCCTAGGATTCTTGTAGGTGACCCCAACCAAACGTTTGTGATGAAGGCATTGTTCTTGTAGTCATTGTTGTTATCACGATGATATTATATTAAAGTAATTTTGAGTAGCATGGGCTTAACCTAATAGCATTGGGATTGTTTCTTTAATCTGTAGCTGCTTTTTAAATTCATACGTAAGGCATTTCTTTTGAGTTCATCATCAAAAGATGTTATTTCTTTAAATTCTTTGGCGACATGTTGCTATATGATTTTCAATTACAAATATTCTTGGGTTTGCTTCACTGAATCAGTATTCCACTTTATAGCATTATCTCAGCCTTGATTGGGAGAGACTATTGTTGTGAGTCAATGGAATTTATATGTGTTGCCGATTATCAATTCATATGTGTTGCCGATGTTTATGTGATATTAACCTAACCATCACAATTTGTTTCATGGATTATTTTTCTATTGCTGCTGAAATTTGAAATAGAAGCGATAGTTCTTTTTTCTAAGTTGACATTTATTTCCCATCTGTTGGTTGGTGTGGTAGGAATGAAATTGGGTTATAACCAGTTTATTTTAGCAATCAACATGTTGGTGGAAAAACAATCTATTGACCCAATATTTGAGTCGTACATACGTTTTTGGTACAATTCTGTAGGATCAGGAATCAATTGTACATTGATACATGATTGAGGATTGGTGACAGTTTAATGCGGTCTGCCCCTTAGCAATTGGATATTTTCCCACCCTGCTTATTTGTATAATGACCAAATTCCAAGAATTAGTAAGTCCACCAAATGTTAGGGATGTTAATGGATTTGTCAAGTGTTTCACATACAATTCTGTTGCGAAGTCTATGCGACAGTTACATGTTGAGTGATCCGCCACTTTTCATATAGTTTCTTGAACCATCTTATGCATGCTTGTGCCTACGATCAGTTATAAGTGTTCCTTTAGAGAACCAATTTTCATCCTCATTCAAGAACTGTTTAAGACAATTGATGATGAGAATATCAAGGTCTACACACGAAGACGTTGATGTGAGCCTTCGCATAGTTCATTATGGCTGGGCTCGAGCCCAAGTGGGACTTGATTTTGGTACAACAATTATGACATGTCATCATGTCCATTAATTCAACACTTATGGCTTACATTCATGTCGATTGTTTCCTTCATCAATGATGATCGTTACTCCAATCAATGTATACTTATCAATGTCGACAATAAAGCATTATTATTGGTCTGAACGTTACGATGCAATGGCCCACCTATAATAACTTTTGGAGGTAACGGGAGAGGGGGGAATCTCTGAGATCCTACACGGAGATAGTAACTGCTCAATATCTATTCAACATACTTCATATTTCCTTCAAAGCTTGACTAGAGAAATGACGGATGGCCTCTCAACATGTCAGACATAGTTCTATTGAACCTCTTCGAGTCATACACTTACTTAAGCATAGGAAGAGATTTGGTTAGACCCCCAGATACGACTCCCTGACGAGTTTCCTGTGTTGCAAATAGCTTGGAGATAGTTTGGACCCGACTTGCTTAGCTCAGATTAAGGTCCAGTCATCTCGGAATCAGCTCGTCCAATCGCTCGTAAGTTGTGCACCCCAGCTACTGCAACTGGAGGTCCCAATAACATATACACTTACTTTTGATATGCAAATTTATTTCGAAACATTTGGCACCGTCTGTGTGAATCGAGTTGACATCCACGCCGTTAACCACACCGACAAAGATTTGGTCACTAATCAAAGGTCAGAAAGGCTAGCTCCTGAAGGGACGACAGACGTCACTCTGCTCCCAACAAATCGCAGACGTCTACCTTGAAAGAGCTGACATGTCCAAGTACTTGGGCAAATTGCTATCCTGGAGGAGCAGAGGAAATGGACTTAATGCTCGAGTCATCGTGGGCCCAATCGTCGCCGGCTGCCCGCCTCAAAGAAACAAATGGTGTAACGACCAGTATTTCTAGGCGTCTTGATTTCGTTGTGTGTCGTACTTTGTTTTGATTGTCCGGGTATTTTCGTGTGCGAGTCCTATTTTTACGCGTCGACGCGAGCGCGTCTCAGATTTCTAATTTTTACCATAGCGTAATTAATTAATCTTAACCCTAATTAAATTATTAACTTACCTAACCTATTGAATCCCACCGAATGAATCGGTGAGATTCAACTAACGTCTTCATTTCCCTTTCCCCCACAACCATCTACCTCCATTCAATTTGTCTCCCCTTCACCGTTTGTATTTCAATTGCAGCAAGAAATCATCCACAAACCCACATCGAAAGCCAAACAACCCAAATTCAAACAATCAACCACAAAAATTCCCAGAAATCAAACCAAATCAGAGAAACCCAAATCATTTCAGAAAACAGAAGTGAGGGGAGAAGAAGAGATCTGAGATCTACAATTTCAGATTCAAAATACATCTTCAGATCTATCCATAATATACAACACAACCCTCTCCCGTGCCTCTCCTCCCCAGGCCGCCAAGCCCCCAACCCCAGACCGCCGCCGCGCGATCTCCCCTGGCCGCGCCTCCCGCTGCCCTAGCCGCCGCCGCCAGATCCCCTTGCCGCAGCCGCCGCGCGCGCGCCTCCCCGCAGCAGCAGCAGCGCCGCCGCCCCCTCAGGCCGCCGCCTCTGCCCTTGCCGAAGTCCCCTCTAGCCGCCGAGCCCGCAGCCGTGAGCAGCCTGCAAGGAAAGAAAAAAAAAGAAAAAGAAGAAGAGGAGAAGTCAGTAGCTGTAGAAAAAGAAAGAGAAAGAAAGAAACAGTAAAGAAGAAGAAGAGGAAGAGGTATACTTATTGGGTTTTAATATATCTTAATGGGTTTAAGTTTTCCTATTGGGTTTGGGTAATATCTTAGTGGGTTTAATTAACTTATTGGGTTTTAAAAATGGGTATTGGGTTTAAACCATGTTATTGGGTTGGGTTTATTAAACTAGTAAGTTAGCCTAGGTTGTTAGTAATGTTAGTATTATAGGGTGTTAGTTTAATTAATTGCGTTCGACTAGCTTATTGTTATTTGTTTAATAACGCAGATACGTAAATTGCTTGGACACCCAAAACCATTCCAGTCAGGCAAGTGTGCTACCTTGAACTGTTAATCTTTTAAAATTGTTACTTAATTCAAAAGTTGTATTTCCTTATATCTCAATACGCGTCACTTCATGCCACACACACACCTGATTTAAAACGCACTCTTGAATTGCTTAGTACTATGGACATTGACGGAACACTTTGAACAACTTGAACTCGTAAAAATCGTTTGCTTCAAGGCAAACATCTCGATTTCGTGAGCACGTGCATTCGTGATTAGGCTGGCACGTGTTTCAGCACATTTTCGGGTGGGGTTAGGGTTGAGCGGTCGCTAAGCGTATGAAAGGGTCATGTCTTTAAGAACACCACCTATACGGTGGGTTAGTATCAATCGCGATTATACCCCCGCGAGAAGAATGACTTACTCATCACGTCTTAAAGGCGAGAACCCTAAGCATGTTAGATAAACATTGCATGAAAACGGAAATAATTGTCACAAATCTAGTCATACTTTAAAACTGCCCACTTGTTTTAAATACATTAGAACTGCTAAGTTGTTTTAAATTTCGTAGAACTGCCATGCTTAAAAGTACTTTACTTTCTTTAAATTTGTTATAACCATGTTGTAGACATCTTGCGCAAAATTTCATATTTCGTTATTATTACACCTTGCCTTGGGTCGGCTAACCTTTTCTTGCAGACCCTTGCTGACATACATTCGTGTTTTTGGAATGTATGTCAGATCCCGAGCCTGCGTACCAGGAGGATCTGTTTGAGACACCTGACTTGGAAAGTCAGGAATTTGCTGTTGACGCTGAGTCACTCCCCGCGGAGGACTAGAGCTCGGACTATTGCTGTTTCCTCTGGATTGCTATTTGTATCTTTATTGATGTATGTCTGTGTTGTATTTCTTTGGCCCTGCTGAGGCTTTGTCTTGTATTTTTATTTCAGTATGCGAACTTCTGGATGGTGGCATGTAATTTAATAATGTTTTTATTGTTCTAGAAAGCAAGCAAGAATCCTGCAAGTTGTTATCACAGACGCGTAATGAACTCGAGCTTCACCGCTCCAGTTCATGCGGACCTTTGTAACGCTCTCGCTTCCACCGTTTTGGGAAGCGGGGCGTGACAGGTTTTAGTGGTGGCCCATGCAGGTCTTGCATCTGCGAAAATTCAGAACAATAAGAATGTTATTATTAGCCAAGCATCTAGAACAACCATGTATAGGAGGTTGATTGAGGTTTTCTGTCTCAGCATGGCAGGAAGACGCAACCCTCGACGTGGAGCCGGTGCCGATGGAGTTAGAGACGATGGCATCCACCGGATCCTTGGGGTCATGAAGGAGATGCTTGAGGTTCAGCAGCAACTGATCCAGCAGGGACAGAAGGATGCACCAGTTGAACCACCGCCCCCTAAGGCAGAACCAGGAGTTAAACAGTTCCAGGAGTTGCAGCCCAAGAGCTTCTCTGGAAGAGAAGGGCCTCTAGGAGCTGATGAATGGGTTCAAGCGACTGAAGATAAGCTGAGTGCTGCACGTATTCCTCAGGCTGGATGGGTTGATGTAGCGAAACTACAGCTGACCGACAACGCCAGGAGCTGGTGGCAATTGGAGGAGAAACGTCTGGTCAGACCGATCTCTTGGGGCATGTTTAGGGAAAGGTTCGATGCTAAATATTTTCCCAAAGCAGCCAAGAGAGAGCTTCAGCAACGTTTCGCTAACCTGGTCCAAGGAGATATGACTGTGGACGAGTATGAGGCTGAGTTTGCTATGCTTAGTCGTTTTGCACCTCACATGGTTGAAGACCCTGAAGACTGTGCGTTTCAATTTCGCAAGGGCCTGAATCGCAAGGTCCAAGCTTCGATGAGCTCGGCGAGACCGACGACACTTCAGGACGTTCTGGATTGTGCTCGTGAGCATGAGATTGTGGAGAAACTACCCGAGGAACCTTCAGCTAGAACGGGCAAGCGCCCGATGGAGCCACAGAGGAGTGCACCTAGGCCTATGGTTCGTCCTGTTCAGACTACCCAATTTAAGAGGCCGGCTGCACCTGCGCCCAGCCGAGTTCAGATGGTTTGCAACTACTGTGGCAAGATAGGTCATATGAAGAAAGACTGCAGGAGGATGTTGAATCAGTGCTTAGTCTGTGGATCGCCCGCTCATACTGCTAGAGACTGCCCCCTCAGCACTCGACCAGCACCCCCTGGAGCTCCCAGACCCGCTCAGCAGATGGGACCTACACCTGGACAGCGTGGACCACCTCTGGTTCCACAGAATCGAGCCTTTCAGCAGGCCAATCAGCCGAAGCGCCGGGTGTTTACCATGACCGCTGTGGAGGCAGAAGCCGAAGATGACGTGATCGCAGGTAACTTCTAGACCTAGACTCGATTTTATACATTCATGCTTGATTAGATCACCATGCTTAACTTAGTTATATTATAATTTAGGTGTCATCTTAGTTTCCTCTCACCCAGCCCTGACCCTATTTGATTCGGGGGCTTCCACGTGCATCATATCCCGGAAGTTTGTATGTGAACATTCGATTCCCACCTTCACTCTTCCCAAGTGTTGGAACATCACCACTGGGAATGGTGTAGTGAAAGTCGCTCTGGGATGTAGACCCTGTCCGTTGGTGATTAGTGGACATGAGTTATATGCTAACTTTATTGTCCATGATCTACCCAACTTTGATGCTGTTCTCGGCATTGATTGGTTAGTAGCTTTCTATGCCACAATTGACTGTCACAGGAAGAAGGTGGTATTTGAAATTCCTGATCACCCGGTGTTCGAGTTCGTTAGTGGAGGTCGTTCGTTTGGACCAGTCAGATTCCGGGCCCAGCCGAGTGGACCGATTGTTGCATCTTTGATAGCTGAGCCAGAGAAACCTGCAGTAGTGCGAGATTTTGAAGACGTCTTCCCGGAAGACATTTCTGGACTGCCGCCTGATCGAGCGTTGGAGTTCGGCATTGATCTTATGCCAGGAGCTCAACCGATTTCGAAGGCGCCTTACCGTATGGCTCCTGCAGAGCTAGAAGAGCTGAGGAAACAGTTGGATGAACTATTGGAGAAGGGTTTCATTCATCCTAGTGTTTCTCCCTGGGGAGCACCTGTTTTGTTGGTGAAGAAGAAGGACGGGTCGAGGAGAATGTGCATTGACTATCGTGAGCTGAACAAGGTCACAGTGAAGAACAAGTACCCGTTGCCCCGTATTGACGACATCTTTGACCAGCTTGGTGGATCGAGAGTATTCTCGAAGTTGGATCTCCGGAGCGGATACCATCAGGTGAAAGTCAAGAAGGAAGATGTGTCCAAGACAGCCTTTCGGACCAAGTACGGGCATTACGAATTTGTGGTTATGCCTTTCGGTGTAACCAACGCCCCTGCTGTATTCATGAATCTCATGAATCTTATCTTCTATGATTTCCTGGATAAGTTCGTGGTGATCTTCATAGATGATATCCTGGTGTACTCGAGGAGCGAGGAGGAGCATGCAGAGCACTTAAAAGATGGTATTGGAGAAGCTCCGTTATCATAGACTGTATGCCAAGTTCAGCAAATGTGAATTCTGGTTGGACAGAATTGCATTCCTTGGGCATGTGGTATCAGGAGCTGGTATATCAGTGGATCCGGAGAAGGTTAAGGCAGTCAGTGAATGGCCTACCCCTCGATCAGCGTCTGATATTAGAAGTTTCCTGGGATTGGCGGGGTATTATCGCAGATTCATCAAGGACTTCTCGAGGATAGCTGAGCCGATGACGAGATTGACAAGGAAGGATGTTAAGTTCAGTTGGTCAGACTCTTGTGAGCAAGCTCTTTCTACCTTGAGGGAGAGACTGACCTCTGCACCAGTTTTAGCTATTCCGGATAGAAGCGGAGGCTTCGAGATTTTCTGCGACGCATCGGGCAAGGGACTTGGATGTGTTCTGCATCAGCACGGTCATGTAGTCGCTTATGCTTCTCGACAGTTGAAGATCCACGAGAAGAATTATCCGACTCACGACTTGGAGTTGGCTGCCGTCATCTTTGCTTTGAAGATTTGGAGGCATTTCTTACTGAGTGAGAAGATGAAAATTTTCACTGATCACAAAAGTTTGAAATATATATTCACTCAGAAGGAGCTGAATATGAGACATCGCAGATGGTTGGAATTGATGGCAGACTACGACATCGACCTTCAGTATCATCCAGGGAAGGTGAATGTCGTACCTGACGCTTTGAGTCGACTGCCCGAAGTGATGATTCTCACAGCTCAGTGGAGATTGCAACAGGATCTACGAATGATGGATGTTGAAGCTGTACTACCAGGAGTCACATCGTCATTGATGAACATGCAGATTCAATCGACGATTGTGGATCGAATCAAGACTGCTCAAGGTGGAGATGCTAAGTTGAAGAAAATCAGAGAGCAAGTCGAAGCAGGACTTCGGACAGATTTTCTGATTCACGCGGATGGATCTTTGAGATATGGTAGTAGGATCTGCGTGCCTGCAGGAGATGTCAGAGAGGAGTTGATGAATGAGGCTCACAGTTCGCCTTATTCTATTCATCCTGGAGGTACGAAGATGTACAAGGATCTTCGTCAGAATTTCTGGTGGCACGGAATGAAGAGGAGCGTGGCACGGAGCGTTGCCAAATGTATTGTGTGCCAGCAAGTGAAGGCAGAGCATCATCGCACTGCTGGACTGCTACAACCTTTGCCGATCCCGGAGTGGAAGTGGCAACACATCACGATGGACTTCGTGACTGGCTTACCTCAAAGCACCAGGCAGAATGACGCAATCTGGGTCATCGTTGATCGATTGACCAAGTCTGCGCACTTCATACCATTTCGAGTAGGCCAATCCACGGAGATACTGGCAAGGAAGTATATGGAGGTAGTGATCTAACTCATACCTTTATAATTCTTTCTAGTATAGATTGTGATGTGTAACATGTCGTGTAGGAGATCGTACGACTGCATGGAGTTCCCGTGAGCATTGTATCTGACCGAGATACGAGATTCACCTCTCAGTTCTGGAAGAGTCTGCAGACCAACCTGGGTACCAGTCTGAAATTCAGTACTGCGTATCACCCGCAGACGGATGGCCAGTCAGAGCGCACTATTCAGATATTGGAGGATATGTTGAGAGCATGCATGCTGGATCTCAAAGGCTCGTGGGAGGATCATCTGCATCTGGTGGAGTTCTCCTACAACAATAGCTATCAGGCGAGCATTGGCATGGCGCCATTTGCTGCTCTCTACGGGAGGAAATGTCGATCGCCACTGAGTTGGGATGACATTTGTGATAGAGAGCTTTTGGGGCCAGAGATGATAGTCGAAGCAGTTGATGTTGTGCGAGATATCAGAGACAAGCTTCGGATCGCTCAGGACCGTTATAAGCATTGGGCGGATGCTAAACGGCGTCCTCTAGAGTTTCAGCCAGGAGATCATGTATTCCTGAAGATCTCCCCGAATCGAGGAGTGATTCGCTTCGGGAAGCGAGGCAAGCTTAGTCCGAGATACATTGGACCCTTCGATGTGCTAGAGCGAGTTGGAGAGGTAGCTTATCGCTTAGCACTGCCGCCATCCTTAGAGGGAGTTCATGATGTCTTTCATGTGTCTCAACTCCGTCGTTATATCAGCGACCCTTCTCATGCTGTGGACTACTCTGAGATTACGGTTCGGCCAGATCTGACGTATGAGCAGCAACCGGTGGAGATTCTTGATCGACGCCAGAGAATCCTCAGGAACAGGACTGTTAGTCTAGTCAAGGTGATGTGGCGTCGTGACTCGCCTGGAGAGTCCACCTGGGAGCGGGAAGATGAAATGCGAGAACGATATCCATATTTGTTCCATGCTCTTTAGTTGATAAGAATTCCGAGGACGGAATTTTTCTTAAGGTGGGTAGAGTGTAACGACCAGTATTTCTAGGCGTCTTGATTTCGTTGTGTGTCGTACTTTGTTTTGATTGTCCGGGTATTTTCGTGTGCGAGTCCTATTTTTACGCGTCGACGCGAGCGCGTCTCGGATTTCTAATTTTTACCATAGCGTAATTAATTAATCTTAACCCTAATTAAATTATTAACTTACCTAACCTATTGAATCCCACCGAATGAATCGGTGAGATTCAACTAACGTCTTCATTTCCCTTTCCCCCACAACCATCTCCCTCCATTCAATTTGTCTCCCCTTCACCGTTTGTATTTCAATTGCAGCAAGAAATCATCCACAAACCCACATCGAAAGCCAAACAACCCAAATTCAAACAATCAACCACAAAAATTCCCAGAAATCAAACCAAATCAGAGAAACCCAAATCATTTCAGAAAACAGAAGTGAGGGGAGAAGAAGAGATCTGAGATCTACAATTTCAGATTCAAAATACATCTTCAGATCTATCCATAATATACAACACAACCCTCTCCCGTGCCTCTCCTCCCCAGGCCGCCAAGCCCCCAACCCCAGACCGCCGCCGCGCGATCTCCCCTGGCCGCGCCTCCCGCTGCCCTAGCCGCCGCCGCCAGATCCCCTTGCCGCAGCCGCCGTCGCGCGCGCCTCCCCGCAGCAGCAGCAGCGCCGCCGCCCCCTCAGGCCGCCGCCTCTGCCCTTGCCGAAGTCCCCTCTAGCCGCCGAGCCCGCAGCCGTGAGCAGCCTGCAAGGAAAGAAAAAAAAAAGAAAAAGAAGAAGAGGAGAAGTCAGTAGCTGTAGAAAAAGAAAGAGAAAGAAAGAAACAGTAAAGAAGAAGAAGAGGAAGAGGTATACTTATTGGGTTTTAATATATCTTAATGGGTTTAAGTTTTCCTATTGGGTTTGGGTAATATCTTAGTGGGTTTAATTAACTTATTGGGTTTTAAAAATGGGTATTGGGTTTAAACCATGTTATTGGGTTGGGTTTATTAAACTAGTAAGTTAGCCTAGGTTGTTAGTAATGTTAGTATTATAGGGTGTTAGTTTAATTAATTGCGTTCGACTAGCTTATTGTTATTTGTTTAATAACGCAGATACGTAAATTGCTTGGACACCCAAAACCATCCCAGTCAGGCAAGTGTGCTACCTTGAACTGTTAATCTTTTAAAATTGTTACTTAATTCAAAAGTTGTATTTCCTTATATCTCAATACGCGTCACTTCATGCCACACACACACCTGATTTAAAACGCACTCTTGAATTGCTTAGTACTATGGACATTGACAGAACACTTTGAACAACTTGAACTCGTAAAAATCGTTTGCTTCAAGGCAAACATCTCGATTTCGTGAGCACGTGCATTCGTGATTAGGCTGGCACGTGTTTCAGCACATTTTCGGGTGGGGTTAGGGTTGAGCGGTCGCTAAGCGTATGAAAGGGTCATGTCTTTAAGAACACCACCTATACGGTGGGTTAGTATCAATCGCGATTATACCCCCGCGAGAAGAATGACTTACTCATCACGTCTTAAAGGCGAGAACCCTAAGCATGTTAGATAAACATTGCATGAAAACAGAAATAATTGTCACAAATCTAGTCATACTTTAAAACTGCCCACTTGTTTTAAATACATTAGAACTGCTAAGTTGTTTTAAATTTCGTAGAACTGCCATGCTTAAAAGTACTTTACTTTCTTTAAATTTGTTATAACCATGTTGTAGACATCTTGCGCAAAATTTCATATTTCGTTATTATTACACCTTGCCTTGGGTCGGCTAACCTTTTCTTGCAGACCCTTGCTGACATACATTCGTGTTTTTGGAATGTATGTCAGATCCCGAGCCTGCGTACCAGGAGGATCTGTTTGAGACACCTGACTTGGAAAGTCAGGAATTTGCTGTTGACGCTGAGTCACTCCCCGCGGAGGACTAGAGCTCGGACTATTGCTGTTTCCTCTGGATTGCTATTTGTATCTTTATTGATGTATGTCTGTGTTGTATTTCTTTGGCCCTGCTGAGGCTTTGTCTTGTATTTTTATTTCAGTATGCGAACTTCTGGATGGTGGCATGTAATTTAATAATGTTTTTATTGTTCTAGAAAGCAAGCAAGAATCCTGCAAGTTGTTATCACAGACGCGTAATGAACTCGAGCTTCACCGCTCCAGTTCATGCGGACCTTTGTAACGCTCTCGCTTCCACCGTTTTGGGAAGCGGGGCGTGACAAATGGCTTTCTTGCTGATCTCATTATTGATCTCAACATCGTTCTTGACCAAGAGAGTGTTGGCCGGCGATACCATAGTCAATGTTCTGAAGCTATGGATGTGCTAACCGGGTCGGGTTCGTGGACTAGTTCGCTAACTTGCCGCCCTAACATCATTAGCTCGCTGGCCGGGATCGGCATCGAGCTCTTGATTGTGGTCCCGAACAACGGCCTCTAAGGCATCTAGTTTTCGACCAACAACAGGTTACCTTCCTCAGCACCTGCAGCTTCGCCTTCACGGAGTTCACTCGTCCCATCTTGTCATTGAGGTACCACTTCACGAGAAACTCGATGATGAAGCAGCCGTCGGCCACCAACACCTTGACATCGGCATCTTTGTGATCCGATGCGATTCCAGAGTTTTGCATATTGGCATCCTCTGTGTTGGCCTTGATTATGTCGACGAAGTCCTTCATGGAATTCCGACAGCTGCATTGGATGAGGTTGTCGAGGTACTTGAGCTTCACTTCCTGCATGTCCTTTAGCTTGTCGTTGGAACGGTTATATGGGCTGATGAAGACGAGCTTTGGAGTGTGTATATCTTCGTTTCCATTGCAGAGAATGGGGAGCACTCGGCCTGCCTCTGCCTGCCAAGCAAATTCTTGGGAGCTCGGCTCGCTTTCGCCGAGCTGATCCTCATCCGATCAAATTCTTAAGAGCTTGGACTGCCTTTATGATACGGACGCACCTTCCGAGGCGGGCACGGATCCAAGCGGGTCCCATGGCGGATGGGTCACTTACTATCGGAGACGTCGAAGGGCAGATTAGTCTTTTGTTATGATATTTTATTCCTAGGTTTTCTCTATTTATATCTAGGGTTAGCCGTAATGAGAGTTATGCTTATTGTGTGAGAAACATCGTAAGTGTCTTTTGTGAGGGTTTTAGACTTTGTTCCGTTCATCAAAGTTAGGAGAGCGAGTTCCTCTCGAAAGGGCTCAAGTTATCTTACTATTAGTAGTTGTTTCTTCTCAAAAATCCAATAAAAATCCCATCTTTCCCAATTTTTATTCCTTTTCTTCGCTGATTTTCCATTGATACGATCCAAATCGTATCAAATTGGTATCAGAGCAATAGATCCAATGGCGGAAGGCACTCGATTCAAGACGGAGATGGAGGCGCTGCGAAAGGAGATCCGGGAAGAGGTCAGTAAAAAGGTGGGGGCTTTGGAAGTCACGGTCGAGATGCTTTCCAATTCCCAAAAGGAAATGGAGGCTCGTTTGATGAAGAAGCACGAGGAGTCGGACGCTACTCAAGTTCAGATCTTGAAAATTCTTCAAAAACTTGAGGGAAAAGGGAAGCATGTGGAGATCGGAGGGGAAGAATCCGCAGCGGAGAATCATCATACTAAGGCGGACGATCCAAAGTTGATGGCGAATACCTCCGGGGCACCTCCGGGCACCAAAACCACGAGGGAGAAGGAAGATCTAGGGTTCCGGGAGGAGTCGTGGGTGGAGGAAGTGCAACGGGAGTGGCGGCGGCGCGAAGGAGATCCCCTAGGGTTTCTTGCGGAGACGAGGGGACGCGGCGGACAAGATGGCGGTTTCCCGGAGGATAGGGAAGGCGGCGGCTGGGGGGGAAACCCTAATCCCCCCCACGCGGGCCGCTAGGACCCCGCGAGGGCTCGGGGGGCCTCACGCCCACACCCGAGCCCGCGCGGGTGCCCAGGATGGCTGGGCGGGCTCGCGCGAGGCCCTGGAGGGGTCGCGCGGCCCGCCAGGGCCAAACCTGGGCCCCGCCGAACCCCAGGGAGGCTTCGCGGCTTTCCCTGGGGCCGGCTGGGCCCCGGCTAGTGATGGTGGGGCCCGGGGGGGGGGGGGGGGGCCCAGTAAACCCCCCGGGTCAGTTTTTCGGGCCCCCGAGCACCGAACAGGGCCCCGCAAGAGGCTACCGCGGAATTTTTGGGGCTGCAGAGGAGGAGCGCCAGAGGTGGCCTATGGAGGAGTACGCGGAAAATTTTGGGGGCCCACGAGGGTTTCCCGAAGAGGCCTACGGCCGGGGCAGGACAGAGTACGGAGGCCATGGAGCTCAAGGAGGAGGACACCCGACCATGTACCCCGACAGGAGGATGGAGAAGCTGAAGATGCCCATTTTTGAGGGGACAGACCCCGACGGGTGGATAGTGCGAGCGGAGCGGTATTTCCAGGTGATGCGGATCTCAGAGCGAGAGGTATTGGAGAACATCATCTGCTATCTGGAGGGACAGGCGCTGAGTTGGTACCGCTCGAGGATGTCCCGAGCCCCTTTTCGGACTTGGGAGGAGTTGTCCGCTTTCCTACTTGACCGTTTCCAGGCCAAACCGGGGGCGAATTTCTACGAGCAGTTGCTTGGACTACGGCAGGAGGGGACGGTGTTGGACTTCCTGGGGAAGTTCGAGGTGTTGGCAGGCAGGGTGAAGGGGGTGTCGGAAGACGTATTCTTGGGGGCATTTATGCGAGGGCTGAAGCCCTCGATACGAGCCGAGCTATGGATGCAGAGTCCCAGGGACCTGGAGCATGTGATTCGTCTGGCATTGCGGGCGGAGGAGAAGCAGGCGGAGGAGCGGAGGCTCAGAGGGACTTGGGGGGCACCACAGCAGAGGGTCCCATCTATAGCCGCCGCCGCCCCGAGACTACCGCCGGCCGCCTCAGCCGGAGCGGGGGAGAAGACATGAGCAGCACGTCCTGCGGGACAAGGGCGGAGGATGACCGAGGCTGAGATGCGGGACAGGAGGGCCAGGGGGTTGTGCTTCCGTTGCGACGAGAAGTTCACCCCGGGCCATCGGTGTGCGAGCCGGTTGCTGCAGATCACCATCGAGCCGGACGAGGAGGAGTACATCGACCCAGAGGAGGCCGAGGAGGAGGTCGTCTCAGTAGAGCAGCCGGTGGAGCTGGAGCTGGCGCAGGTGTCCCTCAACTCCGTGATGGGGTTCACACAGAACTCCACCATGAAGTTGGTGGGACAGGTCAGGGAGACAACAGTGAAGGTTTTGATTGATAGTGGGGCCACCCACAATTTTGTGTCCCTGCGAGTGGTGGAGCTGCTGGGGTTGCAGATGTCCGGTGGGAGGTTCACCGTACAGTTGGGGGATGGACGGTGCGAGGAGAGTACGGGGCTATGTCGAGGACTCTGCCTAGTCATTCAGGGGGTACAGATCGTTCAGGACTTTTTACCGTTCGAGTTGGGGAAGGTCGACTTCATCTTGGGAGTCCAGTGGTTGAAGACATTGGGGACCACGATGACCAACTGGAAACGGTTGAGGATGGAGTTCAAGGATGGCGAGCGGACGGTGGTGCTTCAGGGAGACCCGAGCTTATGCTATGCCATGGTAGCATTCAGTGCCATGACTCGGGCTATTCGACGGGCAGGGCAGGGGTACTTGGTGGAGTTTCAGGGGATGACCACAGAGGCGGAGCCCGAGCCCGAGGAGGAGCCACCAGAGGTCCAGTCGGTGTTGGAGCAGTTCGCAGAGGTGTTTGAGATGCCCCAGGGGTTACCTCCTCCCCGGGACCACGAGCATGCGATCGTACTGAGGGATGGCGCACCCCCCGTCAGTGTCCGGCCTTACCGGTATCCCCACGTGCAGAAGGATGAGATCGAGCGGCAGGTCAGAGAGATGTTGCTAGCAGGAGTGATCCAGCCCAGCGTCAGCCCCTTCTCGAGCCCAGTTTTGTTAGTGAAGAAGAAGGACGGGAGCTGGCGTTTTTGTGTGGATTACCGAGCCCTGAATAAGGAAACTGTGCCCGACAAGTTTCCTATTCCGGTGATAGATGAGTTGCTCGACGAGCTGCATGGGGCGAGGGTGTTTTCGAAGGTGGATCTAAAGTCTGGGTATCATCAGATTCGGATGCGAGCAGAGGACATCCCGAAGACGGCGTTCCGTACACTACGAGTTCTTGGTGATGCCGTTTGGATTGACAAACGCCCCGTCTACTTTTCAGGCCTTGATGAACAAGGTGTTCCGCCCTTACCTACGACGGTTCATCCTTGTTTTCTTTGACGACATCTTGGTCTATAGCCGCACATTGGAGGAGCACACGGGGCATCTGGAGGTGGTTTTCAGGGAGTTGCAGGGGCACCCGTTATTCGCCAATCGGAAGAAGTGCTCGTTCGGGAGGAGTCAGATCGAGTACTTGGGGCACATTGTCTCAGGCACCGGGGTAGCGGCAGACCGGGCAAAGATTGTGGCGATGTTAGAGTGGCCTTTACCACAGACACTGCGGGCACTGCGTGGTTTCTTGGGCTTGACAGGGTATTACCGCAAGTTTGTGAAGGGATACAGCACCATTGCCTGGCCACTGACGGAGCAGCTGAAGAAGGACAGTTTTCGGTGGGGGGAAGAGGCGACTAAGGCTTTCGAAGCCTTGAAGACGGCGATGTCGACGGCGCCGGTCCTTGCTCTGCCAGACTTCAGCCAGCCATTCGTAGTAGAGACGGATGCTTCAGGATATGGTCTTGGGGCGGTGCTGATGCAGGAGGGGCGGCCGGTTGCATACTTCAGCCAGGTGTTGACCACGAGGGAGAGGCTGAAGTCAGTGTACGAGAGGGAGTTAATGGCTATAGTATTCTCCATTCAGAAATGGCGACCATATCTGCTGGGACGAACTTTTGTGGTGCGGACAGATCAGCGGGCATTGAAGTATCTGTTAGAGCAGAGGTTGGTGGCAGAGGAGCACCAGAAGTTACTGTCGAAGCTGGTGGGATTTCGGTTCGATATTGAGTATAGACCGGGGCTGGAAAATAAGGCGGCGGATGCATTATCTCGACGGGATGAGGGGAGTCAGTTGCAGGCGATGTCGATACCCGAGTGGAGGGGTTTGGACCAGCTGTCACAGGAGGCGGAGGCAGACCCGGAGCTGCAGCAGATCAGGGAGAGCTTACAGGAGGGAGGTGACGGGGTGCCAGGTTACACGCTAGCAGGGGGAAGGTTACTCTATCAGGGGAGGTTGGTGATTCCACGGGGGTCTGCATCGATTTCGACTCTTTTCCAGGAGTTCCATGGGTCGGCGATCGGAGGGCACTCGGGCGTGCAGCAGACGTATATGCGGATGGCTCGGGAGGTATACTGGACGGGCATGCGGAAGGACATCGCGCGATTGGTGGCGGCTTGTGACGTCTGCCAACGTCACAAGTACATGGCGATGGCCCCGGCAGGACTGCTACAGCCGTTGGCATTGCCCGAGCAGGTGTGGGAGGAGGTGTCCATGGACTTCATAGACGGCTTGCCGCGGTCAGAGGGGTTCACCGTGATCTTGGTTATGGTTGACCGGCTGAGTAAGTATGCTCACTTCATTCCCTTGAAGCATCCATACACAGCGGTTTCGGTGGCGGGCGTTTTCGTGCGGGAGGTGGTGCGGCTGCACGGGTTTCCGAAGTCTATAGTGTCCGACCGGGACAAGGTATTCACTAGTCACTTCTGGGAGGAGTTGTTTCGAGTCCAGGGGACAGTGCTGAAGCGGAGCACCGCCTACCATCCGCAGACGGACGGTCAGACCGAGGTGGTCAACAGGAGTGTCGAGACCTACCTCAGATGTTTTGTTTCGGAGACACCCCGACAGTGGGCCAGATGGTTGGCGTGGGCGGAGTATTGGTGCAATACATCCTTCCACTCGGCGGCAGGGACGACACCTTTTCGGATATTGTACGGACGAGACCCTCCTTTGGTTTACTATGGGCACCGGGCGACACCGGTGTCACAGGTGGAGCAGATGGAGGAGAGGGATAGGATGCTGGAGGAGCTGCAGAGGCACCTGACACGAGCACAGCAGGTGATGAAGGCCAAGGCGGACGGACATCGGCGAGATGTGATTTTTCAGGTAGGGGACAGGGTTTACCTGAAGCTTCGACCTTACAGGCAGAGGTCTTTGGCCCACAGGAGGAACGAGAAGCTTGCGGCCCGTTACTATGGGCCTTTTGAGGTGGAGACTCGGATTGGAGAGGTGGCTTACAGGTTGAAGCTGCCGCCAGGGACATCGATACATCCGGTGTTTCATGTTTCCCAGTTGCGTCGGGCGATTGGCGAGCATGCTACATCCTCCACACTTCCTCCTACGCTCACAGATGATATGGAAGTGATGCTCGAGCCAGTTGATGTCCGGCCGGTATGGAGAGGTCCGGGGCGGCGTCGGGAGGTCCTCATTTACTGGCAGGGGCTACCAGAGTGCGATGCGACATGGGAGCAGTATGAGGCGATCCAGGAGCAGTACCCTGATTTCCACCTTGAGGACAAGGTGGCTCTTTTAGGGGCGGGTATTGATACGGACGCACCTTCCGAGGCGGGCACGGATCCAAGCGGGTCCCATGGCGGATGGGTCACTTACTATCGGAGGCGTCGAAGGGTAGATTAGTCTTTTGTTATGATATTTTATTCCTAGGTTTTCTCTATTTATATCTAGGGTTAGCCGTCATGAGAGTTATGCTTATTGTGTGAGAAACATCGTAAGTGTCTTTTGTGAGGGTTTTAGACTTTGTTCCGTTCATCAAAGTTAGGAGAGCGAGTTCCTCTCGAAAGGGCTCAAGTTATCTTGCTATTAGTAGTTGTTTCTTCTCAAAATCCAATAAAAATCCCATCTTTCCCAATTTTTATTCCTTTTCTTCGCTGATTTTCCATTGATACGATCCAAATCGTATCACTTTATCAGTCGAGTTTCGGTCGGGAAACTCGTCACAGTGACCATGCTCAGTTCTGTTTGCTTAATCAATTCTTTTTGAGTTCGACAGTTTCTTGAGCACATTGGCTCCATTTGACCTCGTCGCCAAATCTTGGACCAGGTTTGAAATTCTCTGGCCGCCCAGTGTTCTATTCTGGTTTCTAATCTCCTGTAGGGGCCGACTGGTCCATGCCGGTCTCTGCAATACAACTCTGGAACACAAAAAGATTGGAACGATGCCCAGAGACACTGATGGCTTGCTTGTTCGATAGCAAAGACGACGCTGCCAAATTTGTGAGCCTCAAGTACGTGTGGCTTGGCGGGCTGGTTTGCGTGTTCAACGGGGACCAAGCTCGGAGGATTACCCGAGTCGTCGACCAAGCTTGGAAAACCTGCCAAGCAAGCTTGTCGAGCTTCCTCTGTTTGAGCTCCAATAAGCTTGCTGAGTTGCCTCTATCTGAGCTCGAGCAAGCTTGTCGACCTGTCTATTCTCACTCTTTGTTTCTACAACAGCCGGATGCTATCATTCTGTATGTACTTGATAAGGTTCTCAGAGCACTAAGCTTGGTGATGTCAATCATCTTCTCCTTGCGTGCATCGTTGCTGCTGCTATTTTGTTCGATCACAGATTTTTCGCACCCTTTCAAAGGTGGATAACTTCTCGATCGCTGCCCATTGGAGCTCATACTCATCGTCTCCCCTCTATTGGGCCGATGCTTGAACTTCTAAGAGAGATTGAGCCAGGGAGACGGAGTGAAGACCTTATACTTCTGTGAATCTCTTCAAGTTCATATCCTAATTCATCGTCTCCAAACTGCGCCATTCACGCGTATGAGGATATCATGAAAGATAAGGAAACTTATTTGCACGAATTCTTGATATGGCGGTGTCAGCTCGACCTAAGGAGGGAGTCCACAATAGGATCCCGACCTGCTGACCTATCTAGGCCGACCTAAACAGGGTGACGATGACCTATGCAGAGTGAGGACGACCTAGCCAGGAGGACATAAATAAGGCTGACCCATGCATGACGAGGATGACTTATCAAAGACGACTTAAGCAGGGTGAGGACGACCTATTTAGGACGATCTATCCAAGACGACCTAAACAGGTTGACCTACGTAGGATGACATACACCGGATGACCTATACTGCCTCCACCATCCAAGCTCGTCCAATAGCTTAGATGAAGTATTATAGGTAAAACAAGCTGCCCAAGTAAACCCTTTTGTTTATTTTTGTTTCTACCTTTTACTAAGCTAACATTTTTTTGACGAGCTAACATATCTTCGACAAATGTATCCCAAGAGGACATTTGGTCGGCTTTCTTTCTCCCTTTATGTTTATTAAAGTGCGCAAGCCCACAGATCAGCTTAAAACACTTCGTACGCTAGTCCGCCGTAAGGCGGTGGCCATTCCCCCCGTGTGCCGACTTATCTCCAAGTCCGTCGTATGGCAGGGACCACTCCCCCGCTAGTCAACTTATCTCTAAGTCCGTCATAAAGCGAAGTCCACTCCCCTCGCGAACCGACCTATTTTTCATCTGTCGTTAGTCGAGGGGCTATTCCCCTCGTAGCCAACCAGATACTAAGTCCATAGTAAGGCAGCGGGCCACTCCCTCTGCCGACCGATTTATCTTTAATCATGTCAGAAGGCAGGGGCCACTCCTCTTGTAGGCCGACCTACTTTTCATCGGTCGTTAGTCGAGGGACCATTCCCCTTGCAGCCGATCAAATAATAAGTCCGTTGTAAGGCGTGGGTCACTCCCCCATGGGCTGACCTACTTTTCATCGGTTGTTAGTTGATGGGCCACTACTTTCGCAGCCAATCAGATACTAAGTCCGGTGTAAGGCAGGTGCCACTACCCCTGAGGGTCGACCTACTTTTTATCGGTCGTTAGTCGAGAGGCCACTTTTCTGGCAGCTGATCAAATAATAAGTTTGCCGTAAGGCGGATGGCCACTCCCCTTGCAGGCCGATCTATTTTTTATCGGTCGTAAATCGAGGGGACATTCTCCTCGCAGCCAACTAGATATGAAGTCCGTCGTAAGGCGTAGAATCATTACCCCGCGGGTCGACTTATCTCTAAGTTCGTCGTAAGGCGAGGGTCAAGTTCATATATCATGCTTCTCTCATAGAAACTAAGTTTCATATGCTTTTCGTGGACACATTCTTTGCAAAAATTCCAGCTCCTTAAAGTTCACTTCGTTGATCAAACCATGCTCTTCCTCAAAGCTTCATAGCTTTTTTGTGACATGTCCATGCCAGAGATGCCACACCCGGGTCGAATCAATGTCATGCAAACTTTCTAATCAAATGCTAGAATCTCTCATGATAGTCCTCTTCAGTAGATAAGTTCTTAACTTTTTTCATCTATCATTACTACGATGATCCCTTCGATACCTTTAAAGCATGCTTTCCAATCGTTATCTTACAACCCAAAGAATCTAACACCTCTAAGGAGATAAGTGATTTCTAATGCTTTGGAACGTACCACACATTACTGAGCATTCAAATTATGCCATCGAACATTTTGACTCTCACTGGATCAACTCCAACAACCTTGCTTGAACCATTTACCCATACGGGCTGAAACATCCTCGTTTTTCTCTTAGGTAGAAAAACACATCTTATAGGAACACACCTTATTTGGTATCACGAGGAACGAAGCCATGTGTCCATGATCAATGCTTGACTTCGAATCCCAGATGAACAAGCTATTAACACATCTTATGGCTCTTCATTACTAACCTCCTCTACATTCATAACTTTAACTGACGCAGAATGTATAACTTTCTCTTTATTTCTCTTCATTATTCTAAGCAGTTTCTCTTTCAGTGCTAGGATTTCTTGCAAATAAAGCATTTTGTGCCTTTAGTTCTTAACATCAATCATCAACTATTTCTACCTTATTCATTACTTTACAATGAAACAAATATGCACTTGCTACTTGATTCTCTTTCGCTTTCAAAACAACTCATGCTATCCAATATCAAACTAACAATTTGAAATATGCACAGCCACATTGTTTGGCATACCATTACATTCACCTGTTTCGGTCCTCCTTAAAGCCTCGTCTTTCAGCACAACTAACTCATCAAACGTTATATGTTGATTAACCAAGACTCTTCCTATTTGCACTCCAAACACAATAACCTACGACACAATCTATGTATCTCAATATGCTACACTTCTTTCCTTTGTTATCCAACTTGTTATCTTTCGCGTGAACATACACTGAACTTCTAAACACATAAAGCTGGTCTAGCCTAATTGGCTTCAATGTCTAAATTTTCTTTGAAATTTCCCGTTGATACCCGATGATGGAATTACGTTCACCAAATCTAGCTTCGACCTAAATCCTTTTGACAAACTAGATGTACACCTCAAACACATCGCTTTCCCTTGAAATGTTCCCTTAATCCCCTTCATTATTCCATTTCTTCTTGTGTAAGTGCTTTTTTACTACATAATACTCATAAAATTTCTTAAACTAAGCAGAAGTAAGTTCACCACTATTATCGGATTTATGCTTTTAGCTTTTTATTCGTTTGACATTTCAGAAGATGTCTCCACTCCTTGAAAGTCTTAAAATGCATCTGGCCATCACGTACACTCAAACTTTTTGAGAGAAATCATCGATTAATGATGTGAAATAACGAGTTTCACCTTGAGAGTGAAGTGGTATACGATACTAAATGTTGCAAACTTACCCAGGAATTTCTCTTGCATTATGCTTTTGCTCATTGAAAATCTTCATATGCTTTTCGTAGATAAATTCCTTGTGAAAACTCGTGCTCCTTAAAGTTAATTCGTTGATTAAACCATGCTTCCTCCAAGCTTCGTAGCTGTTTTTGCTACATGTCCATGACATTGATGCCATAACCGGGTCGAATCAATATCCTGCTAACTTTGTTAACTTTCTAATCAAATGCTAGAATCTCCCATGATAGTCCTCCCCTTCAGCGGATAGAAGTTCCTAACTTTTTCATCTATCATCAACACGAT
Organism: Scilla litardierei; assembly: GCA_030789695.1. Lineage (NCBI taxonomy): Eukaryota > Viridiplantae > Streptophyta > Magnoliopsida > Asparagales > Asparagaceae > Scilla > Scilla litardierei. Next base: position 251,978,342 of record CM061142.1, read on the forward strand.
TGATACCTTCGATCTCTTTAGAGCATCCATTTCAATCTTTATCTTGCAACCAATGGAATCTAACACATCAAAAGAGATCGATGATTTCCACAGCTTTGGAACATACCACACATTAATGAGCATGCACATTACGCCATCACGTATTTTGATTTTCATTGAACCAACACAACAACCATGCATGCATCATTACCAATACGGGCCGAAACATCCTCTTTTCTGTTTTAGGTATAAAACACCTTCTTTAGTGTCATGCGGAAGGCCATCATGAATACATGATCCATGATTGACTTCCAATCTTCGACAAATAAGCTATCAACACATTAGATGGCTCTTCATCGCTTCCTTTCTCGTCTTCATAACTGCAACTGACGAAGAAACTATTACTTCAACTTTATTTTTGATCCTTCTTTCTGATAAGTCTCTCTTTCAATGAATGAATTTCTTTTAAATAAATCATGTTCTTGTTGGGGTTTTGGCGGACCCCCAGAGCTCGGATCTGTGTCCGTCCTAAGTCGGACGGACCACAGGGGCACAAAAGCGCAGCGGAAATCGAAAATCAAAATTTTCTAGACTAGCTAAACTATTTAGCTAGGCTCTGAGGGAGCCAGAATCTAGCCCGATCTATGCCAACTTGGGTGGATCTGACCACCCCAAGAGGGATATACTCTAAAGCGACTAATTTAAATCTACACTTAAATTACTTAACCACATACCCGGAATCTTGGCCCTGGAGCAGGCAAGATGTACCGCACCGTCTTCAGAAGCTCCTCGTAGCCGAGCCGCCTTGACTCGATCCGCCTGAGTCGTCTCGCACCCTCGCACCGATCCGCCCGAGCCGACTTTCGCCTCCGAGACGATCACATGCGGTAGAAAGTTTCACTTGAGAAGAACCCGCGTCTTAGACGTCCGGATCAAAATCCAAACCCCCTTCGTAGTCTTGCTAGGACTACTCCGGAGAATAGGAAGAGAGAGAGAGAATAATTTAGTCGCCGATCGAGCTTGCTCTAAAAGTCGGGAGCTACTCGATCGATGACTTGGTGTATTTTTCAACGAAGAGAGTGCACCCATATTTATATAGGGAGTCGACACTCACTCCTTCGTTGCGAGCAATGTGGGACATTCGCAAATGGGAGAAAAATCAATTAAGACAATTTGGCTTAATTTCTAGTTTAAGTGAGCTTTTCATAAAAGCGAACTTTAACTAATTAATTCTCATTGCTCATTAAACTTTAGACACCAAACAAGCTATCAATCTGAAGAGCTTCAAATGGTGAACGCGTAGGAACCGACGGCGACGAATTTCGACTTCGTTTGACCCTTCAAACAATTGCCCAAAGTTGGGCAAATAATTGATTTTCGTAGCCGTCATTTGGGGTTTCAAAAACCCTAAAATTAACTTAAGTTACGGGCGCGCCCGCCCAAGGGGACAAGGGCGGGCCGCACGCCCGCTGCATGCAGCAGGCGCTGGCCCGCTGCATGCAGCGGGTCGCGCCCGCTACTGCAGCGGGCTGCGCCCGTTTGCCTTTGTCTATGTGCTTATTAGCCCAGTGGGTCTAACCCACTTCGCCTTGGACTGTTTTCGCGTTTCCGTGCTCGTTTGAGCTCCGATTTGGACGCGGTTTGAACCAGTATTTAGACCGGGACGATCCCGTCATCCAGGTAATCCTTTCCAATATATTTGTTCATACTAAATTTGTCGTAACCAATTTACGACACGTTTAATCTTTGGTTTGTATCAAATGCAACATTTGTCCCTATTGCTATTGCGACTAACTTTCACAACAAGCTTTGTGAATATTTAAATATCATCAAATGATATCTCTCTCTATTCTATCTTCCTATTATAAAGACACGAACACTACTCGGTGTGAGACCCTACAGCCTGACCTTACTACAGGTTGGGGCTCGGAACCCCTAGACGACGGTCACTACGAGCAGTAGCTGTCGTCCCTGTTTCAGAATCATCATAACGTGATCGACCCTTTGACAAAAGTATCATTAGGTTTGTATTGGCTGTGTTAGTGCCGAACTCCGTTAGCCATAGTCCCTTCGTCAAGATTGTGTTCCTGTTGGCCTAGGGTATGGTTTACAGTCAACCCTATTAGACAACATTGGTCAGTATACGACGGTCTTTATTGTATACACGTTGTACTTCTTACAACGCACCTCGGCCGAGGATTAACATAAAGACCGTACTGAGCCTGTAACACTAACTTCCCTTTAACGGAAGTGACGAATCCCATCTTAGTCATCTACTCGCCTCGAGAGCTTCGGGTGCAGCTCAACCTAAGATCTTTCAGCAGGCCTAGCCTCGAAGCTAGATCATAGGTCTAAGCTACACCGTTCATTCACAGGTTTGTACAAATGACTTCAGATCTTAAGGACCAGCTAACCTATCATCACCCTAGAGTTATTAAAGACAGTTCAGTTAAAGTTAACCATTTAATAACTCTAATGTGGTCGTTCAATGAACTCATTCTCCAATGAGCACCTGTGTCTCGTCTCCGACTTCACCAAGTCGAATAACTATGAGATCATCATTACCCTAAGGTAAGACTAAGACACAGTGGTCTATCCGATGTGTCGATATCCAGTTCTCGACACATCTATAACCACGAACCGTTTAAGACTTACGTTTATATTTGGTCGCTTACTTACTCATAATCGAGATCTCATCTAGATACGTAAGGACCTAACTATAAGTCTATGAATATTATCTAAGTATATTAATACGAACGATTTTATACTTAGGATAATATGTATCATATACAGTATGAACAAGACGTATACATATGGATAAATTGCCTTATGAGCATATATCCTCCTACATCTCCCACTTGCACTTAGGCTATTTATCTCGGTATCTCATACCGCTATAGCATATCAGTCACGTTGACATTTATATGACAAATCTAAGAGTGGTTTTACTAACGAGTATCTACAACGAATTTTAATGGATTAATTAATACATCTCTTGATCACACATGGTTGATCCTTTGGAAAAATGATCTGGATCAATTTTTCTTATCTTTGTATAGCTAACAATTAGCTTATACAATCTAGATGTAGGGTCTAACATTATAATCTATAAGTCAGTCTCAGCTCATTCCACTTTTCTTGTGTTAATATGTCAAGTACATACTTGACACCCTGAGTCTCTATATATTCGATTAAATCAAAACAATTTTGATTCAATGTTTTATATAGATGATTTATAAGTAGGAAATCCTTTTTACTTAGTCCGAAAGACCGGAACTAAGTATACGAGCTAGCTCCCACTGACTTTGAGAATTACCTGGTTTAATACTTCAATATTATATCTAAATCATATTTAGATTGTATATACGAAGATATAACCATTTGATAAGTGCTTTAGATTGAATGTACTAGTGTCAGGTTCGGTTTGACGAGTGAGTCAAGTCAAGATCGGTTTAAGGAGTCTTGACATTGACTCGCTCAATCAAAACGTCCTACACTGTATTTTTCCCTTAACCACATTTAATATTAACACTTTAATAACTAAATGCGGTTTATTAAGAATTAATTTTAATATGCGTATAATTATGATCGCACACAATTTATACGCCCCTGGAACCTATACTTAACTACCAATTGACTAAATATTAAGTTAGCTCAAAAATCAACATTTTCTGAAGCTTCGCATCATCATTCGAGAATTTTCGCAACTATCTCAGAAAGCCACAATCACAGAAAATTTAAGCCAATCAAATTTCAACTCAACAGAAAACGCAATTTCCGAGACATTCATTAAAACAACGGATTCATTAAGATGAACCGTAATTTGTTTATCCAATAAACTTTGAGTGTAGAATACTCAATCATTGTTTTCAACCTTCAAGAAATGATACAATTTATTTAACTAAGATTAGTATCATCTCCTTCTTGATCATGTCTCTCGAAGTCGTTGAACGGCCCTAGCAGCAACGATTGCTCAGATTGCCGACCGTCCTCCGCACTTCTCCCAATCTCCGCTTCATATCAGCCACCTGTATACATTACACAGATGTCTTTAGTATCTCATACTATATGATTGGAAATAATTACGTTTTCTTGAATTGAATTTGTACCTGAGGTGGAGGCATCAGTATGCCCCTTCTTTTTGTCTGCAAGATAAATCTTACAGTTCCTCTTCCAGTGGCCAATCTTGTGGCAATGGAAGCACTTAGATTTCGACGGGGCCCCTTTAGTCTTTTTCTTCCCTTTCTTTGCCTTCGCAGGTTGCGGGACCTGCCTCCTCTTACCCTTGCCTTTCGGCTGGTCGGAAGAAGCAGAGCCAACAACCAATGCAGTCGGCTTCTTCTCAATCTCCTCAAACTGCCTAAGCATATTGAGGAGACCAGGAAGATCCGTTTCAAGACTGTTCATTATAAAACCAGTTATGAAAGGCTTAAACTCAGGAGTTAAAGACTTCAGGATAATGTCCACGGACATCTCATTGTCCAGAACAAATCCTAACTGGGCGGCGACCTCTACGTACCCGATCATCTTGATAACATGATCCTGTACGGGCCCTGCCCCCATCTTTGTGCCCCAAAGGTTGCTGGTGGCTTCGAACTTGGCAGCTCGAGATCGCTTGTCGTATAACTCTTGTGCATTGAGAAGCATACTTTGAACATCCATATGTTCATGCTTCCTCTGCAGCTCGTTACTCATCGAAGCCAGAGTAAGGCACCTGGCCTTCTCTGCATCCCTCTGGTACAGCTTGTAGGCTTCCTTTTCCTCGAAGGTCGAATCTTCATCGGGCTTATCCGGAGCGTCCTCGAACAGTACGTATCCTATCCCGGCTAGGGAAAGGACCAACTTAATGTTCCTAAGCCAGTCTTTGTAGTTCGTTCCATCGAGCACGTTTTTCTCAACCATATATCTAAGACCCGAATCCATTCTGCATTTTATAGATACTTTAGTCAGTATTAGTTCGTAGTATAGTTTTAATGGTTTTAATAAAACTATATTCTCCCACTAAATTTATTAAAGCCATAATAATAAACAATTTATTATAAAATAATATTTGTGAGAGAGGGATCCGACTACCCTGAGTCTGACTACCTTGAGTGTGTCTCAACAAGTTGTCCGACTCAGCAGTCGGTAGACGAACTCATCGTCAATCATATCTACATATGATTCCCTATCGATTTTACTCCTAGTCATTTGTGATCATGAGTGTGCTCAACCGGATCACAATGGCTAGCCTAGTCGGACCCTTGTTTTCGTGTCTAGCCTGACTTGCCCCGCCGCTCGGTTGGTTTAGGTCAGGACTAAGACTACATTCTTGGTTAGACTTACGCCGATGCTCGAAGGATGAGACAACGGTTTCAGTCAGGTCAAGATGTCAATCAAGAAATCGGTTTCTATAAGATTGACATATCACAGCTTGAGTGTAGCTCAACAACCGTAACATGTTTCTTACAGTTTCCAACTCCTAAAACAAGGAGGGCTACGATTTATCTTGAACAAGATTATTATCGTATTTGACTTAGGTATAGTCGATGGACTTTCACAGTCATGAATCGACTCCTTGCGGTCCAGCGGACGCGGCCAGGGAATTGACTAAGCCAGGACCACTTGTTACCCAGTCTAGCTAGGTTGGTCCAGCAAACTTAGCCAAGCACATTGACCGACATCATGATCCATTAAAGGAGTTTTCATCAATTCTATGTTTGTCCAAACAACTAAATGGCTTTTAATTAAGAAAACTAGTTAATCCTTATCAACTAGTGGATCCTAAAATTCGAAATTTTATGGATTGGTTGAACAATTTTTATTAAGTCCTTATCAACTATAAGGTTCATTCGTTCAACGTGCTACCCCAATCTAATTAGTATTTTATAAAACAATTTAACATTTGTCTTTTATGAAAATCATCAATTAAACGATTTAATGAAATGATTTACAATCAAAGGACTACCCTAATCTGGTATTAGGTTTTGATGTTGTTTTGTTTTATCAAACATAACATGTCACTAGTTTATTAAAATTTCATTTCATAAAATTTTTAAACATTTACTGGCTAACCTAATAATGTTCATGAATACATTATTCAATATGTCCATTAAAATGAAACAACTAATTTATCCGCATAAATAAAAGTTTCAACTAGTGACATATAATGAGTATTTGCAAGTTTAAAATTATCTACATAATAAAACATGCAAATCTAAAATTTAACAATTAAATTCGAAGATAAAATTTTAAAGCTTCAAAACATTTTATCACATAAAACTGGGTATAAAATTATCAAATAATTTTAAAACCTAGACTTTAAAATTTTAATCAATCATTTCTAAAATTAAAATATCGCATAAATAATTTAGAAACATATATGTAAAATAAAAGAAACAAGTTTAGATTTCATCTCATGAAAAAAAATATTTCTTAAATTTACATATCCATTAAAACACTTTTAAAATCATTAGAAATAGATTTAAAAGCTTTCAAATAAAGTTTTTAAAATTTCTAATCTTTATGTAACTTAAGAAAAAATTAAATTTCAAAAATAAAATATTTCTTTAAAGTTTCATAAACATTAAATGCTTGGAAAAATATTATTTCAAATTTATGTAAAGCATTTAAACATTGGAGACATATAAAATTTATCGCATAAAAATAAATTGTCCCAAAAATTTCCGTGTTACAAAAACAACTTTGTAAAACACAAAATAATTTTAAACTAATTTAACATAAAGCTAAAATAGTTGTATGTTTAAAATTAAGCAATTTAAAGATTTAAAAAAAGTCGCTATAATAGATCTATAGCATAACCGTGGCTCTGATAACACTGTTGGGGTTTTGGCGGACCCCCAGAGCTCGGATCTGTGTCCGTCCTAAGTCGGACGGATCACATGGGCTCAAAAGCGCAGCGGAAATCGAACATCAAAATTTTCTACACTAGCTAAACTATTTAGCTAGGCTCTGGGGGAGCCAGAACCTAGCCCGATCTATGCCAACTTGGGGTGGATCTGACCACCCCAAGAGGGATCTACTCTAAAGCGACTAATTTAAATCTACACTAAAATTACTTAACCACATACCCGGAATCTTGGCCCTGGAGCAGGCAAGATGTACCGCACCGTCTTCAGAAGCTCCTCGTAGCCGAGCCGCGTTGACTCGATCCGCCTGAGCCGCCTCGCACCCTCGCACCGATCCGCCCGAGCCGACTTTCGCCTCCGAGACGATCACATGCGGTAGAAAGTTTCACTTGAGAAGAACCCGCGTCTTAGACGTCCGGATCAAAATCCAAACCCCCTTCGTAGTCTTGCTAGGACTACTCCGGAGAATAGGAAGAGAGAGAATAATTTAGTCGCCGATCGAGCTTGCTCTAAAAGTCGGGAGCTACTCGATCGATGACTTGGTGTATTTTTCAACGAAGAGAGTGCACCCCTATTTATATTGGGAGTCGGCACTCACTCCTTCGTTGCGAGAAATGTGGGACATTCGCAAATGGGAGAAAAATCAATTAAGCTAATTTGGCTTAATTTCTAGTTTAAGTGAGCTTTTCATAAAAGTGAACTTTAACTAATTAATTCTCTTTGCTCATTAAACTTTAGACACCAAACAAGCTATCAATCCGAAGAGCTTCGAATGGTGAACGCGTAGGAACCGACGGCGACGAATTTCGACTTCGTTTGACCCTTCAAACAATTGCCCAAAGTTGGGCAAATAATCGATTTTCGTAGCCGTCATTTGGGGTTTCAAAAAACCCTAAAATTAACTTAAGTTGCGGGCGCGCCCGCTAAGCTTAGCGGGCGCGCCCGCTAAGCTTAGCGGGCGCGCCCGCCCAAGGGGACAAGGGCGGGCCGCACGCCCGCTGGGCAGTGGGCGTGCGCCCGTTGCCGCAGCGGGCCGCGCCCGCTGCAAGCAGCGGGCGCTGGCCCGCTACACAGCGGGCCACAGCGGGCGCCCGCCCGCTGCAGCCAGCGGGCGATGCCTGCTGCTGCAGCGGGCATGCGCCCGCTGCAGCCAGCGGGCGTGCGCCCGTTTGCCTTTGTCTATGGGCTTATTAGCCCAGTGGGTCTAACCCACTTCGCCTTGGACTATTTTCGCGTTTCCGGGCTCGTTTGAGCTCCGATCTGGACGCGGTTTGAACCTGTGTTTAGACCGGGACGATCCTGTCATCCAGGTAATCCTTTCCAATATATTTGTTCCTACTAAATTTGTCGTAACCAATTTACGACACGTTTAATCTTTGGTTTGCATCAAATGCAACATTTGTCCCTATTGCTATTGCGACTAACTTTCACAACAAGCTTTGTGAATATTTAAATATCATCAAATGATATTTCTCTCTATTCTATCTTCCTATTACTAAGACACGAACACTATTCGGTGTGAGACCCTACAGCCTGACCTTACTATAGGTTGGGGCTCGGAACCCCTAGACGACGGTCACTACGAGCAGTAGCTGTCGTCCATGTTTCAGAATCATCATAACATGATCGATCCTTTAACAAAAGTATCATTGGGTTTGTATTGGCTGTGTTAGTGACGAACTCCGTTAGCCATAGTCCCCGTCAATACTGTGTTCCTGTTGGCTTAGGGTATGGTTTACTGTCAACCCTATTAGACAACATTGGTCAGTATACGGCGGTCTTTATTGTATACACGTTGTATTTCTTACAACGCACCTCGGCCGAGGATTAACATAAAGACCGTACTGAGCCTGTAACACTAACTTCCCTTTAACGGAAGTGACGAATCCCATCTTAGTCATCTACTCGCCTCGAGAGCTTCGGGTGCAGCTCAACCTAAGATCTTTCAGCAGGCCTAGCCTCGAAGCTAGATCATAGATCTAAGCTACACCGTTCATTCACAGGTTTGTACAAATGACTTCAGGTCTTAAGGACCAGCTAACCTATCATCACCCTAGAGTTATTAAAGACAGTTCAGTTAAAGTTAACCATTTAATAACTCTAATGTGGTCGTTAGTGAACTCATTCTCCAATGAGCATCTGTGTCTCGTCTCCGACTTCACCAAGTTGAATGACTATGAGATCATCATTACCCTTAGGTAAGACTTAGACACAGTGGTCTATCCGATGTGTCGATATCCAGTTCTCGACACATCTATGACCACGAACCGTTTAAGACTTACGTTTATATTTGATCGCTTACTTACTCATAATCGAGATCTCATCTAGATACGTAAGGACCTAACTATAAGTTTATGGATATTATCTAAGTATATTAATACGAACGATTTTATACTTAGGATAATATGTACCATATACAGTATGAACAAGACGTATACATATGTATAAATTGCCTTATGGGCATATATCCTCCTACAGTTCTGCCATTAGTTCTTAACATCGATCTTCAACTATTTTTGCCTTTTTCATTGCTGTACACAGAAGCAAATTGACACTAGCAAATTGAATCTCTTTCGCTAAAAACAATTCCTGCCATCCAATATCAAACATGCGATTTGAAATAAGTACATTCATATTGTTCGACATATCCTTACCTTCTTCTGTTTCGGTACTCTCTGTTTCGGTACTCCCTGAATCCTGATTTTTCAGCACCACTAAATTATCAAATGTCACATGTCAATTAACTAAGATGCCTTCTCATTTGGACTCCAAACCCAGTAATCTCTGAGACTATCTACGTATTTTAGTATGACACAACTTTTTTTGGTATCCAACTTGTTACCTTTCTCGTGAACAAACTTTTAAACACCTAAACATAGTCTTGCCCTATTGGCATCACTATCCCAATTTTCTTTGAAATTTTACCTTTGATACATGATGATGGAATTTTATTCACCAAATATAATTCAACCCAAAATCCTTTCGACAAACTAGTTGTACACCTCCAACTCATCGATTTCTCTAAAAGTGTTTCTTTTATCCTCTCCGTTAATCCATTTGATTGCAGCTTTCAAGCAGAAGTAAACTTACCATCATTATCGGATTAAGCACATTTAGCTTTTTACCCATTTGACTTTCCAAAAGTCTCGTACATTATGAGCTTCTTCAATGCATTTGATCATCATGTACACCCAAATTTTTTGGAAAAAATCATCGATGAATGATATGAAATAACGAACTCCACCTAGAGAATGAAATAGTATTGGATCCAAAATATTGTTGTGAACGTACCCAAGAATTCCTTTTGTATTATGTTTCTCCTTATCGAAACTGATCTTCCTGCAAAAACTCCAGCTCCTTAAAGTTCACTTCGTTGATCAAACCTTGTTTCCTCAAAACTTCGTAGCTTTTCTTTGTGACATGTCCATGCCTGAGATGCCATAGCCGGGTTGAATCAGTATCATGTGAATTTTCTAATCTATTGCTTAAAGAATCTCCCATGATAGTAATCCCTTTTAGCGGATATAAGTTCTGAAAATTTTCCCCTATCATCACCACGATTGATCTCTTTGATATCTTTAGAGCATCAATTTCAATCGTTGCAACCCAAAAGATCTAACACGTCTAAAGAGATCGGAGATTTCCACAACATTGGAACACACCATACATTAGTGAGCATGCACATTACATTATCAAACGTTTTGATTCTTACTGAACCAACTCCAATAACCGTGCATGCATCATTACCCATAAGGGATGAAACATCCTCTTTTCTCTTGTAGGTATGGAAGTAAACCTTATTTGGTCCCATGCGGAACAATGCCATGTAACCATGATCCATGCTCGACTCCCAATCTCTGAAAAATAAGTCACCAACATATCATATGCCTCCTCACATCTAACCTCGTCCGTCGTCACACTACAACTGACAAAGAACCTATCATTTTCTTTTTATTTCTGTTTCTTCTTTTGAGCAGCCTATCTTTCAATGCCTGAATTTCTTGCAAATAAAACATGTTGTGCCTTTTGTTCTTGAAATTTTCTCGTTGATACCTGATGACGGAATTATGTTCATTAAATATGGCTTTGACCCATAATACTTTTGACAAACTAGATGTACACATCAATCACATCGATTTTTATAGCATTCAAAATCGTGAATATGACTTTCATTATCCTCTTCGTTACTCCAGTCGATTATTACTCCAGTTGATTGTAGTTCTTCTGGTGCAGTGGAGTATTTTTTGCTACATACATCACACAAAATTTCTTAGACTTAGCAGAAGTTAACTACCTCCATTATTGGAACAATGCACATTTAGCTTTTTAACCGTTTGACTTTCCAAAAGTCTCCCCCACGCGAAATTTTAATCACATTTGACCATCACGTACACCCAAACTTTACGGGGATGAATGATGTGAAATAATGAGCTCTACATAAAGAGAGAACTGGTGTAGGATCCTAAATGTTATTGTGAACGTAGTCAAAAATTCCTCTTATATTATGCTTACCCTCATCGAAACTAATCTTGCTTTTCATAGATAAATTTCTTTAAAAACTTCAGCTCCTTAAAGTTCACTTCATTGATGAAAACATTCTTCCTCAAAGCTTCTTTGCTTTTCTTTGCGACATGTCCATGCCTGATATGTCACAACATGGTTGAACCAATATTCTGCAAACTTTTTAATCAAATGCTAGAATCTCCAATGATAGTTCTCCCCTTCAGCGGATACAAGTTCCTAACTTTTTCACATATCATTACCACGATTTATCTGTTCGGTATCTTTAGGGCATCCATTTCAATTGCTATCTTGCAACATAAAGAATCTGACACCTTTAAAGAGAGGTAATTTCCATAGTTTTGGAACACATTAGTGAGCTTGCACATTATGCCAACAAACATTTTGATTCTCATTGTACAAACTCCAACAACCTTGTATGCCTCATTACCTATAAAGGACGAAGCATCCTCTTCTCTCGTAGGCATAAAGACACACCTTATAAAACCATACTTTATTTGGTGTCATGCAGAACGAAACCAGGAATTCATAATCAATGCTTGACTCCTTATCTATAACAAACAAGCTACCAGCGCATCTTATGACTCTTCACTACTAACCTTCGCCGTCTTCACAACCGCACCTGTTGAAGAACATATCACTTTCTCTTTATCTTCTGTTCAACAATCTCTCTTTCAATGCCTTCTGTTCAACAATCTCTCTTTCAATGCCTGAATTATTTGCAAATAAATCATGTTGTGCCTTTGGTCTTAACATTGATCTTCAACCATTTCTGCCTTTTTCATAACTTTACACCGAAGCAAATAGACACTGCCTGGCTACCTGACTTTATAAAGCCGTGTCTTTCAACACCATAAACTCATCAAACTCACATGGCAATTAACCTAGACTTATCCTATTTGCACTCCAAACCTTGTAACCTCTGACACAATCTATGTATCCTAATATGTCATACCTTTTTTCCTTTGCTATCTAAATTGTTACCTTTCTCATGAACATAGACTGGACTTATAAGCACCTAAAGGTAGCCTAGCATCGCTTTCATGTCCAATTTTTTTTGAAAATTTTTCAATGATGCCTAATGATTGAATTATGCACATCAAATAAAGCTTCGACATAAAATCATTTCGACAAACAAGACGTACACCTCAAACACGTCGCTTTATCAGAAATGTTTCCTTTATTCTCTTCGTTACTCCATTCGATTGCAGCTCTTCAGGTGCAGTGAATGGTCTTCTATTTCAAACTCCTTATAAAATTCCTTAGACTTAGTAGAATTAAACTCACCACTATTATCTTATTTAAGCACATTTATATTTTACCCGTTTGACTTTCCAAATGACTCATCCACTTATTGAACTTCTTAAATGCACTTGACCATCACATCACTCAAAGTTTTTAGAAGAAATCATACATGAATGCTTCCACTTAGAGAGTGAACTGGTGTAGATGCTAAATGTTGTTGTGAACATACTCAATAATTCCTCTTTTATTTTGCTTCACCTCACTGGAACTAATCTTCATATTGATTTCGTAGATACATTCCTTGTAAAACTCTCTTTGAAGTTCAATTCATCGATCAAAACATTCTTCCTCAGCTTCGTAGCTTTTCTTTGCGACAATTCCATGACTGGATGCCACAGTCGGGTCGAATCAATATCATGCAGACTTTTTAATCAAATGCTAGAATTTACCTTGATAGTCTTCTCCTTCAACGGATATAAGTTCCTAACTTTTTCATCTGTCATCACCTATTTCCATACCTATTTCATATGGGATTTGAAATTAGCACATTGTTTGACATATCCATACCATCACCTATTTCCGTACGCCATAAAGCCTTATCTTTCAACACCACTTACGTATCAAATGTCACGTGTCGATTACCCAAGGCTCTTCATTTTTGGACTCCAAATTCTGTAACCTCCGACACAATCAATGTATCTTAGTATGACACACTTCTTTTCTTTGGTATCCAGCTTGTTATCTTTCTCGTGAACATATTTTAAACTTCTAAACACCTAAAGATAGTCTAGCCATACTAGCTTCCATGTCCAAATTTTCTTTGAAATTTTATAGTTGATACCTGATGATGGAATTATGTTCACTAAATATAGCTTTGATCAAAAATCCTTTTGGAAAAACTAGATGTACACCTCCAACACATCGCTTTCTTAGGAAGTTGGAAGTGTTTCCTTTATCTTTTTTGTTACTAATATGGTGTAATGCGGATGATGCCGTGAATCCATGATCTATGCTTGACTCCCAATCTTTGACAAATAAGCTATCAACACATCATGTCTCTTCTATACTAATATATTCCGTCCTCACAATTGAAAATAATGAAGAACCTATATTTCATCTTTATTTCTTTTCGTTCTTTGTGAGCGGTCTCTCCTTCAATGCCTGAATTTATATCAAATAAAGCATGTTGTTTGTTTAGTTCATAACATCGATTTTCAACTATTTTCGCCTTTTTCATTACTTTAGACTAAAGAAAAGGCATTGGGTACCTGAATCTCTTTTTGTCAGACTACTCCTGCCATCCAAATCGAACATGCGATTTGAAATTAGCACATTGTTTGACATATCCATACCATCACCTATTTCGGTACTCCCTAAAGCCTTATCTTTCAACACCACTTACACATCAAATGTCACGTGTCGATTAACCAAGGCTCCTCCTATTTGCACTCCAAATCCCGTAACCTCCGACACAATCCATGTATCCTAGTATGCCACACTTCTTTTCTTTGGTATCTAGTTTGTTATCTTTCTCGTGAACATATTTTAAACTTCTAAACACCGAAAGATAGTCTAGCCACACTAGCTTCCATGTCCAAATTTTCTTTGAACTTTTATAATCGATACCTGATGATGGAATTATGTTCACTAAATACTGCTTCGATCCAAAATCCTTTTTGAAAAACTAGATGTACACCTCCAACACATCACTTTCTTTGGAAGTTGGAAGTGTTTCCTTTATCTTTTTCGTTACTCTATTCAATTGCAGTTCTTTCAGTATAGTATTTTTGCTACATACTCCCCACAAAATTCATTAGATTCAGTAGAAGTAAACTTATTACCACTATCAGATCTAAGCATATTTACCTTTTTATTCGTTTGACTTTTAAAAGGCTCCTCCACACCTTGAACTTTTTAAACGCATCTGACCATCATGTACTCCCAAACTTTTCGGAAGAAATCATCGATGAATGACGTGAAATGATGTGCTCCACCTAGAGAGGGAACTGGTGTTGGATCCTAAATGTTGTTGGGAATGTACTCAAAAATTCCTCTTGTATTATGTTTTCACTCCCCAAAACTAATCTTCATATGCTTTTTGTAACCTTAAAGTTCACTTTGTTGATTAAACCATGCTTCCTCAAATCTTTGTAGCTTTTCTTTCAAACATATTCATGACTGAGATCCCACGGCCGGGTCAAATCAATATCTTGCGAACTTTTTAGCCAAATGCTAGAATCTCTCATGTTAGTCCTCTCCTTCAGCGGATGTAAGTTCTTAACTTTTTCGCATATCATCACCACGATTGATCTCTTCGATATCTTCAAAGCTTCTATTTCAGTCGTTATCTTCTAACCCAGAGAATCTAACACATCTAATAAGATCAGTAATTTCCACAATTTTGGAACGTACCACACATTAGTGAGCATGTACATTACACCATCAAACATATTGATTCTCACTAAACCAACTCTAACAACCGTGCATGCATCATTTCGCATAGGGGCCGAAACGTCCTCTTTTCTCTCGTAGGTATGGAAACGCACCTTATTTCGTGTCGGGTGAAATGAAGCCATGAAGCCATGAAGCCATGATCCATGCTTGACTTCCAATCTCTGACAAACAAGCTATCCACACATCTTATACCTATTCACTACTACCATCATCCATCTTCATAATTGCAATTGACGAAGAAACTATCACGTTCTTTTTATTTCTGTTACTTCTTTCTCAGCAGCCTCTCTTTCAATGCATGAATTTCTTGCAAATAATGCATGTTGTGTCTGTAGTTCTTAACATCAATCTTCAACTATTTCTGCATTATTCATTACATTACACCGAAGCAAATTGTTATTGATTACCGGAATCCTTTACACACAAAATAACTCTTGCCATCTGAAATCGAACCAGAGATTTGAAAGAAGCACATCCAAATTCACCTGTTTTGGTACTCCCCGAAACCTTGTCTTTCAGCGCCACTAACTCATCAAACGTTGCATGTCGATTGGCCACACCTATTTGGACTTCAAACCCCGTAACTCCAACACAATCTATGTATCTTAGTATGACGCATTTCTTTTCTTTGGTATCCGACTTGTTATCTTTCTCGTGAACATACATTGAACTTATGTACACCTAAAGATAGTCTAGCATCACTGGCTTCACTGTTCAAAATTTCTTTACAATTTTCTCATTGATACATGTGGACTTACCGTTCACCAAATATAGTTTCGACCCAAAATTCTTTCGACAAATTAGATGTACACCTCAAACACATCGATTTCTCTACAAGTGTTTTCTTTATTCTCGTTGCTACTATATTCAATTGCAGTTCGTTTGGTGCAATGAAGTGTCTTTTTACTCTATACTCCCCACAAAATTCCTTAAACTCAGTAGAAGTAAACTCACCACCATTATTGGATCTAAGCATGTTTAGCTTTTAATCATTTTACTTTTTAAAAGTCTTCTTCACTCCTTGAACTTCTTAAATGCATCCGACCATCGCATACACCCAAACTTTTTGGTATAAATTATCAATAAATGATTTAAAATAATGTGCTCCGTTTAGGGAATGAGCTTGTGTATGATCCTAAATGTTTAGAGTGCACTTAAAGATTTTATTATGTTTACCCTCACCGAAACTAACTTCATATGCTTTTCGTAGTTAAGTTCATGGCAAAAATTCCAACTCCTTAAAGTTTACTTTGTTGATCAAACCATGCTTCCTGAATCGTCGTAGCTTTTCTATGCGACATGTCCAGGCCAGAGTTGCCACAGGTCAAACAAATATTATGCAAACTTTCTAATCAAATGATAGAATCTCCTGTGATAGTCCTCTCCTTCATTCCTAACCTTTTCACTATCATCACCATGAGTGCTCTCTTCGATAGCTTAAGAGCATCCATTTCAATCATTTCATGCAACCCAGAGAATCTTACACTTCTAAGATGATCTGTGATTTCTACAACTTTGTGACATACTACATTAGTATGCATGCACATTACACCATCAAATATTTTGATTCTCATTGAACGAACTCCAAAAACCTTACATGCATCATTACCATATGGGCCATAACATGCTCTTTTCTCTGGTAAGTATACAAACACACCTAATTTGGTGTTATGCGAAATGATGCCGTGAATCTATGATCCCTGCTTAACTCCCAATCTCTGACAAACAAGCTATAAACACATCATATGTCTCGTCATTATTAATATACTTCGTCGTCACAACTGTTATTAACGAAAAACCTATCACTTCATCTTTATTTTTATCTTTGTTTGTGAGCCGTCTCTCTTTCAATGCCTGAATTTCTTTTAAATAAAGAATGTTGTTCCTTTAGTTCTTAATATCGATCTTCAGCTATTTCTGCCTTTTTCATTGCTTTACATCGAAGCAAAAAGGCACTGACTACATGAATCTCTTTTGGTCAAAGCTACTCATGCCATCTTATATCGAACATGTGATTTGAGATAAGCACATCCACACAATGTTTTTAAAAGCGTAGAAGGCATATGCCTCAAGGCGCGCCTCAGGGCGATGCGTACCTCCAGCGCCCTGAGGCGCGAAGGAGGAGGCGCAGAAACAGCGACGGCACAAAAACCCTTACAAAGGTGTTTGAAGGCGTAAAAACGCGTGAAGCGCACTCGGAGGCGCCGCGGAGGCGTTGGGTTTTTCACGCCTTGACCTAAGTGCGGATTTTTGCAATTTTTTTATTTTTTATTTCCCGGGTATAAAAGGCAAAAGAAAGAGAGAAAGCGAAGAAAGGTGGTAACTGTGTGCATAATTGTTGTATATGGTATTGGAAGTGGAACTCCCATTGCAATTGATAAGGGCAAGAACAAACCTCCATGTGTCTATGAAAATAAGTATGAGGTTGGAGATGGAGATGGAGATGAAGATGAAGATGAAGATGATGTTAGTAGTCTGGAAAGTTTTGGGGAGGGAGATGGCTTAAGTGAAGATTCAACATTTGATGATGTGGAAGAGTAGATTTACATTCTAGGCTCTAATTTTGCAACTCAAATACTCTGATCTTTTTTAGATGTTTTCTATTTGTCTTTGGAGTGTTATTTTAATATTTTGATACTTTAATGTTGGTTTGAAACTTAAATCTATGTTTTTACATTCATATTTCATAATTATATGGTTATAAAGTGTCACGCCTCACAAAACGCTGAAGGCTTACGCCTTACGCGTTGAGGCTTACGCCTCACGTCACGGGTCGAAAAAACGCGTCACGTCATGGGTCGAAAAAACGCCTCACGTCACGCCTTTGCATTTTAAAACTTTGCACCCACGTTATTTGACATATCCATACATCTTAATTTGTTTGACCTTAGTTTTATTTTTGCAGTTTATGAAACAATAAATATTATTTTAGTTGTTTGCGATATCTAATCATGATAACATATCAAGCCTTTTAATGGTGATACTATGATGGGTATTGGATCCAGCTCCTTATTATTACATCACTTTATGTTTTTCCTGTATTGTTTTTGTCCATTTTGTCTCATTTCTCTGTTTTTGTATGTAAACGTGTAGTTTGTTCTTTAATCTTTTGGTGTAAATGCACCATTGCTTTCAATACCTGATTTACTTTAAATTGTTTGGACTGTTTCTGTTTTTGTCCATTTTGTCTTACTTTATGATATTGAATACAATTCTTGCTTTTAACTTTTACTAGATTTTTGGGCATGTGCACGGGAAGTATAAATAGAAATTTTGAACAAAATTACCAATCTCTCTGTATTTTAATTTATAAATGATGCTATGTTTTAGAAAATATGATGATATTTATTATTTAAAAAAGCAGTGTCATTGAATTTGAGGATGATTGTTTAGATTTAATGGGACTTTAACAATGAATTTGATTGAACTAAATCATTGATCTAATTAGTTACTGCTTTGTAAAAAAGCACACTTCAAAAATTTTGAAATGAAAATAAACCTTGTTATTAGTGGTTGCATGTGCGCGCTTAGCAGTTAGGTCTGTGCACTTTGAGCAAATTTTTCCAACCATTGCGGTCTATGCGTGTTGAGAAAAAACGTAGCAATTTTTGGGGCTCCGGTCTGTACGCGAAGAACAAGAAGGCATGTGAACTGAGCAATTTTGAGGGTATTTCGAGGGGGTTTAAATGGGCATTTTGGTATTTTTCTAAAAATTATGCGGTCTGATCTGTTCGCATGGTAATTCCCTTTCCAAAATTTGTCCAATAAATAATAGATGCTCCACTGTATTTATTCACCCTTTGATGACAGATTGGATCGCCTTTTTCAATCATCATTAAGAAATGATGGGATCAAATCAAATGAAACGCATCCTCCTAAACCCTGCACCCTTGAGCCTGAATAGTACGCCTCTCCATTCTTCTCTTTCACTTCCAAGTTAAACCCGGCCTCCCTTTCGTCACTCCGATTTCGTTCCCCTCTCTCCTCTCGATCGATCGCAGGTACCCATCTCTTTCTATCCGTTGTCCTAAAAATTTTATTTCGATCTCAGTTTGTAATTCTTTTGTGATAGAATTTACGGATGAGTCCATAGATTCGTCGAAGAAATCTCAAGGGTTGAATCGTTTCCTTTATCCGGCCATAGAGCCTTACAACTCCGGGTTCTTGAAGGTATCAATTGCATGTACCCATCTCTCTTTCTCTCCGTTCTCCTCCAAATTTAATTTCGATCTCAGTTTGTAATTCTTTTGTGATACACACATTAGGTTGTAGATTGCTTCATAGGGATGCATGCAATGAGACAGTTGGATTCTATGGCGGAATCAGCAACTATACGCCAAGATTGAGATCTTTACATGGAAACGGATGTGGTCAGTCGCAGTTTTAGAGTGAACATTTTCTAGAGTTCATTACTGATGGTCATCTGCTGAAAATCTCTTGGTGAAGAGAGTTAAGACCTTCTTGACTTCCTCTTGGAATTCAACTCGATCAACTGTGAATGTTTTGATTACCACGAAGTTAGAACATGAGATAAACAATTTTCCCTCTTGTATTTTGATTGTAGTAGTAAGCTGACCAAGTCGGTCAAAAAGTCGGACCAAATCAGTCAAAAAGTCGGACCAAGTCGACGCCTAGTCGGTGTCTGACTCACCTTCCGACTTTTGAAAATTTTCAAGTCGGTCCTCCACCGACTCTCGACAAGTCAGCGCCTCGATAGCATAGCTGGAAACTGGGAGCCGTCTGATCGTAACCTTTATCAAGGTTTCTTGAAGGTATCGGATCTCCACACGATCTACTGGGAGCAGTTTAGAAACACAAGCGGGTATGTGAGTTGAAAACTGGATTATGCTTTTTCCCCTTTTTTGGTGCATTATCTGGTATTGTAATTTTAAAGCTGGTTATTGGAAGTCCCCTCCCCGTTTGATAGTTTGGTATCTTTTAATTTTCTCGAAGGTAGAAGATTAAGTTTTTAACGAAATTTTACAACTGGCTGTTTACTTGGCACCAACCCTATCTATTAGTACTAACTTCATGTAACAGTTGACAAGATAGATGATTCTTTGACCTATTGTGGTTCTCCATGGAGGGCCTGGAGCTGGAACCTCAGCCAATAACAGACAATTCTTTGATCCTGAATTTTGCAGGATTATTTTATTTGATTAGGTTTACTTTCTATACCTAAATTCCTTGATGTCTCGGTTTGCCTTGATGGTTTGCGATCTTACTCAATCCTAATGTAACTACAACCAGAGCAGTTCAGGGAAAAGTATTCCTCGTACCTGCTTAGAGGAAAACACAACCTGGGAACTCGTTACTGATACTGAAAGACTACGGGACCATTTAGAGATTCCACAATGGCGGGTTAATATTGTGGCAAGTGCTGTTTAAATTAATTATTGCATGCATATTAACTGTATAGAGTACTGCAGGTGTTTGGGGGATCATTGGGAAGCACCCTGGCCCTTGCATACATCCAATCACACCCTGACGAGGTTAGTACTGCTATTCTAATTTATTTCTTTTGGGAGCTTTGCCTATACAATATGGAAACGCCCTTTGGAGAAATCTGGTGATGATGGATTTCTTCTGTATTTTGTTTTTCAAAGGTCACTGGCATTATTCTTAGGGGCATCTTTTTAAGGAAGAAGGAATGTTTTTTAAAGGTCACTGACATTATTCTTAGTGGCATCGTTTTGTTAAGGAAGAAGGAACTGGATTGATTTTATGATGGTGGTACCGCAGCTATCTTCCCAGATGGTATGTCAATAAACTTTTGGACTATAAATTTATGTTGCTTTCTAAAAGATATTTTTCATCTTACATGATTACTTGAATCTTTATATTTTAATTAAGTTCAAGTAGTATTCAACGATCATTTGGATGAATATTCAATGCCGTTTAGTGTGCAATTGCTGATGATAGTTTGTGCAAGTTCGATCCTTTATCAGGTGTTTAGTTTTTTCTATATACTATATGCAATTCATATAAAGTTGAAAGGAAAATCAATATTTTCTCTTCTTCCATAATATTTTCATTTTTGGAACTTAATGATAATGATTATTTTGAGAGAGGCACCCCTGAAAGTCTAGCTTTCATATAAAGGTGGTAGTTGGTAGAAATAACTTGAAAACAACTTTGAAAAAAATTCAGAAATATTTTTTAGTTACTTGAAGAATAACGTTTAATTCATTCAAAAGTTTGAACTGACAAGAACTCAAAAAATAATGAGATCAAGTCAGCGATCCAGTATAAGACATGTATCCATTTAGGTACCCATCTACTTCATATTATAGTCGAATAAGCCGAACAGATTCCCTTCGGTTAATGTATAACAGTATAAGACAATTTGAAATGCAATTTCTTAGCATAAGAACCGTAAAATGCTTAGCACTTATACTTGAATTCTGAGGTATTGTGCCAAAACCTCGTTGAATCAAGATCGAATGAAGAAATGAGGGTAGCTATGCTGGATGCTAAATGCAAAAGCTTCTTTTATGCAAACCAGGCTGGTCTAAGTAATAATTTTCATTGTAAGTTGACTTATTCATAGAAATATATGTGTCATATTAGGAAATTGTTAGACACTTCTCTACTTCAATAATGGGAGGCCTTTAGATATGACTTATTCACAAGTTTATGTGCTTTTCATTAGGACTTGACATGCTAATTTTGGTATTAATGAAATGTACATACTGTTCCATCTGGATTTTCAGCTTGGGAGCCCATCAGAGATTTCATACCTGAAAATGAAAGAAGCATTTTTGATGATGCATATCACTAGAGGCTAATTTCCAATGATATTGATGTCAAGGTACTCACTGTAATTCTTCTCCATCTGACATGTTATTGATCCTTTGTCATATTTTTACTTGTGAATATGCTTTTTCATATTATGTTAGGGATAAAACAAAACTGATGTGCTTATTAAGAAAAATAGTCCCACATTGGGGAAAAATAGAAATTGTAAAGACCATAAATTGAAAGTTAGGCCTTTAAGTACTAATTTAAGTTTTCGGGTTAGAATTTCCTAATAAAGAATATGTTCTCACCAATTTAACTAAGTGTGGGACCCCCTGATTATTATTCCAATTCTAAAATGGTATTTTATCTCAAGGTCTTCTCTAAGCTTATGGTTCTCTAATCCAGTTTATTAATTTGTTTTCCAAACTCAAAAAGTGAATCCACCTTGAGTTTGAGAAAGAATATTAGGAAAAATAGTCCCACATTGGAAAAAAAATAGAAAATGCGAAGGACATAATTGAAAGATGGGTCTTTGCCTATTGTTTCAAGATTTTAGGTTAGAGTGTATAAAATCGGGATTTAAGCAATCAATTTGACGTGTAATCATATAGATAAAATGTGGAATATTATGACACATCAGTCAAGCGGAACGATACCATGAATCCATGATCTATGCTTGACCACCAATCTCTGACGAACAAACTATCAACATATGATATGCCTTTTCACCATTTACCTCTTTCGTCTTCACAACTATAATTGACGAAGAACATATCACTTCTTCTTTATTTCTGTTCCTTCTTTCTGAGCAGTCGCTCTTTTAATGCCTAAATGTGTTTCAAATAAAGCATGTTGTGTCTTTCGTTCTTAACATCGACTTTCAACTATTTCTACAGTTATCATTGCTTTACATCGAAACAAATAGTCATTGGCCGCTAGAATCTCTCACTCAAAATAACTATTGACATCCAATATCGAACCGTCGATTTGAAATAAGCACAACCACATTGTTTGTCCTATCCTTACATTCACATGTTTCGATACTCCCTAAAGCATTCTCTTTTAGTACCATTAATTTTTCAATAGTTGCATGTCGATCAACCAAAACTCTTCCATCCAACCCGTAACCTCTGACACAATCTATGTATACCAGTGTGACACGTTTCTTTCATTTGGTATCTAACTTGTTAATTTTCTAGTCAACACACACTAAACTTCTAAACACCTAAATATAGTCTAGCCTCATTGTCTTCTATGTTCAAATTTTTATTTGAAATTTTCTCATTGGTACCTGATGATGGAATTATGTTCACCAAATATAGCTCTGACCCCAAATTCTTTCGACAAACTAGATGAACACATGAAGCACATTGCTTTCTCTAGAAGTGTTTCCTTTATCATCTTCGTTACTCCATTCGATTGCAGTTCTTCTTGTATAATGAAGTGTCTTTTTACTCAATACTTCGTACAAAATTCCTTATGCTTAATAGAAGTAAAATCATCTACACCCATATGTTACGGTAAAAATTATCAATGAATGATGTGAAATGACGAGCTCCACCTAGAAAGGAAACTTGTGTTTGATCTTAAATGTCGTTGTGAAAGCACTCAATTATTATGTTTTCCCTCACCGATGCTAATCTTCGTATGCCTTTTGCATATCCATTCATTGCAAAAATTCCAACTCTTTAAAGTTCACTTTATTAATCAAACCATGCTTC
Organism: Scilla litardierei; assembly: GCA_030789695.1. Taxonomy (NCBI): domain Eukaryota; kingdom Viridiplantae; phylum Streptophyta; class Magnoliopsida; order Asparagales; family Asparagaceae; genus Scilla; species Scilla litardierei. The sequence goes on from CM061142.1 coordinate 252,001,851, forward strand.
CTGAAAGCGTCGTAGCTTTTCTATGCGACATGTCCATGCTATAGATGCCACAGTCTGGTCGAATCAATATCATGCAAACTTTCTAATCAAATGATCGAATCTCCTGTGATAGTCTTTTCATTCGGCAGATACAAATTCCTAACCTTTTCACTATCATTACTATGTCTGGCATAACATTTTCACTATCGTTACCATGATTAGCCTCTTCGATATCTTAAGAACATCTTTTTCAATCTTTATCTTGCAACCTAAAGAATCTAACACATCTAAAGAGAGCGGTGATTTCCACAGTTTTGGAACGTACCACGCATTAGTGGGCATGCTCATTATGCCATCAAATATTTTGATTTTCACTGAACCAACTCCAATAAGCTTGCATGCATCATTACCCATAGGGACCAAAACATACTCTTTTCTCTCGTAGGTATAGTAACACACCTAATTTGGTGTCATGCGGAATGATGTCGTGAATCCATGATCCATGCTTGACGGGAATCTTTGAAAAAAAGCTATCAACACACCATGTCTCTTCAATACTAATATACTCCTTCCTTACAATTGAAAATAATGAAGAACCTATCACTTCATCTTTATTTCTATTCCTTCTTTATGGGCGGACACTCTTTTAATGCCTGTATTTATATCAAATAAAGCATGTTGTTCGTTTAGTTCATAACATCGATTTTCAACTATTTTTACCTTTTTCATTACTTTAGACCAAAGCAAAAAGGCACTGGGGTACATGAATCTCTTTTTGTCAACACTACTCCTGCCATACAAATCGAACTTGCACACTTGACCATCACATACACACAAACTTTTAGAAGAAATCATGTATGAATGATTCCACTTTGAGAGTGAACTGGTGTAGATGCTAAATGTTGTTGTGATCATACTCAATAATTCCTATTTTATTTTGCTTCAACTCACCGAAACTAATATTCATATCGATTTCGTAGATACATTCCTTGTAAAACTCTCTTTGAAGTTAAATTCATCGATCAAAACATTCTTCCTCAGCTTCGTAGCTTTTCTTTGCGACAATTTCATGACTGAGATACCACAGTCGGGCCCAAACAATATCATGCAAACTTTCTAATCAAATGCTAGAATCTACGTTGATAGTCATCTCCTTCAATGGATATAAGTTCCTAACCTTTTCATCTGTTATCACCTCAATTCATCCTTTTGATATCTTCAGAAAATCCATTTCAATCGTGAACTTGCAACACCGAGAATTTAACACCTCTAAGAAGAACAATGATTTCCACAGCTTTGGAACGTACCATACGTAGGATTACACCATCAAATATTTTGATTCTCACTGAACCAACTCTAATAATCTTGGATGCATCATTTTACATAAGGGCCGAAACATTCTCTTTTCTCTCATAGGGTATAGATCACACCTTATTTGGTGTCGTGCAGAACGATTCCATGAATCCATGATCCATGCTTGATTACCAATCTTTGACGAACAAGCTATCAACATATGATATGCCTTTTCACTATTAACCTTCTCCGTCTTCACAACTGTAACTGACAAAGAACTTATCACTTCCTGTTTATTTTTGTTCCTTCTTTCTGAGCAGTCACTCTTTCAATGCCGAAATTTATTGCAAATAAAGCATGTTGTGTCTTTCATTCTTAACATCGATTTTCAACTATTTCTACATTTATCATTACTTTACATCGAAGCAAATAGTCACTATTTGCTAGAATCTCACTCAAAATTACTATTGCCATGCAATACCGAACCTCCGATTTGAAATAAGCACAACCGCATTGTTTGGCCTATCCTTACATTCACATGTTTCGGTACTCCCTAAAGCATTCTCTTTTAGCACCATTAATTTATCAATCGTTTCATGTCGATCAACCAAAACTCTTCCTATTTGGCATCCAACCAGTAACCTTTGACACACGATCTATGTATACCAGTATGACACGTTTCTTTCATTTGGTATCTAACTTGTTAAGTTTCTCGTCGACACATACTAAATTTCTAAACATCTAAAAATAGGCTAGTCTCAATGTCTTCTATGTTCAAATTTCCTTTGAAATTTTCTCGTGGATACCTGATGATGGACTTATGTTCACCAAATATAGCTCTGACCCCAGATTCTTTCAACAAACTAGAGGAACACATGAATCATATTGCTTTCTCTAGAAGTGTTTCCTTTATCCTCTTCGTTACTCCATTCGATTGCATTCTCTAGAAGTGTTTCCTTTATCCTCTTCATTACTCCATTCGATTGCAGTTCTTCTTGTATAATGAAGTGTCTTTTACTCAATACTTCTCACAAAATTCCTTATAAGTAAAATCATCACAATTATCGGATCTAAAAACATTTAGCTTTTTACTAATTTGACTTTCCAAAAGTTTCCACTACTCCGTGAACTTCTTGAATGCATCTGACCATCACGCACACCCATATGTTTCAGTAAAAATTATCGATGAATGATGTGAAGTGACGAGCTCAACCTAGAAAAGGAACTTGTGTTTGATCTTAAATGTTGTGAAAGCATTCAAGACGTTCTCTTTTATTATGTTTTCCCTCACTGATGCTAATCTTCGTATGCCTTTTGCAGATCCATTCATTGCAAAAATTCCAACTCTTTAAAGTTCACTTTGTTAATCAAACCATGCTTCTTGAAAGCGTCGTAGCTTTCTTTGCGACATGTCCATGCTACAGATGCCATAGTCTAGTTGAATCAATATCATGCGAACTTTCTAATCAAATGATTGAATCTCCTGTGATAGTCTTCTCATTCGGCAGATACAAATTCCTAACCTTTTCACTATCATTACTATGACTGGCATAACGGTTTCACTATCATCACCATGATTAGCCTCCGTGATATCTTAAGAACATCAATTTCAATCTTTATCTTGCAACCTAAAGAATCTAACACCTCTAAAGAGATCGGTGGTTTCCACAGTTTTGGAACGTACCACACATTAGTGGGCATGCTCATTATGCCATCAAACATTTTGATTTTCACTGAACCAACTCCAATAAGCTTGCATGTATCATTACCCATAAGGGCCAAAACATACTCTTTTCTCTCGTAGGTATAGTAACACACCTAATTTGGTGTCATGCGGAATGATGTCATGAATCCATGCTCCATGCTTGACTCCCAATCTTTGACAAATAAGCTATCAACACACCATGTCTCTTCAATACTAATATACTCCTTCCTCACAATTGAAAATAATGAAGAACATATCACTTCATCTTTATTTCTATTCCTTCTTTATGAGCGGTCTCTCTTTTAATGCCTGTATTTATATCAAATAAAGCATGTTGTTCGTTTAGTTCATAACATCGATTTTCAACTATTTTTACCTTTTTCATTACTTTAGACCAAAGCAAAAAGGCACTGGGGTACCTGAATCTCTTTTTGTCAAAACTACTCCTGCCATACAAATCGAACTTGCGATTTGAAAGTAGCACATTGTTTGACATATTCATACCATCACCTATTTCAGTACTCCCTAAAGTAGCACATTGTTTGACATATTCATACCATCACCTATTTCAGTACTCCCTAAAGCCTTATCTTTCAACACCACTTACACATCAAATGTCACGTGTCGATTAACCAAGGCTCTTCCTATTTGGACTCCAATTCCCGTAACCTCCTACACAATCCATGTATTCTAGTATGACACTTCTTTTCTTTGGTATCCGGCTTGTTACGTTTCTCGTGAACCTATTTTAAACTTCTAAACACCTAAAGATAGTCTAGTCACACTAGCTTCCTTGTCCAATTTTTCTTTGAAAATTTATAGTGGATAACTGATGATGAAATTATGTTTACTAAATATAGCTTCGATCTTTCGGAAAAACTAGATTTACACCTCCAACACATCGCTTCCTTTGGAAGTTGAAAGTTTTCCTTTATCTTTTTCGTTACTCTATTCAATTGCAGTTCTTTCAGTATAATCTTTCTGCTACATACTCCCCACAAAATTCCTTAGATTCAGCAAAAGTAAACTCATTACCACTATCAGATCTAAGCATATTTACCTTTTTATTCATTTGAATTTTTAAAAGTCTCCTCCACACCTTGAATTTTTTAAACGCATCTGACCATTATGTACTCCCAAACTTTTCGGAAGAAATCATCGATGAATGACGAGAAATGATGTGCTCCACCTAGAGAGAGAACTGGTTTTGGATCCTAAATGTTGTGAATGTACTTAAAAATTCCTCTTGTATTATGTTTTCACTCCCCAAAACTAATCTTCATATGCTTTTCGTAGATAAATTCCTTGCAAAAACTTCAGCACCTTAAAGTTCACTTCGTTGATTAAACCATGCTTCCTCAAATCTTTGTAGCTTTTCTTTGAGACATGTTCATGCCTGAGATCCTACGGCCGGGTCAAATCAATATCTTGTGAACTTTCTAGTCAAATGCTAGAATCTCTTATGTTAGTCTTCTCCTTCATAGAATGTAAGTTCTTAACTTTTTCGCATATCATCACCAGCATTGATCTCTTCGATATCTTCAAAGCTTCTATTGCAGTTGTTATCTTCTAACCCAGAGAATCTAGCACCTATAAGAAGATCGGTGATTTCCACAGTTTTGGAACGTACCACACATTAGTGAGCATGCACATTACATCATCAAACTATTGATTCTCACTAAACCAACTCTAACAACCCTGTATGCTTCATTACGCATAAGGGCCGAAACATGCTTTTTTCTCTCGTAGGTATGGAAAAACACCTTATTTGGTGTCGGGTGAAATGAAGCCATTAATCCATGATCCATGCTTGGCTTCCAATCTCTTACAAACAAGCTATTGACACATTATATACCTATTCACTACTACCATCCGCTGTCTTCATAATTGCAATTGATGAAGAAACTATCACTTTCTTTTTATTTCTGTTCCTTCTTTCTGAGTAGTCTCTCTTTCAATGCATGTCTTGCAAATAATGCATGTTGTGCCTGTAGTTCTTAACGTCGATCTTCAACTATTTCCGCATTATTCATTACTTTACACCGAAGCAAATTGGCTTTGATTACCTAAATCCTTTTCACACAAAATAACTCCTACCATCTGAAATCGAACCAGAGATTTGAAAGAAGCACGTCTAAATTCACCTGTTTTGGTACTCCCCGAAACCTTTTCTTTCAGCGTCACTAACTCTTCAAACATTGCATGTCGATTGACCACGCCTATTCGAATTTGGACTCCAAATCCCGTAACTCTGACACTATCTATGTATCCCAGTATGACACATTTCTTTCTTTTGGTATCCAACTTGTTATCTTTCTCGTGAACATACTTTGAACTTCTGTACACCTAAAGGTAGTCTGGCATCACTGTTCAAAATTTCTTTACAATTTTCTCATTGATGCATGTGGACATGTTCACCAAATATAGTTTCGACCCAAAATTCTTTCGACAAATTAGATGTACACCTCAAACACATCGATTTCTCTAGAAATGTTTCCATTATCCTCTTTGCTACTATATTCAATTGCTGTTTGTTTGGTGCAGTGAAGTGTCTTTTCACTCTGTACTCCCCACCTTAAACTCAGCAGAAGTAAACTCACCACCATTATTGGATCTAAGCACGTAAAGTCTTCTTCACTCCTTGAACTTCTTAAATGCATCCGACCATCGTTTACACCCAAACTTTTTGGGAGAAATTATCGATAAATGATTTAAAATAATGCACTTTGTTTAGGGAATGAACTTGTGTATGATCCCAAATGTTTTGAGTGCACTTAAAAATTTGTCATGTATTATGTTTACCCTCACCAAAACTAATCTTCATATGCTTTTCGTAGTTAAGTTCATAGCAACAACTCCAGTTCCTTAAAGTTTACTTTGATGATCAAACCATGCTTCCTTGAAATCGTCGTAGCTTTTCTATTCGACATGTCCATGCCAGGGTTGCCATGGTCTAGTCGAATAAATATTATGCAAACTTTCTAATCAAATGAGAGAATCTCTTGTGATAGTCCTCTCCTTCAACAGATACAAGTTCTTAACCTTTTCACTATCACCACCATGATTGCTCTCTTCGATATCTTAAGAGCATCCATTTCAATCGTTTCATGCAAACTCAAATAATCTAACACTTCTAAGGTGATCTGTGATTTCTACAACTTTGGGACATACCACACATTAGTGGGCATGCACATTACAACATCAAACATTTTGGTTCTCACTGAACGAACTCCAATAACCTTACATGCATCATTACCATTTGGGCCATAACATGCTCTTTTCTCTGGCAAGTATAGAAACATACATAATTTGGTGTCATGCGAAATCATGCCGTGAATCTATGATCCATGCTTAACTCCTTATCTCTACAAACAAGCTATAAACACATCATATGTCTCAAACAAGCTATAAACACATCATATGTCTCTTCATTATTAATATACCCAGTCTTTACAACTGTTATTAACGAAAAACCTATCACTTCATCTTTATTTTTGTTCCTTCTATGTGAGCAGTCTCTCTTTCAATGCCTGAATTTCTTTTAAATAAAGCATGTTGTTCATTTAGTTCTTAACACCTATCTTCAGCTATTTCCGCCTTTTTCATTGCTTTACACCGAAGCAAAAAGGCATTGGCTACCTGAATCTCATTTGGTCAAAACTACTCATGCCATCTTATATCGAACCTGTGATTTGAAATAAGCACATCCACATTGTTTGACATATCTATACCATCACCTATTTTGATACTACCTAAAGCTTTGTCTTTCAACAGCACCAACACATCAAAAGTCGCATGTTGATTACCAAGGCTCTTAACTACTCATGCCATCTTATATCAAACCTCGTAATGGGAGAGTGACACTTGTCACAATATGTCAGAAAGTGGGTTTTGCTTAGTTATATAGAATATACTAGTCATAATCCGTGACCATATGTCATGTGGCATTCAAAATATTCATCCGAGAAAATTCACTCTATTTTGTTACCACCAAAATTTAAATTAAAATTTAGTTCCTCTAAAAATTTTTTTGGTTACCTAATGATTTAGTTCACTCCTGATTTAGTTAAAATTATAGTTCTTCCATAATTTAGTTCACTTCAGATTTAGTTCTCTCCAAAATTTTAGGGTTATCGCGCTAAAATTTTCATAAACTCTCATTCTATCTTTTGATTCCAAAAGATTCAATCTGATCTGTCTTTCTATCTACGCTGTTGTCCAAATTAAAATTTAGTTCCGCCAGAGAATGTAGTTCTTCCCAAAATTTTTAGGTATCTCAATATTCAGTTCTCTTCAGAATTATTTTAACCTAAAATATTAAATTTTAATTCTCCTAAAATTTAGTCCACTTCAGATTTAGTTGCCTACAAAATTTTAAGGTTTTCATGCTAAATTTTCACAAACTCTCATCATATCTTTTGATTCCCCAAGATTCAATCTCAACCGTCTTTCTACCCCACTCTTTTGTTCTAGTCAGTAAACCTATTTAAGAACATCCATCAATTCAATCTCAATTGTCTTTCTGTCCATCCTTTTGTCGAAATTAAAATTTAGTTCTCCAGAGAATTAGTTCCCTAAAAAAATTTAGGCCCCCAAAATTTAGTTTCGTTCAGATTTAGTTTAAATCAAAATATAAAATTTTAGTTCTCCTAAAATTTGGTCAACTCCAAATTTAGTTTCCTTTAAAATTTTAGGATTTTCTCGTCAAAATTTTCACAAACTCTCATCCTACCCATTGATTCTTCAAGATTCAATCACATCCAAGTTTCTACTCATCTTTTTGTCCTATAAGCAAACCTATTTAACAACATCCCTCAATTGTATAATAGATATTACCTATAGCAAGTCTTAAGTTTGGTGAAGTCGTCAGCCTCAAAATCAATCAACCAGACGTTACCTCCATGACCATCCTCTCTCGATTCTATTATTTGCTAGCATCTTAATTTGTTTAACCTTAGTTTTCTATTTGCAGTTTATGAAACAATAAATATTATTTTAGTTGTTTGCGATATCTAATCATGATAACATATCAAGCCTTTTAGTGGTGATACTATGATGGGTATTGGATCCAGCTCCTTATTATTACATTACTTTATGTTTTTCCTGTATTGTTTTTGTCCATTTTGTCTCATTTCTCTGTTTTTGTATGTAAAAGTGTAGTTTGTTCTTTAATCTTTTGGTGTAAATAAACCATTACTTTCAATACCTGATTTACTTTAAATTGTTTGGACTGTTTCTGTTTTTGTCCATTTTGTCTTACTTTATGATATTGAATACAATTCTTGCTTTTAACTTTTACTAGATTTTTGGGCATGTGCACAGGAAGTATAAATAGAATTTTTAAACAAAATTACCAAGCTCTCTGCATTTTAATTTATAAATGATGCTATGTTTTAGAAAATATGATGATATTTGTTATTTAAAAAAGCAGTGTCATTGAATTTGAGGATGATTGTTTAGATTTAATGGGAGTTTAACAATGAATTTGATTGAACTAAATTATTGATCTAATTAGTTACTGCTTTGTAAAAAAGCACACTGCAAAAATTTTGAAATGAAAATAAACCTTGTTATTAGTGGTTGCATGTGCGCGCTTAGCAGTTAGGTCTGTGCACTTTGAGCAAATGTTTCCAACTATTGCGGTCTATGCGTGTTGAGAAAAAACATAGCAATTTTTGGGGCTCCGATCTGTACGCGAAGAACAAAAAGGCATGTGAACTGAGCAATTTTGAGGGTATTTCGAGGGGGGTTTAAATGGGCATTTTGGTATTTTTCTAAAAATTATGCGGTCTGATCTGTTCGCATGGTAATTCCCTTTCCAAAATTTGTCCAATAAATAATAGATGCTCCACTGTATTTATTCACCCTTCGATGGCAGATTGGATCGCCTTTTTCAATCATCATTCATCCTCCTAAACCCTGCACCCTTGAGCCTGAATAGTACGCCTCTCCATTCTTCTCTTTCACTTCCAAGTTAAACCCGGCCTCCCTTTCGTCACTCCGATTTCGTTCCCCTCTCTCCTCTTGATCGATCGCAGGTATCCATCTCTTTCTCTCCGTTGTCCTAAAAATTTAATTTCGATCTCAGTTTGTAATTCTTTTGTGATAGAATTTACGGATGAGTCCATAGATTCTTCGAAGAAATCTCAAGGGTTGAATCGTTTCCTTTATCCGGTCATAGAGCCTTACAGCTCCGGGTTCTTGAAGGTATTGTTCGCAGGTACCCATCTCTCTTTCTCTCCGTTCTCCTCCAAATTTAATTTTGATATCAGTTTGTAATTCTTTTGTGATACACACATTAGGTTGAGATTACTTCGGGGATTTAGAGGTCATTGCTCATATGTAATTGGAGAATTTACGGAGGAGTCCATGGATTTGTCGAAGGAATCTCAAGGGTTGAATTGTAATCTTTATCCGTCCATAGAGCCATATAGTTCTTGAAGGGGTCGTGAACTGGGAACTGGGACCAGTCTGATCGTAACCTTTATCAAGGTTTCTTGTAGCTATCGGATCTCCACATGATCTCCTGGGAGCAGTCTGGAAACCCAGGCGGGAATGTGAGTTAAACACTGTATTATGCTTTTTTTCCTTTTTGGTGCAGTATCTGGTATTGTAATTTCAAAGCTGGTTATTGGAAGTCCCCTCCCGTTTTGATGGTTTGATGTCTTTTAATTTTCTTGAAGGTAGAAGATAAATCTTTTAACGAAATTTTACAACTGGCTGTTTACTTGGCACCAACCCTATCTATTTGTACCAACTTCATGTAACAGTAGACAAGATAGATGATTCTTTGGCCTATTGTGTTTCTCCATGGGGGGCATGGAGCTGGAACCTCAGCCAATAACAGACAATTCTTTGATCCTGAATTTTGCAGGATTATTTTATTTGATCAGGTTTACTTCATATACCTAAATTTCTTGATGTCTCGGTTTGCCCTGATGGTTTGCGATCTTACTCAATCCTAATGTAACCACAACCAGAGGGGTGCAGGGAAAAGTACTCCTCATGCCTGCTTAGAGGAAAACACAACCTGGGAACTCGTTACTGATACTGAAAGACTACGGGGCCATTTAGAGATTCCACAATGGCGGGTTAATATTGTGGCAAGTGCTGTTTAAATTAATTATTGCATGCATATTAACTGCATAGAGTACTAGGTGTTTGGCGATCATTGGGAAGCATCCTGGCCCTTGCATACATCCAATCACACCCTCACGAGGTCAGTACTGTTATTCTAATTTATTACTGTTGGGAGCTTTGCCTAAACAATATGGAACCGCCCTTTGGAGAAATCTGGTGATGATGGATTTCTTCTGTATTTTGTTTTTCAAAGGTCACTGGCATTATTCTTAGGGGCATCTTTTTAAGGAAGAAGGAATATTTTTTAAAGGTCACTGACATTATTCTTAGTGGAATCGTTTTGTTAAGGAAGAAGGAACTGGATTGATTTTATGATGGTGGTACCGCAGCTATCTTCCCAGATGGTATGTCAATAAACTTTTGGACTACAAATTTATGTTGCTTTCTAAAAGATATTTTTCATCTTACATGATTACTTGAATCTTTATATTTTAATTAAGTTCATGTAGTATTCAACGATCATTTGGATGAATATTCAATGCCGTTTAGTGTGCAATTGCTGATAGTTTGTGCAAGTTCGATCCTTTATAAGGTGTTTAGTTTTTTCTATATACTATATGCAATTCATATAAAGTTGAAAGGAAAATCAATATTTTCTCTTCTTCCATAATATTTTCATTTTTGGAACTTAATGATAATGATTATTTTGAGAGAGGCACCCCTGAAAGTCTAGCTTTCATATAAAGGTGGTAGTTGGTAGAAATAACTTGAAAACAACTTTGAAAAAAATTCAGAAATAATGAGTTTGAACTGACAAGAACTCAAAAAATAACAAGATCAAGTCATTGATCCAGTATAAGGCATGTATCCATTTAGGAACATATCTACTTCATGTTATAGTATAATAAGCCGAAGTGATTCCCTTCGGTTATTGCATAACAGTATAAGACACATTGCGATGCAATTTCTTGGCATAAGAACCATAAAATGCTTAGCACTTGCACTTGAATTCTGGGTATTGTGCCAAAACCTCGTTGAATCAAGATCGCAGGAAGAAATGAGGGTAGCAATGCTGGATGCCAAATGCAAAAACTTCTTTTATGCAAACCAGGCTTGTCAAAGTAACAATTTTCATTGCAAGTTGACTTATTCATGAAATATAAGTACGTGTCATATTAGGAAATTGTTAGACACTTCTCTGCTTCCCTTCAATAATGGGAGGCCTTTAGATACGTTATTCATAAGTTTATGTGCATTTCATTCGGATTTGACATGCTAATTTTGGTATTAATGAAATGTACATACTGTTCCATCTCGATTTTCAGCTTGGGAGCCCATAAGAGATTTCATACCTGAAAACGAAAGAAGCAGTTTTGATGATGCATATCATAAGAGGCTAATTTCCAATGATATTGATGTCAGGGTACTCACTGTAATTCTTCTCTCCATCTGACATGTTATTGATCCTTTGTCATATTTTTACGTGTGAATATGGCTTTTTCGTATTATGTTAAGGATGAAACAAAACTGATGTGGTTATTAAGAAAAATTGTCCAACATTGTGGAAAAATAGAAATAGTAAAGAACATAAATTGAAAGTTAGGTCTTTATGTACTAATTTAAGTTTTCGGGTTAGATTTCCCAGTAAAGATATGTTGTCACCAATTTAACTAAATGTGGGACCCCCCAATTATTATTCCAATTCTAACATGGTATTTTATCTCAAGGTCTTCTCTAATCTTATGGTTCTCTAATCCAGCTTATTAATTTGTTTTCCAAACTCAAAGGTGAATCCACCTTGAGTTTGAGAATGAATATTAGGAAAAATAGTTGCATATTGGAAAAAAAATAGAAAACGCAAAGGACATAAATTGAAAGATGGGTCTTTGCCTATTGTTTCAAGATTTTAGGTTAGAGTGTCTTAACTAAAATTATGTATTTACCAATTTTGGGTTAGAGTGCCTTTTTACTCTATACTCCACATAAAATTCCTTAGACTCATCAGAAGTAAACTCACCACCATTCTCGGATCAAAGCACATTTAACTTTTTACCTGTTTGACTCTTCAATAGTCTCCTCCACTCCTTGAACTTAATAAATGCATCCGAGCATCACGCACAATTAATTTTTTTAGGAAAACATCGATGAGTGTTGTGAAATACCGAGCTTTACCTAGAGAGTGAATTGGTGTAGGATGCTAAATATTGTTGTGAACGTACTTAAGGATTCGTATTATGTTTTCCCTCACCGAAACTAACTTTCATATGCTCTTTATATACATTCCATGCAAAAACTCGCACTCCTTGAGTACCATGAGTGTTGCTAAATACTGAGCTTCACTTCGTTGATTATACCATGCTTCCTGAAAGCTTCGTAGCTTTTCTTGTCTATGGCTGAGATGCCACAGCCGGGTCGAATCAATATTATGTTAACTTTCTAATCAAATGCTAGAATCTCTCATGATAGTCTCATATTCAGTGGATACAAGTTCCTAACTTTTTCAACAATCATTTGCATGATTGACCCCTTTGATATCTTGAGAGCATCCATTTCAATCGATATTTTGCAACCCAGAGTCTCTAACACACTTAAAGAGATCGGTGATTTCCACATCTTTGCAATGTACACCACATTAGTGAGCATGCGCATTACGCCATCAAACATTTTGATTCTCATTGAACCAACTCCAGCAACCTTGAATGCGTCATTACTCATAAGGACCGAAACATCCTCTTTTCTCTCGTAGATATAGAACCACACTTTATAGAAACACACCTTATTTGGTGTCATGCAGAACGATGCCATGAAACCATGATCAATGCTTGATTCCCAATCTCTAACAAACAAGATATCAACACATCTTAAGCCTCTCCACTACTAACCTTATCCGTCTACACAACTGCAACTAATGAAAAACCTATAATTACCTCTTTATTTCTATTCATTCTTTCTGAGAAGTCTCTCTTTCAATGCCTGTTTTTTTAAAACACATCTGACCATCATGTACACCCAAACTTTTTGGGAGAATAAACGAGTTCTACCTAGAGAGTGAACTAGTATATGATCCTAAATGTTTTTGTGAACGTACTCAAGAATTTCTCTTGTGTTATGCTTCTTCTCACCATAACTAATTTTCATATGCTTTTCGTTGATACATACATTGCAAAAATTCCTGCTCCTTAAAGTTCACTTCGGTGATCAGATAATACCTTCTCAAAGCTTTGTAGCTTTTCTTTGTGACATGTCCATGCCGGAGACGCCACAGCCAGGTCGAATCAATGTCATTGGATCTTTCTAATTAATTGCTAAAATCTCCTATGATGGTCCCCCCTTTAGTGGATACAAATTCCTAACTTTTTCTCATATCATCACCACGATTGATCTTTTCGATATATTCAGACATCCATTTCAATCCTTATCTTGCAACCCATAGAATCTAACACATGTAAAGAGTTTGGTTATGTCCATAGCTTTGGAACATACCACATAGTGAGCATGTGCGTTACTCCATCAAACATTTTGATTCTCACCAAACCAACTCCAACAGGCTTACATGCATCATTACCCTTAAGGGTTACCGAAGCAACATCTTTTCTCGCGTTGGTATAATAACACACCTTATTTGGTCTCATGTAGAATGATGTCATGAATTCATGATCCATGCTTGACTCCCAATCTCTGACGAACAAGCTATCAGCACATCATATGCCTCTTCACTACTACCCCCCTCCGGCTTCACAACTACAACATAATCTGTCACTTCATGTATATTTTCATTCATTGTTCTAAGCAGTCTCTCTATTTCCATGCTAGAATTTCTGGCAAATAGAGCATGTTGTAACTTTAGTTCTTAACATTGATCTTCAACTATTTTTGCATTTTTTTATTAATTTACACCAAAGCGAATATGCATTGGCTACTAGAATCTCTTTCGCTCAAAACAACTCTTGCTATTCAATATCGAAATTGCGATTTGAAATAAGCACATCCACATTGTTTGATTTATCCTTACCTTTACATGTTTCGGTATTCTCTGGAGCCTTGCCTTTCAACACCACTAACTCATGAAACGTTGCTTGTCGATTAACCAAAACTCTTCCTATTTGGACTCCAAACCCCGTGTCCTCTGACACAATATATTTATCCCAATATGACACATTTCTTTTCTTTGGTATCCAACTTCTTACCTTTTCCGTGAACTTGCATGTAACTTCTAAATACGTAAAGATAGTCTAGTCTAGCATCACGGGCTTCCATGTGTAAATTTTCTTTGAAATTTTCCCGTAATACATGAGGGTGGAATTATGTTCACTAAATATAGTTTCGACCCAAAATCATTTCGACAAACTTGATGTACACCTCAAACACATTGCTTTCTCTAGAATGTTTCTTTTATCCTCTTCGTTATTCCATTTGATTGCATTCTTCCAATGTGAAGTTCGTTTTTACTAAATACTCCATATACAATTCCTTAGACTCAGCAGAAGTAAACTCACTATCATGATCGGATCTAAATACACTTAGCTTTTCATCCATTTTGAATTTTAAATTTCTCCACTGCTTAAACTTATTAAATGCATCTAACCAGCATGTGCACCCAAAAATTTCAGTGGAAATCATTGATGAATGATGTGAAACAACGAGTTCTACCTAGAGAGTGAACTGGCGTCGCATCCTAAATGTTGTTGTGAACGTACCTAAAAATTTCTCTTGTATTATGTTTTCACACACTGAAACTAATATTCATATGTTTTTCATAGATACATTCCAGGCTAAAACTCCAGCTCCTTAAAATTCACTTCGATGATCAAACCATGCTTCCTCAAAGCTTTGTTGCTTTTCTTTGCGACATGTCCATGACTGAGATGTCACATTAGGGTCGAAGCAGTATCCTGCCTGCAAACTTTCTAATCAAATGGATTGATCCAATGAGGATGATCCGGGAGTTTCTCAAACTGATACCAACGAAGTGCCATTAGTTTCAAGTTCTTGCTAGCAGTTCGATTCTATACTCCCATGGAATAGGTATTGGAACCCTCAATGGCCTCACAGATTTATCAAATGCAACGGTTTCAGCAGCCATGAGCGATGTGTATGCCTTGCAACCAGGAAAATCATAGGGGAAACATGGCAGCCCACTCTGGAATAAAAGAAGTTGGATTATCAGTAAGACCAAGCTCGGATAAAGAAACGTATAAGTCGTGCCTTTAGGTGTTACCAAAGATTTTCAAATATTTCTATCTTATTCATTACTTTACATCGAAACAAATAGGCACTGCCTACTTGATTCTCTTTTGCTATCAACACAACTCCAACCGTCCAATATCGAACCATCGATTTGAAATAAACACATCCACATTGTTTGGCCTATCCTTAGATTCACCTGTTTCGGTTCTCCCTGAAGCCTTTTCTTTTAGCACCATTAATTCATCTAAAGTCAAATGTTGATTAACCATGACTCTTTCGATTTGGACTCGAAACACTGTAACCACCGACACAAACTATGTATCCTAGTATGACACTTCTTTTCTTTGGTATCCAACTTGTTACTTTTTCGTGAACACCAAACTTCTAAACACATAAAGATAGTCTAGTCTCATTGGCTTCCATGTCCAAATTTTCGTTGAAAATTTCCCGTTGATATCTGATAATGGAATTATGTTCACCAAATATATTTTCGACCCAAATTCTTTACGACAAAATAAATGCACGCCTCAAACACATCGCTTTCTTTGGAAGTGTTTTCTTTATCCTCTTCATTACTCCATTGGATTACAGTTCTTTCGGTATAGTGAAGTGCTTTTTTACTTCAGACTGCCCACAAAATTCCTTAGCCCCAAAAGAAGTAAACTCCCTATCATTATCAGATCTAAGCACATTCAACTTTTTACATGTTTGACTTTCCAAAATTCTCCAGTTATTGATTTGCTTAAATGCATCCGACCATCACGTATACCTAAACTTTTCGGGAGAAATCTCGATGAATGATGTTAAATATCGAGCTCAACCTAGAGAGGTAACTGGTGTAAGATCCTAAATGTTGTTGTGAACGTACTCAAGTATTACTCGTGTATTATGCTTCTCCGCACCGAACCTAATCTTTCTATGCTTTTCGTAGATACATTTCTTTCAAAATTTCCAGCTCCTTAAAGTTCACTTCGTTGATCAAAACATGTTTTCTCATAGCTTCATAACTTTACTTTGCATCATGTCCATGCCTAAGATGCCACAAGCAGGATTCTGTGAACTTTCAAATCAAATGTAAGAATCTCTCATGATAGTTCTCCCCTTCGGCGAATACAGGGTTTTAACCTTTTCACCTATCATCACCATGATAGACTGCTTTGATATATTCAGACCATCTTGCAATCTAGAGAATCTAACTCTCTACAAAGATCAGTGATTTCCACAGCTTTGGAACATACCACAGATTAGTGGGCATTCACATTATGCCATGAAATATTTTGATTCTCACTGAACAGCCTTGCATGTTTCATTACCCGTAAGTGCCGAAACCTACTTTTTTCTCTTGTATGTATAGAAACACACCTTATTTGGTGTCATGCGGAACGCGGCAATGAATCTTTGATCCATGTTTGACTCTCAATCTTTGACAGACAAGTTATCAACACATCATATGCCTCTTTACTATTAATCGAATTCGTCTTCATAATTGCAAATGACGAAGAATCTATCACTTTCTCTTTATTTATGTTCCTTCTTTCTGAGCTGTCTCTCTTTAAATGACTAGATTTCTTGCAAATAAAGCATTTTGTGCCGTTAGTTCTTTACATTGATCTTCAACTCTTTCTTCCTTATTCATTACTGTAAACCGAAGCAATTAGGCACGGGCTACTTGAAGCTCTTTCGCTTTCAAAACGACTCCTGCCATCCATTATCGGACCTACGATTCGAAATAAGCACATCCACAGTATTTGGCAGCATATCCTTACCTTCACCTGTTTCGGTGCTCCCTGAAGCCTTGTCTTTCAGCACCACTAATTCATCAAACATCACATGTCGATTAACCAAGACTCTTTCTATTTGGACTCCAAACCCGTAAATCTCTGACACAATCTATATATCCCTGTATGACACACTTCTTTTCTTTGGTATCCAACTTGTTACTTTTCTCGTGAACATACATTCAACTTCTGAACACCTAAAGATAGTCTCCATACACTGGCTTTCATGGCCAAATTTTCTTTGAAATTTTTCCGTTGATTCCTGATGATGAAAGTGTGTTCACTAAATATAGCTTCAATCCAAAATCCGTTTGACAAAATAGTTGTACACCTCAAACACATCGATTTCTCTAGAAGAGTTTCCTTTATTCTTTTCGTTACTCCATTCGATTGCAGTTCTTCTGGCGTAGTAAAGTGCATTATTACTCCATACTCTTTATAAATTTTCTTGGACTCAGCAAAAGTAAACTCACCATCATTATCGAACCTAAGCACATTTAGCATTGTAACCATTTGACTTTCTAGAAGTCTTCTCCACTCATTGAACTTCTTAAACGCATCTGACCATTACGTGCACCCAAACTTTTTGGGTGATATCATCGATGGATGATATGAAATAACGAGCTCTACTTAGAGCGTGAACTGGTATAAGAGGCTAAATGTTGTTATAAATGTACTCAAGATTGTCTTGTATTATGCTTCTCTCATCGAAACTAATTTTTATATGCTTTTCGTGGATACATTCTTTGCAAAAACACCATCTTCGTGAAGTTCACTTCGTTGATCAAACCATGCTTTCTCAAAGCTTCATAGCTTTTTTGCGACATGTCCACACTTAAGATGTCACAATCGAGTCGAATCAATATCATGTGAACTTTCTAATCAAATGCTAGATCATCCCATGATAGTCCTCTTCAATGGATAAGTTCCTAACTTTTCCACCCATCATTAATATGATGATCCCTTTGATATTTTTAGGACATGCATCACAAGCGTTATCTTGCAGCGCAGAGAATCTAACACCTCTAAGGAGATCGGCGATTTCCACATATTTGGAACGAATCACACATTAGTGAGCATGCACATTACGCCATCAAATATTTTGATTCTAACTGAACCAACTGCAACAACCTTACATGCATCATTACTCATTAGGGCCAAACCATCCTCTTTTCTCTCGTAGGTATAAAAACACACCTTATTTGGTGTCACGCGGAACGAAGCCAAAAGTCTATGATCAATGCTTGACTCCCAATCTCTGACGAACAAGCTATCAACACATCTTATGACTCTTCACTAATAAAATCCTCTGCCTTCACAACTTTAAATGATGAAGAACCTATAACTTACTCTTAATTTCTATTTATTCTTTCTAAGCAGTCTATCTTCAATGCCTAGATTTCTTGCAAATAAAGCATTTTGTGCATTTAGTTCTTAACATCGATTTTCAAATATTTCTATCTCATGCATTACATTGCACACCGAAACAAATATGCACTGCCTACCCGATTCTCTTTCGCTTCAAAGAAACTCATGCAATCTAATATCGAACCAGCGATTTGAAATAAACACATCCACATTGTTTGACCTTATCCTTACTTTCACATGTGTCGGTACCCCCTGAAGCCTTGTCTTTCAGTACCATTAATTAATCTAACGTCACATGCCGATTAACCAAGACTCTTCCAATTTGGACTCCAAACATCGTAACATCCGACACAATATATGTATCCTAGTATGATACACTTCTTTTCTTTGCAAATTTAACTTGTTACCTTTGTTGTGAACATTGAACTCCTAAACACCTAAAGATAGTCTGGCCTTATCGGTTTCCATGCCCAAATTTTCGTTGAAATTTTCTCGTTGATACCTGATGATGGAATTATGTTCACCAAGTATATCTTCGACCCAAAATATTTTCGACAAAATATATGTAAGCCTCAAACACATCGCTTTTTTGGAAGTGTTTTCTTTATCCTCTTCATTACTCCATTGGATTGCAGTTCTTCCGGTATAGGGAAGTGCTTTTTTACTCTATACTGCCCACAAAAGTCCTTTGCCTCAGTAGAAGTAAATTTCCCATCATTATCGGATCTAAGCACACTCAGCGTTTTACTAGTTTGACTATCTAAAAGTCTCCTCTACTTATTGATCTGCTTAAACGCATTCGACCATCACATACATCTAAACTTATCAGGAGAAATCATCAATAAATAATGTTAAATAACGAGCTCAACCTATAGAGTTAACTGGTGTAGGATGCTAAATGTTGTGAACGTACTCAAGAATTCCTAATGTATTATGCGTCCCCTTACTGAAACAAATCTTAATATTATTTTCGTTGATACACATTTCTTGTAAAGTCTCCAGCTCCTTAAAGTTCACTTCATTGAATAAAACATGCTTCATCAAAGCTTTGTAGCGTTACGTTGCGACATGTCCATGCCTGATATGCCATAGGCAGGTCGAACAATATCCTGCGAACTTTCTAATCAAATGTTAGAATCTCCCATGATAGTGCCCCCCCCCCTTAAGCGAATACATGTTCCTAATCTTTTCACCTATCATCACCATGATTGATTGCTTTGATATCTTCATATCATCCATTTCCATTGTTATCTTGCAATCTAGAGTATCCAACTTTATAAAGAGATCAACGATTTCCATAGTTTTGGAACATACCACACGTTAGTGAGCATGCACATTACACCGTGAAACAATTTGATACTTACTAAACCAACTCAAACATCGTTACATGTTTCATTGCTCATATGGGCAGAAGCCAACTTTTTTTCTCTCGTATGTATAGAAACATACATTATTTGGTGTCATGCGGAACAATGCCATAAATCCATGATCCATGCTTGACTCCTAATCTCTGACAAACAAGTCATCAACACAACATATGCCTTTTTGCTATTAACCTCTGCCGTCTTTACAATTGCAAATGACAAAGAATCTATCACTTTCTCATTATTTCTGTTCCTTCTTTCTGAGCAGTCTTTCTTTCAGTGATTGGATTTCTAGTAAATAAAGCATTTTTTGCCTTTAGTTCTTAATATTGTTCTTCAACTCTTTCCTCCTCATTCATTACTTTACACACATGTAATTAGGCACTGGCTACCTGAAGCTCTTTTACTTTCAAAACAACTCCTGCTATCCAATATCAAACACGCGATTCAAAAAAAAAAGCACTCACATTGTTTGGCAGCATATCATTACCTTCACCTGCTTCGTTACTCCCTAAGCCGTGTCTTTCATCACCACTAACGCATCAAACTTCACATGTCGATTAACCAAGACTCTTCATATTTGGACTCAAAACCTGTAAACCTCTGACACAATCTTTGTATCCCTGTATGACACACTTCTTTTCTTTGGTTCCAACTTGTAACTTTTCTTATGAATCGCTTCTAAACACCTAAATATTGTCTAGCTATACTGGCTTCACTGTCCACATTTTCTTCTAAATTTTTCCGTTGATTCCCAATGATGGAAGCATGTTCACATCCCAAATCCTTTCGAAAAAATAGATGTACACCTCAAACACATCGTTCTATAGAAGTGTTTCCTTTATCCTCTTCATTACTCCATTCGATTGTAGTTCTTCCGGTGTAGCAAAGTGTATGTTTACTACATACTCTAAAATTTCATTGCCTCGGCAAAAGTAAACCCACCATCATTATCGAATCTAAGCACATTTAGCTTTTTATCTATTTGACGTTCCAGAAGTCTGCTCCACTCATTGAACTTCTAAAATGCATTTGACCGTCACGTGCACCCAAACTTTTCTGGAGATATCATCGATGAATGATATGAAATAACGAGCTCTACTTAGAGAGTGAGCTGGTGTAGGATGCTAAATGTTATGGACATACTCAAGAATTTCTCTTATATTATGATTCTCTCATCGAAACTACTTTTCATATGCTTTTCGTGGATACCTTCCTTGCAAATACACCAGCTCCTTAAAGTTCACTTTGTTGACCAAACCATGCTTCCTCAAAGCTTAATAGTTTTTTTGTGACATGTCCATGCCTGAGATGCCACACCCGGGTCGAATCAATGTCCTGCGAACTTTCTAATCAAATGCTAGAATCTCTTATGATAGTCCTCTTCAGTAGATAAGTTCTTAACTTTTTCATCTATTATTACTACGAAGATCCATTCGATACCTTTAAAGCATGCTTTTCAATCGTTATCTTACATTCGATACCTTTAAAGCATGCTTTTCAATCGTTATCTTATAACTCAGAGTATCTAACACATCTAAGAAGATATGTGATTTCCAATGCTTTGGAATGTACCACACATTACTGAGCATTCGCATTATGCCATCGGACATTTTGAGTCTCATTGGATCAACTCCAACAACCTTGCATGGATCATTACCCATACGGGCCGAAACTTCCTCGTTTTTCTCATAGGTATAAAAACACATCTTATAGGAACACACCTTATTTGGTATCACGAGGAACGAAGCAATGTGTCCATGATCAATGCTCGACTTCGAATCTCTGATGAACAAGTTATTAACACAACTTATGGCTCTTCATTACTAACCTCCTCTATCATTACAACTTTAACCGACGAAGAATCTTTAACTTCCTCTTTATTTCGGTTCATTATTTCTAAGCAATCATTCTTTCAGTGCCATTTTGTTCTTAACATCAATCATCAACTAATTCTGCCTTATTCGTTAGTTTACACTGAAACAAATATGCACTTGCTACCTGGTTCTATTTTGCTTTTAAAACAACTCTTGCCATCCAATATCGAACCAGTGATTTGAAATACAAACATCCACATAGTTTGGCCTATCCTTACATTCACATGTTTCGGTCCTCTTTAAAGCCATGTCTTTCAGCATCACCAACTCATCAAACGTAACATGTCGATTAACAAAGACTTCCTATTTGCACTCTAAACACCGTAACCTACGACACATTCTATGTATCCCAATATGCCACACTTCTTTCCTTTGTCTTCCAACTTGTTGTCTTTCTCGTGAAAACTTCTAAACACATAAAGCTTGTCTAGCCTCAATGGCTTCCATGTCTAAATTTTCTTTGGAATTTCATGTTGATACCCGATGATGGAATTATCTTCACCAAATCTAGTTTCGACCAAAATCATTTTGAAAAACCAGATGTACACCTCAAACACATCACTTTTCCTTGAAGTGTTTCCTTAATCCTATTCATTATTCCATTCGATTAGAGTTCTTGTGTAAGTGCTTTTTTTACTCCATAATACTCTTAAAATTTCATAAACTAAGTAGAAGTAAATTCACGCTTTTTAGCTTTTTATTCGTTTGACTTTTCAGAAGACTTCTCCACTCCTTGAACGTCTTAAATGCATTTGGCCATCACATACACCCAAACTTTTCAAGAGAAATCATCGATGAGTGATGTGAAATAACGAGTTTCACCTCGAGAGTGAACTGGTATACGATACTAAAAGTTGCCAACTTACTCAAGAATTTCTTGAATTATGCTTTTACTCGTTGAAACTCTTCATATGATTTTCGTAGATAAATTCCTTGCGAAAACTCGTGCTCCTTAAAGTTAATTCGTTGATTAAACCGTGCTTCCTCCAAGTTTCGTAGTTTTTTTTTGCGACATGTCCATGACTGAGATGCCATAACCGGGTCGAATCAATATCCTACTAATTTTGTTAACTTTCAAATCAAATGCTAGAATCGCCCATGATAGTCCTCCCCTTCATCGGATAGAAGTTCCTAACCTCTTCATCTATCATCACCACGATTGAACCCTTCGATATCTTTAGAGCATCCATTTCAATCTTTATCTTGCAACCCATGGAAACTAACACATCTAAAGAGATCGAGATTTCCACAGCTTTGGAACATACCACACATTAGTGAGCATGCACATTACGCCATCACGTATTTTGATTCTCACTGAACCAACCTAACAACCTTGCATGTATCATTACCCATACAAGCCAAAACATCCTCTTTTCTGTTTTAGGTATATAACACACATTATTTGCTGCCATGCGGAAGGACGTCAGAATACATGATCTAGATTGACTTCCAATCTTCAACGAACAAGCTATCAACACATTAGATGGCTCTTCCCCACTTACCTTCTCGTCTTCATAACCGGAATTGACGAAGAAACTATTACTTCCATTTTATTTTTTCCTTCTTTCTGAGCAGTCTTTCTTTCGATGCATGAATTTCTTTCAAATAATTCATGTTCTTCCATTAGTTCTTAACATCGATCTTCAACAACTTTTGCCTTTTTCATTGTTGTACGCAGAAGCAAATTGACACTAGTAGATTGAATTCTTTCGCTGAAAACAACTCCGGGCATCCAATATCAAACTTGCGATTTGAAATGCGTACATCCATATTGTTCGACATATCCTTACCTTCTTCTGTTTTGGGACTCTCTGTTCCGGTACTCCCTGAATCCTTATCTTTCAGCACCACTAACTTATCAAATGTCACATGTCGATTAACTAAGATGCTTCCCATTTGGACTCCAAACCCAGTAAAATCTGAGACTATCTACGTATCTCAGTATGATGCTAAACTTCTTTTGGTATAAACTTGTTACCTTTCTCGTGAACAAACTTTTGAACACCTAAAACTAGTCTTACCCTATTGGCATTTCTGTCCGAATTTTCTTTGAAATTTTACCGGTGATACCTGATGATGGAATTATGTTTACCAAATATACTTTCAACCCAAAACCCTTTCGACAAACTAGATGTTCACATCAAACTTATCGATTTCTCTCGAAGGGTTTCTTTTATCATCTTCGTTAATCCATTTGATTGCAGTTTTCTAGCAGAAGCAAACTTACCATCATTATCGGATCAAAGCACATTTAGCTTTTTACCCATTTGACTTTCCAAAAGTCTGTTCAATGCATCTGACCATCACGTACACCCAAACTTTTTGGGAAAAAAAAACATCAATGGATAATATGAAATAACAAACTTCACCTAAGAGTGAAACGGTATTGGATCTGAAATATTATTGAGAATGTACTCCAGAATTCCTTTTGTATTATGTTTCTCCTTATCGAAACTAATCGTTATGCAAAAACTCCAGCTCCTTAAAGTTCACTTCTTTGATCAAACCATGCTTTCTAAAATCTTCATAGCTTTTCTTTGCGACAAGTCCATGCTTGAGAAGCTATATCCGGGTTGAATTAATATCATGTGAAATTTCTAATCAATTGTTTGAAGAATATCCCATGATAGTCATGCCTTTTCGAGGATATAAATTTTGAAAATTTTCACCTATCATCACCATGACTGATGATCGACCCGGAACTAACTCCGAAACGATGTCGTCTAACCGCAAGCGCACGGTATAGTGGCAAGCGGGTATCGAGCACGGGAAAGCGGTGCTATACTACCTATCTACTCCTAGGTTGAGTTATACTTGCGAGTTTATTTGTGGATGTGGAGTATGGAGGGTCGTAATGGTGATGGATGCGAAGGTTGTGTCACTCAACGTTGCAAACAAGGGATTCCACACAAAGAAAGAAAGAAATAAAATATACAAGATTAGGGCTTTAGGACTCGCCGCTAGGACCGTCGGACGTCGATGCTCAGTTGAGACTTCTACGTTGCATTGATTTAATTGAGGGTTGTAGCATCTAGGAAGTGAGTTCATGTGTCTAGGCATCATGAATCTAACATACCGTATTCACCCCGCTCGCGCGATAGATGCATATGGTACATGCATTAAGGATCTACAAAGTTCTCACCACTCTCGTGGTTCGAACGCTCTCAACTCGTACCACTCTCGTGGGTTAAAGCTTCGATGTATTTTGGTGGCTCTTATTAACGCAATGGTGGTAGCCGTCAATTAGTGATATAGTTCGTCGGTGGATCCCATCAAGGCACGAGCCGGGCATGGTCACGTGCATTGGTTGAATCCACTAACTCCCTAATCAAATCCGTAGGATACTCCTTAAACTAATCCATTCCACCGACCGTGAGCACGATCTCAGTACGAGTTCTCCTACGGATTTTGCTAGATCAACCAAAATATAACCCCTTTTATACCCAATGCATCATATACCGTATTCACCCCGCTCGCGCTATAGATGCATATGGTACATGCATTAAGGATCTACAAAGTTCTCACCACTCTCGTGGTTCGAACGCTCTCAACTCGTACCACTCTCGTGGGTTAAAGCTTCGAGGTATTTTGGTGGCTCTTATTAACGCAATGGTGGTAGCCGTCAATTAGTGATATAGTTCGTCGGTGGATCCCATCATGGCACGAGCCGGGCATGGTCACGTGCATTGGTTGAATCCACTAACTCCCTAATCAAATCCGTAGGATACTCCTTAAACTAATCCATTCCACCGACCGTGAGCACGATCTCAGTACGAGTTCTCCTACGGATTTTGCTAGATCAACCAAAATATAACCCCTTTTATACCCAATGCATCATAAAAATCCCATCTTTACATCTAAATCCTAAGTTCCACAGGCTAATCCCTTAGCACTAGATGGAATTACTCATGCATAGCAATAGATAATAGAACGCACGAAAACTTCATTGCATGCATCAAAAAGAGATAAACAATAAGAAACCACAAAGAAATAATAATGGAATTCAAAAGGACAAAAGTACTTATCCTAACTCCCACAAAAGGACAAGGGAGGAGCCTAGGGCATAGCCTAACTCCCCAAAAGATAGTCCTCAAAGCTCTCTAAAAACTCTCTAAAAAACTCCGCAAAAAGTATACAAAAGTCCCCCCAAAAAGTCCTCTGACGACTGCCAATTCTCCCACAAAAACCCTAACAGTTCGGGTACAAATACCCACTAAAACTGCTGAAAAAGTGCCACCCGATCGGGTGGAAGTTCACCCGATCGGGTGGAAACAAACAGAGACACTGAACTGCTGAAAATGGTATCACCCGGTCGGGTGGATAGCCCACCCGATCGGGTGGGAATCAGATTCCAGACAGCCCAGAATTTCAGCACACAGCTGCGCTCAGAAAATTCTAGAAAAATGTAGATAAATCGGATTTGGGCATGTGACCTATCGTTGGACAGTTAACGACGATGCTGACGCTAAAAAAATAAGAGATCACCCAAACTCCTACTGGAATGATAGCAATCGTCAATGAATGCAGTAGCAGTGCACGAAAGGTGAAGAAAAGGCCACCCGAGCGGTTGAAGTGTCAACCGGTCGGGTGAGTTCTTCCCCAAAATGACCTGAGGAGATGACCCGATCGGGTGGGAAGCTCCTCCATGAATGCCAATTTGTCTCCTCACCACCCGGTCATTCACCCGATCGGGTGGTGCAGTGTGTTGCCCGGGTGGAGCGCAGGACTGATACCATGATACGACCCGGTCGGGTGGCTCATCCACACGACCAGGTGAAGCTCCAAACCTTCAACTCCTCATCTTTGGCCATCAGATCTTTGCCGTATAAGCGGGCTTTGGTCCCGACATGCAAGGTTGACTCCAGAAGACACCGAAATGCCGACATTTACTTTCTTCATTCTCCTCTTATTCACTCCTTCTCTCTTGCCCCTTCCTTGCTCCCCGGCAGCTTTAAGTCACCGAATGCGATGTCTTAGGAGTCCCGGTGTCGAAGCACGCGCGCTCTCCTCCAATATACTCCAAATTGCTCGATATTCCCTAAAATGC
The DNA here is from genome assembly GCA_030789695.1 of Scilla litardierei. Lineage (NCBI taxonomy): Eukaryota > Viridiplantae > Streptophyta > Magnoliopsida > Asparagales > Asparagaceae > Scilla > Scilla litardierei. Next base: position 252,028,529 of record CM061142.1, read on the forward strand.
AATCAAGCGCTCTTAAAGTACAATAGTTCCAATTATGAGCGTAAAAGCGTATGAAATATGTAATTGAGCAATCATTTTGACGTGTAATCGTATAGATAAAATGTGGAATTTAATGACACATCAAAATCCCACAAGCTTACCTCTTACTCGTCCTCAAGGAAGACTAGTAAGAAGCTAACACGGGAGAGGGATACAATGGAGATGTGAGGCGGTGGCGTGTAATAGAGACAAGCGTTAAATCTTAAATTCAGAAAAATACAAAAACCCAAGGCATGCAAGATCTCGTGAATACACGTCAATATGAAATTAGAACACATATACACAACAAATACTTAAGTCTGGATCAAATTAAAATAACGTGGATTTCAATAAATGTAACGAACTTGATAAGTAATAAAATGAGAGTAGAGTTATATCATATCATAGTTTATCATGCAATATACTAAGTTCACAGAAATGAAACCAATGTTCACAATTCATTCTCTAAGCAATATAATATGCCATGATCAAACGTTTTCAAGCATATGTTGTATTTTGTTATGCTTCATAGAATGAATTTAGCAAATTCAATCAAATTCAATCAAGGTAAGGTATCGCCACACTACGACCACTTCATGACTCTTAGAACCCATTAACTTTGCCATGTCTTAGTTCTATATAGAAATGGAGATAATGATATGTGATTTTTGTACTTTTATATTGTTTTTGGCTATATGAATATTTCATATGCATTTTTCTTTCTTTGTATACACGAGATAACTCAATATAAACAAAAAGCGGCCTATGCATCCCAGACCAGACGGTCTTAGGGCATTGGGTTACGAAGAACCCCTAGGGCCTTTTATTAAGGATATTTGTTTGATTTTTGCATTTTTGGGATTTTTGCAAACTCACGTAAACGCGATGGAATGCAAAACAAGATCAAAGATCATTTATTTGCTACTCACAAAAGAAAAAGAAAAAGCACAGAATCTAGACATGGCTCGGTTTCAGGAATCCTAATCATCACTACTTTGGTTGTCGTGTGGTTATCTATCTCTTTTGAATCACTAAACATCCATGAAGCAATTGAATTTTAAATCAAATCACGCAGGAGTCAAATGATTTTCAGATTTGATTCATTCATTTTTAGCTTAACTGTTTCGAGAATATGGTTGTGAATTTTCAATCAAATCATGCAGGAGTCAAATGATTTTCAGATTTGATTCATTCATTTTTAGCATAACTATGAATTCTATTCTGAAAAAGCATATTAATAAAGATACACTAATCAATGAATCGAACTCTAATCTAACAGATATCAGAGTTCATAAAAAAAATAAATTCACGATATTTCATAGAAAATGAAGCATAAGAGACATAAATATAGAAGTGAACATGGTCCATATGGAAATTTCGAAGTGTGTTTCACGATGAAGCAACGTGCGTGCACTATGTACTCCCCCAAGCTTAAACATCACATTGTCTTAATGTGTATATGTTATAAATAGAGGACACCGACAGGATAGGGGGGCCACTCAACAAAATAGTTTCTCTCCCCCAAGCTTAAACATCACATAAAAATTGGGGAGAGAGGCGAAATAAGCGCCGAATACAAGAGTGGGCATAGTTGATAAATAGTGGGTTGGGTGCAGAAGATAATTGAGCCATCATATAGGGTGAATTTATTAAACTAAGAAAGCGTATAAAATCCTATACGGTTCTCTCGCTGTCGAGAGGATTCGTGTTTATTGAAAGCATAAAATATTATACTACTAGATTGGTATCACCTGTAGCAAAAGGCGGATCCAATATCTTTGCCGGTGCAGGCAGCTGCTCTATCTGCACTTTTCGTGGCTCCGCCAGGTGCGTATCTCCACGGGCTTCATCAGTTTCCAGCAATGCGGCTCCCAGCATCTCTCCAAGGACTCCACCTGTACCCTGGAAGAGATAAGCCGCATCAATCTGATGATGAAATTTTTTCCCTAAAATAAAAGTTTTCTAAAGTAGATCGTCAAAAGAAATATGTAAAGTAAAAATAGGTAGACGATACTTCCCTGAAAATACATCTCCGCTCTCATGTAACACGACGGGCAGTTCCTTGTCATTAGTCTCCGGCTTTTCAGGCAGCTCTGGCATATGAGTACGGGTCACATCAGGCAACTCCTCCTCATTCTCAAATTCTTCAAGCACGGTCGCGTCCTAGCATACCTCCGGTCCAAAATTGTAAGTGTCCTACAATAGGTACGACGTGTCAAAAAGATCTGAATCAGAATAAATATCAAATGGGATGCATGATTCAGAAATGGAGTGGGTAAAAAGATCTCCCTGAGTGGGAGCAGTAAGCTTTGGTGGGTGGTCCTTGGCGTCAGTGGAAGGATGATGTGGCTGCGAAAGCTCTGAAGGAGGGGGGTGATGCTCGAGATCCTCGTGAATGGTTGTGTTCTCGTCCTGATGCACGACCTCCTCAGCGAAAAGCTTTGGCCCCGTGTGCAGTATGTAAAATAAATATAGCTCGGCCTCCTCGCGATGCACTACTTCGGCCTCCTCCTCGGGTTCCTCGGGTATAGTAGGCAAAGTGAATTTCATCTTCTCCTTTTTATGCCTATGTCTTTGTTTCTGTCCTGGAACTCGAGGCACCAGATGGCTTGGCTTGTCCCTCTCCATGGTAGGTGCAGGTAACTCTATGTGCTCAGGCATATCCTCCACAGGCTCAAGAGATGAAAGATACTCTTTGATTTCGTCCTTATCTTTCTGTCATCGATCATGTGACTCATTTTGTATACCACTGACAGCTGTGATCTCCTCTACCGATGACATGAATGCATTGAGTGTCAAATTGAGAGGATGGTCAGGACTCAAGAGACAGATGCGGTTTTCGTAGGGAATGTGTCCCTCCATGTCACAAGACTCGCAGTAGGCATAGAACTCTGGGTAGTGGTCATATCCTTCCATCTGATAGTACGAGTCCTGTGGATGATATTCGTAGGATTCCATAGGAATCTCATACTGCTCTGAAAAATCATCGCCTGAATAATCCCAAGATTGCTCCATTGTACCTGAATAGTCAAAAACAACAACCTGGAAAAGACATCAGTGGTACAAGAAAAAGAGATAATAATAAAGCAGGTGGCAAGGAAAATATATATCTCTTTTTTTGTTTTGTTTATTTTTTTCGCAGTCTAATCAACCTAATTGTGGTAAATAAATAATATGGCGGAACGCCTCCCCGGCAACGACGCCATAAACTTGATCGACCCAGAACTAACTCCGAAACGATGTCGTCTAACCGCAAGCGCACGGTATAGTGGCAAGCGGGTATCGAACACGGGGAAGCGGTGCTATACTACCTATATACTCCTAGGTTGAGTTAGACTTGCGAGTTTATTGGTGGATGTGGAGTATGGAGGGTCGTAATGGTGATGGATGCGAAGGTTATGTCACTCAACGTTGCAAACAAGGGATTCCACACAAAGAAAGAAATAAATAAAATATACAAGATTAGGGCTTTAGGACTCGCCGCTAGGACCGTCGGACGTCGATGCTCAGTTGAGACTTCTACGTTGCATTGGTTTAATTGAGGGTTGTAGCATCTAGGAAGTGAATTCATGTGTCTAGGCATCATGAATCTAACATACCATATTCACCCCGCTCGCGCGATAGATGCATACGGTACGTGCATTAAGGATCTACAAAGTTCTTACCACTCTCGTGGTTCGAACGCTCTCAACTCGTACTACTCTCGTGGGTTAGAGCTTCGAGGTATTTTGGTGGCTCTTATTGACGCAATGGCGGTAGCCGTCAATTAGTGATATAGTTCGTCGGTGGATCCCATCAAGGCACGAGCCGGGCATGGTCACGTGCCTCGGTTGAATCAACTAACTCCCTAATCAAATCCGTATGACACTCCTTAAGCTAATCGATTCCACCGACCGTGGACACGATCTCAGTACGAGTTCTCCTAGGGATTTTGCTAGATCAACCAAAATATAACCCCTTTTTATACCCAACGCATCATAAAAATCCCATCTTTACATCTAAATCCTAAGATCCACGGGCTAATCCCTTAGCCCTAAATGGAATTACTCATGCATAGCAATAGATAATAGAACGCACGAAAACTTCATTGCATGCGTAAAAAAGAGATAAACAATAAGAAACCAAAAAGAAATAATAATGGAATTCAAAAGACAAAAGTACTTATTCTAACTCCCACAAAAGGACAAGGGAGGATCCTAGGGCATAGCCTAACTCCCCAAAAGATCGTCCCCAAAGCTCTCTAAAATCTCTCTAAAAAACTCTGCAAAAAGTATACAAAAGTCCTCTGCCGGCTGCCAATTCTCCCACAAAAACCCTAACAGTTCGGGTACAAATACCCACTAAAACTGCTGAAAAAGTGCCACCCGATCGGGTGGAAGTTCACCCGATCGGGTGGAAACAAACAGAGACACTGAACTGCTGAAAATGGTCTCACCTGGTCGGGTGGATAGCCCACCCGGTCGGGTGGGAATCAGATACCAGACAGCACAGAGTTTCAGCACACAGCTGCGCTCAGAAAATTCCAGAAAAATGTAGAAAAATCGGATTTGGGCATGCGACCTATCGTTGGAAAGCTAACGACGATGCAGACGCTAGAAAAATAAGAGATCACCCAAACTCCCACTGGAATGATAGCAGATCTTCAATGAATGCAGCAGCAGTGCACGAAAGGGGAAGAAAAGGCCACCGATCGGTTGAAGTGTCAACCGGTCGGGTGAGTTCTTCCCCAAAATGATTTGAGGAGATGACCCGATCGGGTGGAAAGCTCCTCCATGAATGCCACTCTGTCTCCTCACCACCCAGTCATTCACCCGATCGGGTGGCGCAGTGTGTTTCCCGGGTGGAGCGTAGGACTGATACCATGATACAACCCGGTCGGGTGGCTCATCCACACGACCGGGTGAAGCTCCAAAACTTCAAATCCTCATCTTTGGCCACCAGATCTTTGCCGTATAAGCACGCTTTGGTCCCGACATGCAAGGTTGACTCCAGAAGACACCGAAATGCCGACATTTACTTTCTTCATTCTCCTCTTATTCACTCCTTCTCTCTTGCGCCATCCTTGCTCCCCGGCAGCTTTAAGTCACCGAATGCGACGCCTTAGGAGTCCCGGTGTCGAAGCACGCACTTTCTCCTCCAATATACTCCAAATCGCTCGATATTCCCTAAAATGCTATCAAACACTCTTAAAGTACTATAGTTCCAATTATGAGCGTAAAAGCGAATGAAATATGTAATTGAGCAATCATTTTGACATGTAATCGTATAGATAAAATGTGGAATATAATGACACATCAATTGATCCCTTTGATATCTTCAGAGCATCAATTTCAATCGTTATCTTGCAACCCAAAAGATTTAACACGTCTAAAGAGATCGAGCATTTCCTCAGCATTGGAACATACCATACATTAGTGAGCTTGCACATTACATTATCAAACATTTTGATTCTTACTAAACCAACTCCAACAACCGTGCATGCATCATTACCCATAAGGGCTGAAACATCATTTTTTCTCTTGTAGGTATGGAAATTAACCTTATTCGGTCCCATGTAGAACGATGCCATGAATCCATGATCCATGCTCGACTCCCAATCTCTGAAAATAAGTTACCAATATATCATATGCTTATTCATAACTAACCTCTTCCGTCTTCACACTATAACTGGCAAAGAACCTATAATTTCCTTTTTATTTCTGTTCCTTCTTTTTGAGCCGTTTATCTTTCAATGTTTGAATTTCTTGCAAATAAAGCATGTTGTGCCTTTGGTTCATTGAAATTTTCTCGTTGATACCTGATGATGGAATTATGTTCATTAAATATGGCTTTGACCCATAATCCTTTTGACAAACTAGATGTACACATCAATCACATCAATTTTTCTAGCATTCAAAACCGTGATTGTGACTTTCATTATCCTCTTCGTTTCTCCAGTCAATTGTAGTTCTTCTGGTGCAGTGGAGTGATTTTTTGCAATATACATCACACAAAATTTCTTAGACTTAGCAGAAGTAAACTCACCATCATTATTGGATCTAAGCACATTTAGCTTTTTAACCGTTTGACTTTCCAAAAGTCTCCTCCACTAGAATTTTTAAACACATTTGACAATTACGTACATCCAAACTTTTCGGGGATGAATGATGTGAAATAACGAGCTCCACCTAGAGAGGGAACTGTTGTAGGATCCTAAATGTTATTGTGAATGTAGTAAAAAATTCCTCTTATATTATGCTTTCCCTCACCGAAACTAATCTTGCTTTTTCATAGATAAATTTCTTTTAAAAACTTTAGCTCCTTAACGTTCACTTCATTGATCAAAACATTCTTCCTCAAAGCTTCTTTGCTTTTCTTTGCGACATGTCCATGCCTGATATGTCACAATATGGTTGAATCAATATTTTGCAAACTTTCTAATCAAATGCTAGAATCTCCAATGATAGTTCTCCCCTTCAGCGGATACAAGTTTCTAACTTTTTCACATATCATTACCACGATGTATCTCTTCGATATCCTTAGAGCATCCATTTCAATTGCTATCTTGCAACCTAAAGAATCTAATACCTGTAAAGAGATCTGTAATTTCTACAGTTTTGGAACATACCACACATTAGTGAGCTTGCACATTATGCCTTCAAACATTTTGATTCTCACTGAACCAACTTCAACAACCTTGTATGCCTCATTACATATAAAGGACGAAGCATCATCTTCTCTCGTAGGCATAGAGACACACCTTAGAGAAACATACTTTATTTGGTGCGGTGCGGAACGAAACCATGAATGCATAATCAATGATTGGCTCCCAATCTATGACGAACAAGCTATCAACACATCTTATGTATCACTACTAACCTCCTTCGTCTTCACAACCGCACATGACGAAGTACCTATCACTTTCTCTTTATTTTCTGTTTACCAATCTCTTTTTCAATGCCTGAATTGCTTGCAAATGAAGCATGTTGTGCCTTTGGTCTTAACATTGATTTTCAACCATTTCTGCCTTTTTCTTTACTTTACATTGAAGCACTAGGCACTGGTAGGTTACTTGAATCTCTTTCGCTCTCAAAACAACTCCTACCTTTCAATATCGAACCTGTGATTTGAAATAAGCATATCCACGTCGTTTGGCATATTCATAACTTCACCTATTTCAGTACTCTATAAAGACTTGTCTTTCAACACCATAACTCATAAAACTCACATGTCGATTAACATAGACTTTTCCTATTTGCACTCCAAACCCCGTAAACTTTGACACAATCTATGTATCCTAATATGTCATACCTTTTTTCCTTTGCTATCTAAATTGTTACCTTTCTCATGAACATACACTGGACTTATAAACATTGAATGCCTCGTCCACTTATTGAACTTCTTAAATGCACTTGACCATCACATGCACTCAAACTTTTTTAGAAGAAATCATATATGAATGATTCCACTTAGAGAGTGAACCAACGTAGATGCTAAATGTTGTTGTGAACATACTCAATAATTCCTCTTTTATTTTGCTTCACCTCACCAAAACTAATCTTCATATCGATTTTGTAGATACATTCCTTGTAAAACTCTCTTTGACGTTCAATTCGTCGATCAAAACATTCTTCCTCCGCGTCATAGCTTTTCTTTGCAACAATTCCATGACTGAGATGCCACAGTCGGGTCGAATCAATATCATGCAAACTTTCTAATCAAATGCTAGAATCACCTTTGATAGTCTTCTCCTTCAACGGATATAAGTTCCTAACTTTTCATCTGTCATCACCTCAATTGATCCCTTCGATATCTTCAGAAAATCCATTTCAATCGTTATCTTGCAACATCGAGAATTTAACCCCTCTAAAGAGATCAATGATTTTCACAGCTTTGGAACGTACCATACGTTGGATTATGCCATCAAATATTTTGATTCTCACTGAACCATCTCTAATAACCTTGCATGCATCTACATGAGGGTCGAAACATTCCCTTTTCTATCATAGGGTTTAGATCACACCTTATTTGGTGTCATGCGGAACAATACTATGCATCCATGATCAATGCTTGACTACCAATCTCTGACCAACAAGCTATCAACATATGATATTCCTTTTCATTATTAACCTCTTCCGTCTTTACACCTATAACTGACGAAGAACCTATCACTTCCTATTTATTTTTGTTCCTTCTTTCTGAGCAGTCGCTCTTTCAGTGCCCAAATGTGTTGCAAATAAAGCATGTTGTGTCCTTCGTTCTTAACATTGATTTTCAAGTGTTTCTACATTTATCATTACTTTACATCAAAGCAAATAGTCACGGGTTACTAGAATCTCTTTCATAATCTAAAGACATTAATATGACCACGGATACGATATTCCTTCTAATATCTGGAGCAAAGAGGACGTCGTGCAATAATAATGTCCGGCCGTTGTCGAGACTTAGCTTGCATGTTCCGACGCCTTTGACTTCAACACGAGTGTTGTTGCCGACGTATATCCACTTTGTTCCTTGAGTTATCTTTCGATACTCTACGAAGAACCTTCTGTCCTTCGCTACGTGGTCTGTGGCCCCTGAATCAATCAACCAAAAATAGTTAGATTCAGCAAGAAACACGGAACTAGAAACACATATGTAACTAGCCCTACAAGTTACCTTATCACTTCCATCCGTACACGTACGGGCGAAGTGACCGTACTTGTTGCACTTAAAGCACTTGATCTTCTTCAAGTTTTTCTTCTTTGAGTGCACATTCTTTTGCCACTTTTTGTTCTTAGTCTTCTTTGAGGTTTCCGGTTCTTGCTTTCGTTCGTTCACAAACCTTAAGCGTTTATTCTTCCGCTTATTTCCTCCATGTGAGGAACTAGCGGCCATGTGCACTTTTGCACTTGGTTTTGCGGCTTGAATCCGCTCTTCCTCGAGTTCGAGGTGTTTTGATACATCGCTTAAAGTTTTAATGCACTCATTATGAGTGAGGTGCATTTTCATGTTATCCCAGCTATCTGGGAGTGAACGAATGACTGCTTGGATCTGCTGTTCGTCAGACAGCGTAACACCCGCATCCTTTAATTCAGATATGAGATTCGCCATGTGGCGGAGATGCTTTTTCATAGAATGATCTCGCCGCATCTTGTACGAATCAAATTGAATATTTAAGGAGCGGAGTTTGGTAACCGAAGTTCCACCAAACTTTATTTCTAGCTCAGACCATATATCTTTGGCTAGGTCGAATTCCCGAAATAGACGCATTATGTCATTGTCCATTGCGGACAGTAACGTAATACATGCTATTTTGTTCTTTCGAGTCCAAGTATCATAAGCTTCCCGGTCCCTCTTGTGTTGGGCCGTATTGCCCAACTCAGGTTCTTCCATTATGTTTTGGAGTGTTTCAAGCACATCTTGCTCCTCCAAAACATATTGGATTTTTATGACCAAAGTTTATAATTGTCGCCGTTGAGCTTTTCACCTTTGTTAAGCTCTGCGACAATGTTCTTAGAAGCGGTAGACATATTCGATTCAAGAAACTGCAAAGAGAATGAAAAACACGATCAAAATTCTATATAGTTTCGATTCTTTAAACACTTGATAAGTTCCTTGGATGCGTTGAAATGTTACTCTAGAATCGAGAAGTTCACTACGTTCCCAACTACCATCTAGAAGTAACTTTCAAAGTATCCCTCTTACTTATCTCAAGTAAAACGAAATCAGAAATGATACCCGTATAGTACCAGCAGCGGAAAAAATATTTTGAAAAACATATCTTTCAAAATGGAATAGGTGAGAGTTTGCGCAAAGAATTTTAGCGCAACAATTGCCAAGCCACGAGACCTGTTCTACACACCCATGGGTTAGATGACCATGGCCGGATCGTGGTAGGACTTGGAATTCTAAATTGCGCTATCCCGATTTAAGGACGGGACATAACCTATTTGAAAACATCTTTGTCAAAAATTTGAAATACATTGGCTAATCTCCGTAGAGTAGAGCACAATGTCACAAGTACATTGGCTAATCTCCGTAGAGTAGAGCACAATGACATGGCTAATCTCGCATGAAGTAGAGCACTATGGCTAATCTTCAAGGAGTAGAGCCCAAGGAAAAACTTCATTAAAATGTTAGCCCCGTATGGGCTAGTCGGCACTGTGGTTAGCCCCGTATGGGCTAATCGGCACATTCGAGTTTGACCAAGGCCTTTTGTCACCCCGTATGGGTCATTTGGCAAGTTCGCGATGGACCAAGACCTTCTGTCGGATTGGTCGACCAAAACGACCAAATTGGTCGACCAATTATTTTTGGTCTGCAACTTCTCCCGGCCAGGGCCTCTGCCCTGGCCGAGGCTTGGCCGAGGCTTGGCCAAGAGCCGGCCATGGCCTCTACCCTGGCCGGCCAGGGGTCCTGGCCCCTCGGCCAGGGCCTCTGCCCTGGCCGAGGCCAGGGCATTGGCCCTGGCCCCTGCCAGGGCCGACCAGGCCCTGGCCGAGGCCAGGGCCGACCAGGCCCTGGCCGAGGCCAGGGCACCGGCCCTGGCCTCTGCCAGGGCCGGCAGGCCGGCACGCCGGCCCTGGCCACTGCCAGGGCCGGGCAGGCCCTGGCAGTGGCCAGGGCGCCGGCCCTGGCCTCTGCCAGGGCCGGGCAGGCCGGCCATGGCCGGCCTGGCCTTGGCCGGCCACTGCCGGCCTGGCCATGGCCGGCCATGGCTTGGCCATGGCCGGTCATGGCCAAGGCCATTTTGGCATTGGCCGGCCATGGCCCCTTTGGCCATGGCCGGCCACCCCCTTTGAATGGGGTTGCCGCACACCCCGTCGGAGGGGTGGCCGTGGTGGTTATTGGCCGTAGCCAACCCCCTCCGCATGGGGAGGGGGGTGCATGGCCTTCATAGCCCATTTGGCCATGGTGCACATGCACTAAAATTCATCTTCCCCGATGGGAATAACCACCACCTTCTTCCTCGATGAAGCACCCGTTCGTCGATGAAGCACCCGTTCGTCGAGAATATGGTTATTTTCTAATGGCCGTGTGCCAAAAAAGAAAATAACATACTACGTGAACGGTCGGTTCTTCCCGTCACGGAGAGTTCCTACCATATCCGTAATGATAGGAGACCCTAACGTGAAAAGAACAACCGCTGCGTTCTCTCCGTCACGAAGCGTTCCTACCATATCCGTAATGGTAGGATACCCATTCGTGAAAAAGACAACGACTCGTTCATAGTTTCGACGGGACGGCGGTTGACCGGGGCGAACCCGTATGGCTCTGATACCAATGTTGGATCCTGCCAAAACAGAGTTAGGATCGATAATTAAAGTTGAGACTTACGCTTGCGTATGCGGCATTGTAGTCTCGGAACTTTGCCTTCGGATTCTCCACGACGGATCGAGTCTTCTCACGAACGGAGTAAGGCTACTAAATCCACAATCTAAATCTCTACTTTTAGATTAAGAACTTGGATAGAGGGAGAGGAAGTATTTCGGTAGAGCTTTGCTAGAATGAAAATGCATGCAAGAATGCCATGCAAAAGTGTAAGGAAATGGCTTACCCTTGGGTCTTATTTATAGCCCACAAGGTAGTTATTTTAGGAGTAATTGTTCCTTAGGAACAATTTAACTAAGGTGTACCATGATACATGGCACATTATAAGCTTAAGTTGTACCATATGCATGGTACAACATAAGCTTAAGATATTACCCCTTTATTAGCCATATGTCGCATGCACTTATGCATATATAATGCGACTTTCCCATCAATCTAGAGATCCTCTCCGCAAGGGAACATATTCCCTTTGCACACGACTTCGTGTACGCGACGTTCGAGGTCCGTATTCCCTCGTACAGCCCCTACAAGGGTGTACTAACGTCTTCCATATCCAACACATAGATCGTCCAAAGGCAAAAAAGAAGCACGATGCTACAACAAACGTCATCAAAGACATTGAGCTTGATAAGTGGGTCTTGGTTGGTGATTCGGAGAGCGTGACATAAGAAAGTTGGGTGCTTGATTTTGGATGCTCTTTTCTTATATTTCCACATATAGAGTACTTTACTAGCTTTCATGAAGGTGGTAAGAGTACGGTCCTACTTGGAGATGATCATGTACGGACCCTGTCTATGGGAAAAACACTAGAAGGGGGGTTGAATAGTGTTTATGCAAATTTAAAAGGAATTTACGCCAAATAAAATGCAATCCAACAAATAATGCAGAATTAGAATTAAACCCAAATAAGAAACAATTGCAAACACAATTATGTTTCTAGGGTTCGGATTACCCAAGTCAACTCCCGACTTGTTCCCGGTAATCCTACGTCCGTTCCACCCGGATACCACCGGATACTCAAGTTAGAACCCTAACTTGAGGTTTCCTTAAAAACCCACTTGTAGCAACCCTACAAGTGTAATCGAATACAATCGATGTCTTTGACTCCCACAACTTGGGAGCAATCAAACCACTCTCACAACCAAGAGCAAATCTCAAATAACGAAAGTTATGAAATGATGAAAACAACACTTACAAACACATATGCCTTGAAGTAGACTTGAAGATGGAGTGTGATGTGTGTTGAAGAACTCTCTTGGAAGAGAGGAGAAGCCCTTTCTCTTGACTACACCAAATGCCTAGATGATCACTCTTTGGTTCTAGGTTGGAGAGCAAGATAACAAGATTTGGAAATACTTAAGGCTTTGGATTTGAGAGCTTTGATCTTTGGAAATGAAAGCTTGAGAGATTTTGCAATGAATGAGTAACCTTTCAATGGAACAATAGAAGCTCTATTTATATCTTTCTCAAATCCACAAAACAGTTTAGGCAAAAACCCAATTGGAATCCGTGAGAAAAATCTCAACGGATAGAATCTGAACTCGCGACAGTCGACTGTTGAACAATCCACAGGCGACTGTTGCACAGTCAGCAAGGGTAGGTGAGAATTCATAACTGTAACTTACGACGTGGACAGTAGACTGATGAAACAAAGACAGTCGACTGTTAAACCAACAAGTGACTGTAATTCCTTCTACAGGCGAATGACCGAGAGATGGGTAAGTTAGAATAATACTGAAAATCTCATAAGTAACAGGACAGACGACTGATGCAAGAAACACAGTCGACTGTTAATCAGAACAGGCGACTGTAATTCCTTAAACAGACGACTGTCAAAAGCCTGAGAAATTTCCAGAGAGCTGAGTCAAAGAAATGACTCACAGACAGACGACTGTTGCAACATAGACAGTTGACTGATCTAAGAGACAGTCGACTGTATATACAACATTAGTTGACTGGCCGTAAAAGTCAGATCAAACATAGTTAGGGAAAAGGATATACAGGCGACTGATTTACAAAACAAAGTCGACTGTCATTAAGACAGGCGCTTGTGAATCATTCATCAGAGGCCTGTGCGAAATAATCAGAGAAGGCCCAAAACTATATTGTAAAAGTCTGTGCATAACAGGCGACTGTAGAACAAAACACAGTCGACTGTTTTTGAGACAGGCGACTGTAAACTGTTCAGCAGTCGGCTGTTATAAATAATCCTTGCACAACCAAAAGGAAAATGAACTGGAGTCAAAGGACAATTGATCTAATGAATTCCTATAACAGAATGTAGATGTGTGTGAGTGCTCCATCAAAGTTCTACTTCTAAGCTACATACTAGAAGAGATAAAAGAAAAATTACATTTACAAATAATCTCTTCTTTCCATCGTATGAGCTTGAAGTCTTCACAGAGCTTCAATCATCATCTAAGATCATTCAATCCATGTCATTTGCCTGCACTGACGTTTGTGAGTCATCCATTGCTAGTAGATCTTTATAATTAGCTTAGGCAATAGATTAACTGCAAAATAGGGGATTAGTCACAAGTATTTATGTTTGCTCATCATTAACACCAAGTAGGGAGAAGTCCAATACTCAACATTCTCCCCCTTTTTGATGATGACAAACAAACATAAACAAAGATAAATAATTGTACGCAATGAAAACTTACTCCCCCTACATAGATGCCAATCAAGTTAGTCAACAAATATTAGAGCATATACATAACAATTGAAGCAAATGAGTGAGATATGGATGAATTTAATTCAAGAAATCTAGGAATTTAAAATCCCTATTTATTGTAATCTTACTCCCCCTGTATCTAAGGCAACGTAAATCTTAGATTCAAGTGTTAGAACATACTTAGCACATCCATTATGAATCTTGTATGTTTATTTCTCTCCCTCTATGGCATTATCCAAAAAGGTGGGAGCAAATAACAACAATAATAGTGCTAAATACGAACTAACAACAATCAAGGAGTATAAAGATATATTGAATGAAAAACTCATAAAATCACATCATAGACACATGTGAGTAATGGAAGTAAAGTCCAATATCAACATTAGATATACACACAAAAATAGTTTCAAAAGATATTTCACAAATGCATCATACCAGAGATAGCATGGAAAATCGAATACCAAATTTATATATTGTCTCAAAAGCACATTAGAGAGAGTATTGTATACATGGAGACAATATATCATACATCACACAGATAAGATAAGCAGTATAGCATAGTGTGACACAAGATAAACAACAACATCATATATAGATATATAAAAGATGAGTACATCAACGGATGGACATCTACATGGCCATCACAAAATGATACATCATGATCAAGACAAAAAAATATCATCATGACGACAACGAAGTACATCACCACACAACATCATATAGATACACACATCATACTTCATATATAACAAAATCAGCAGATGAATCACTCAACCCAAACAAAAACAGACCACACAAAATACAATCTAGGTCTTCAGGTGAGTGAACAAAAACAGCAGCAGCAGCCTCAGTCAATATGAATGACGGAGGGGTCCGACGAGCGACCAGAGGATCGGAACAAGAGCCGAGCAGAGCGACGTGTAGGAAAAGCTGGAGTCTTCCTCTTAGAAGACGAAGCACGAACAACAGATGATTCAACAGGAACATGAAGTGGAGTCTGGGCACCGGAGGTCTGAACCACATAGGGTTTAGGCGTGAAGCCAGGAGGAGGAGAAACACAAGCAGGAGAAGTGTCCTTAGATGAAGCAAACAGAGCCTGAAGCTCGGTAGGAATGGGAAAGCCATGATGCTTAAAAGATTTTAACTGAAGTTTAAGAAAAAGCGAGAGCTTCTCATCCAGAGATACGGAAAGAATTTCAAGAGCAGAGACTCGAGCATCCAGCTGACGAAGAAGAAACTCCCCGTGGGATACGAAAGAGGGGACCTAGGAGGATGCTCGGTTGACGGAGAAGTGAGTTCAGCAGCATGCTCAGAGGGGATGGGGTCACCGACAGAGATATGAAGAGGTTCTCCAGAAGATGGAGGCGAGGAGGGAGTCGGATCAGGCTTTGGTGAAGGTACCGGCTCATCAAGGAAGTCAAGAGAGACATTAGGAAAGAAATGATCGAAAAGAGCCATGTGCTTACTTGACCAATCGAAAGCTAGGTCAAGCAGTCGAGAGGACGAATCTGAAGAAAAACTAATCAAATCACAAGCAGATCTCGAGGAGCCACGCGAAAAAGGAGGTAGAGTTCCTGTAGGATCCCTGTCAAAACGATGATGTTAGGATCGAATGAAGAGGAGAGACTTACGTTCGCGTGCGCGACACCGTAGTCTCTGAACTTCGCCCTCGGATTCGCCACAACGGTCAGTACTTCGTCACAGAGGATCGAATCAGCGTTTCCACCGTCTAAATCTCTAAATAGAAGAAGAACTTAATGGAAGGGAGAAGAAGAACATAAGTTGCCTTATGCAAACTTATGGCATGGATGGAATGGTGTAAAAGCCTTACCATTGGGTCCTATTTATAGGCTTTAGGGGTAGTTATTGTAGGAAATAACTACATATAAGCTTATTAGCCTATATTAGCCCTTTTACTTATCCCCTTCTTCATTCACTTATCAAGTGCCTTTATGCACTTATAAAGTGACTTTTTCCACTTATCGAGTGGTCCTTTTCATACATGAAAAGGTTCCCTTCGTGCACGCTTTCGTGCACGCGAGATCCGAGGTTCATAGACCCTCATACATCCCCTCATGGGTGTATACATGTCGTCCATATCCAACATCTCCCACTCACACTTGAGGGGATTGTAAGGAAACATCTTTTCTTTTAGTTCTTCTATTTATCATACCGAGAAATAGACCGTGTGACCATCATGTGCATAGAGTCCGTTGTTGTGCACTTGTTAGAGATACACAACACTCCTCGAGGTGCAAAGTTGAGTAGATCAACGCATGCTTTACCCTAGATTATTTCTTCACATTTATTATACTTTATATTCAACAATTGAATCCCATCTGGATTACAATTGGCTGGCCAGCTTTGAATCATTAAAGTCCAAATGTGAATGTGAAATTAATCTTCCTCTTCTTGAGATCCTTTCGATCTTGACTTGACTCGCTTTTCTAACATGTCATGCCGGACCGAATTGACCATAGTCCATAAGCAACATGCTAAGATAGCGATGACCCAGTCAAATCTAAAGGAACCAATTAGAGTCCATAAGGGTAAGAAGTTAAGACCCATGTGGTCTTTCGGTCTCACATAATAGTAAACACAATTACTAGTCTAACCCAATGGTCAAATGCATACGTAGTATGAATACGTATTACAACATCACTCCTTTCCCAGGGAGCGTATGTCTTAATGATGTTGTAAGGATGATAATCAGACACCACAATGTTTGACTTTGAGTCCCTTTTACTACTCAGTAATCTCATGGACCCACATCCCGCATAAGACAGATAAGATTAAAAAATCTTCTTAGATCTTTTGTAAGCATCCATATGATGCAGATCTTTCATATGACCATTTTGTTTAAGTCATGACTCTAAATCATCCGTCTGACGATTTTGACTTTAAACAGGTCTCATTTTTATCTTATCCGTCTGATAGAATAAAGGCGGTTGCTCATGTGAGAGAGCCAACCTCAATCTGTCCGACATACTAGAAAATACAGCTGAGATTAAAAGAAATGTACATAAACATTTTCAAGAAACTCATATGCAATGTCGAAAAGAACTTATTCTTTTATTAAATTTGATCTTTCATAGACATGGGAATATACATTGATACAACTTAGCTCTTACGCAATCCTTGAGATGATAAGTGTTTGTAAAATACATCTCTGGGGATCGCCTTCGTAAGCGGATCCGCTATCATCTCATGCGTAGATATGTATCTAATGTCTACCTTCTTGGTCTTATCATAGTCTTTTGCAAATTTGTAGCGGATATCAATGTGTTTGGTCTTACAATGGAATTTTGGATCTTTGACATAGGCTATAGATGCTTGACTGTCACTGTGTATTGGTACAACACCTGAGTCACTTGCATCAATTAGCCTGTCTAAGAACTTCCTAAGCCAAACAGCTTCTTGGACTGCCATGCTAAATGCTACAAACTCGGCTTCCATAGTTGAAAGTGCGATGCAGGATTGTTTCTTGCTACTCCAGGATACTGCACCAGATCCGAGTAGAAAAACATATCTTGAGGTCGATCGTCGCTCATCGAGATCACCCGCCCAATCAGCATCAGTGTAGCCTTCGATCCTTAAGGCATCTCCTTGATAGCATAAAGCATAGTCCGCAGTTCCTTTAAGATACCGTATTATCCTCTTAACCGCTTTCCAGTGTACTTGCCCTGGATTGGATTGGTAACGACTTACCATTCCAACGGCAAAACAGATGTCCGGTCTTGTACACATCATAGCGTACATAAGACTACCAACTGCACTGGAATATGGAACTCTTTCCATAATTTCCTTTTCCTTTTGGTTCTTTGGACACGATTTCAGACATAAATTATCGCATTTGCTTATATGAGTATCAATGGACTTGCAGTCCTGCATATTAAAACGTTCTAGAACCTTCTTTATATAAGTCTCTTGTGAAAGAGAGAGAAGTTTCTTCGAACGATTCCTTGAAATCTTAACTCAAAGGATATATGCGGCTTCTCACATGTCTTTCATCTCAAAAACTGATGAAAGCCAAGCCTTGATATCCATCACAAAGCCCTTGTCATTTCCGGCTATTAAAATGTCATCTATATATAGAGACATAATAACATACTTGCTCTTAATCCTCTTGATATGTATACAGTTATCTTCATCAAGCATGGAAAAACCATTTGATAAGACAACTTCTTGAAATCGTATATACCATTGCCTCGAGGATTGTTTAAGACCATATATGGATTTATGAAGTTTACAAACCTTATGTTCGTTTCCTTCTTTTACAAACCATGTTGGTTGTTCTATATAGATCTCCTCGTCCAATTCTCCATTGAGAAAGGCAGTCTTTACATCCATCTGATGTAATTCGAGGTCTAAGCAAGCTACCATAGCCAGAATGAAGCGAATTGAGGTAAAACGAACAACAGGTGAGAAGGTCTCTTCGTAGTCTATCCCTTCCTGTTGCGTAAAACCTTTCGCGACAAGGCGAGCTTTATATCTGTCTATAGAGCCATCAGCCTTATGCTTAATCTTGAGAACCCATTTGTTCCCAATAGCTCTACGTCCTCTGGGTAAGTCAACCAAGTCCCAGACTCGGTTAACTTTCATGGATTCTAATTCCTCCTTCATCGCTTCCATCCATTTGTCTTTTGCAGGGCATGATACGGCCTGTTTGAAAGTAGCAGGCTCGTCATCTTCTTGTAGTAAAGTCATAAAGGTTTGTGGGAATTCATCCTCAAATCTTATAGGAGCTAACCTTGTACGACTACTACGTCGTATTTGAGATTTTCCAAGTCCTTGTTGACTCGAATTTAGATCAATTCTAATATCACTCCCACTTGGAATGTCGTTAGAAATGCTCCCACTTGGATCATTATTCCCGTATGGAATAGGATTCACATCATTCGTATCATCCATTGGTGAAGGTTGAAACGTATTTTCGTCTTCACCAAGAATTCTCCTACTCGAATGAGGTAATCCTTCTTGATCATAAATCTCAAATAGAGATAAGTCCTGACTTATCTCACCCTGTCTTGGAAACTCGTTTTCCAAGAAGGTGACATCCCTCGACTCAAATTCAATTAGTCCTCCATTGCCTTCCTGACCAATAAAAACATAACCTTTGGAGTTTTCTGCGTATCGTATAAAGATACATTCCCTCCCCCTTGGCCCAAGTTTGCCATACTTATGGGAGGAAATATGTGCATAGGATGCACATCCCTAAGGTTTTAAAATGCTTAAGTCAGGAGACCTTTGGGTCCACAACTCATAAGGAGTGGAGCTAACTGATTTCGAGGGTACACGGTTTAAAATGAAAGCGGCCGTCAATAATGCATCACCCCCAAAAGGTGATAGGCAAGTTGGCGTGCGCCATCATGGAACAGATCATTTCCATTAAAGTCCTATTCCTTCTTTCTGCAACGCCATTTTGTTGCGGAGTATAAGGCATAGTTACCTGATGAACTATGCCTTTTTCATCACAAAGTTCCTTAAAACTTGTTGATTGGTATTCACCGCCTCTATCGGTTCGCAAGACCTTAATCTTGCGATCTAATTGATTTTCCACCAAACTCATATAGTTTTTAAAGCAGGTTAATGCTTCACTTTTTTGGGATATCAAATAGATATGACCGAATCGGGTGAAGTCATCAATAAAAGTGATGAAATAGGACTTCCCACGTCTTGTCTTGATATTCATCGGACCACATATGTCCGAATGGATGAGCTGTAATGGAACCTCGGCCCTTGTGCCGGTTCCAAACAGCTTGTGACAAGATTTCCCTACAAGGTAATGTTCGCAAGTCGACATTTCGACCTTTGAAACATTGGATAGAAGGCCACGTTTGGCAAGTCTATCCATTCGTGTTGGTCCAATGTGACCAAGCCTTGCATGCCAACAAATTACATCTGACTCATGATTTGATGAATTTGCAACAAGGAAATTTTCATTATAAAATGAGGAATCATACATTGTATTTAATACAACAAATCCTTTGAAAACATACCCAGAACCAATTAAAGAATTATTACAAGACAAGTCCACTTTACAACTATGAAAGAACCAACTATAACCAAGACCCATTAAAACGACCGCAGATATAATATTCCTTCGAATATTTGGAGCGAGGAGAACATCATGAAGTAGGATAGTGCGGCCGTTGTCCAAGACGAGCTTGCACGTCCCAACGCCTTTTACTTCAACACGTGTGTTGTTTCCTACATAGATCCACTTCGTTCCTTGGGGTATCCGGTGATACTCCATGAAGGACTGTCTGTCCCTTGCTATGTGGTCAGTGGCACCTGAATCAATTATCCAAAAAGGATTAGATTCTACAAGAAATATTGAACTAGAAACACATATGTAACTAGTATTATTACAAGTTACCTCGTCACCTCCACTCGTAAATGAACGAGCATAGTGACCTAACTTGTTGCACTTGAAACACTTGATCTTCTTCAAGTCCTTCTTCTTGTGCCATTTCTTGTGCCCATCCTTATGTTTGGGTTTCTTGGTAGACTCTGGTTGGTTATTACGTTCATTAGTAAACTTCGAACGATTTTTTCGTTTCTTTCCCCCGTGTGAGGAACTAGCAACCATGTGCACTTCTGCACTTGGCTTGGCGGCCGCAAGCCGCTCTTCCTCTAACTCGAGGTGCTTAGAAACATCGCTGAAGTTCTTGATGCTCTCATTATGAGTGAGATGCATCTTCATTTGGTCCCACCCATTTGGTAGGGAACGTATGACTGCTTGGATTTGTTGCTCATCAGTGAGCACATGACCTGCATCCTTTAACTCTGAGATTAGATTTGCCATATGTCGCAGATGCTTCCCCATGGAATGATCTGGACGTTTCTTGTATGAATCGAATCTTATAGTTAAAGAACGAAGTTTGGACACCGAGGTGCCACCAAACTTCTACTCTAGCTTGGACCATATGTCCATGGCTAGGTCATGCTCTCGGAAGATGCGCATTATGTCATCGGCCATACTGGACAACAACGTAATGCGAGCAATCTTGTTCTTCTGAGACCAAGCATCGAAAGCTTCCTTGTCTCTTCCGTGTTGGGCTGTAGTGCCCAACTCAGGTTCAATCATTATGTTCTTTAGAGTTTCGAGCACGTCTTGCTCCTCTAGAACATATTGTGTCTTCATGGACCACAGTTTGTAATTATCGCCGTTGGGTTTTTCACCTTTGTTCAACTCAGCGATGATGTTCTTAGCGGCGGAAGACATTTTAGCTTTAAAATGC
Source organism: Scilla litardierei (assembly GCA_030789695.1). NCBI lineage: Eukaryota > Viridiplantae > Streptophyta > Magnoliopsida > Asparagales > Asparagaceae > Scilla > Scilla litardierei. The sequence goes on from CM061142.1 coordinate 252,049,757, forward strand.
TGCAAAAGACATAAGAACAAATTCGATCAAAAAACATTGCAAAGAATTTTCATTTGATAAGTTACTTTTGAAAAATATTGAAGGTGTTGCTCTAGAATCGGAAAGATCTCTACGATTCCAATCACCATCTAGAACAACTTTCAATATTTCCCCATCACTATATCAAACAATAGTACTCTTATAGTACTTGCAGCGGAAAAGCGTTTTTGAAAACGTATTTTGAAAAACGTATTTTGCAAACGTATTTTGCAGCGGGAGGTAGTGGCTTGCCCCGGTCATTATCGGAGTCGAGCCGTGGCCGTGCCAAGGCCGGATTCTTCTCCCTTCCGAAGAGAGAGTTGCCATCGCAACTTGGCCAAGGCCGAACACCCCTTGAGGGGAGTTTTCTGCTAGCCACCGCCGTCGGCTCCCGTATGGATCCAGGCGCTCCCCCCTACAGGGGATTTTTACCGCAGACAACTGCCGCCGGCTCCGTAGAGACCGGACATGCAAGTCACCGCCCAGGCAAGTTCCCCCATTTACTGGGCTGACCGGGGCTTGGCCCTGGCCTCGGCCAGGGCCGGCAGTGCCTGGCCCTGGCCGAGGCCAGGGCCGGCCTGGCCTGGCCCTGGCCTCGGCCAGGGTCGGCCTGGCCCTAGCCTGAGGCCGGCCAGGGCCCCTTGGCCCTGGCCTGGCTGAGGCCAGGGTTAGCCCTGGCCGTGGCCAGGGCCCCTTGGCCCTGGCCTGGCCGCGGCCAGGGTTGGCCCTGGCCGCGGCAAGGGCCCCTTGGCCCTTGCCGGCCGGCCTTGGCCTCTTGGCCATGGCCGGCCTCCCCCCTTGAGGGGTCCGGTTGCACACCCCCCGAAGGGGTGGTGGCTTTGGTGGTCATTGGCCGTAGCCAACCCCCTCCGCATGGGGAGGGGGGTGCATAGCCTCCATGGCCCATATGGCCATGGCGATCATGCACCAAAGAGGTCATCTTCTCCGATGAGAAGTTTTGTAACCGCTATCTCTATCTTCTCCGATGAGACACCCGTTCATCGAGAAAGTAGTTATGCTTCAATGGCCGTGTGCTAAAAAAATAACATACCTTCACGACCGCAAACTTCACGCTCCACATGAAGAGAGTTCACATTCTCTATTGAATGGAGACTCAGCATCCATGAAGAGTGCGAATTTGGCAAGATGAACGGTCAGTTCTTCCCGTCACGGAGAGTTCCTACCATATCCGTAATGACAGAAGACCCTAACGTGAAAAGAACAACTGCTGCGATTCTCTCCATCACGATGCGCTCCTACCATATCCATAATGGTAGGAAACTCATTCGTGAAAAAGACAACGCCTCGTTCATCGGTGAGACCGGAGCGAATCCGTATGGCTCCGATACCAATGTAGGATCCCTGTCAAAATGATGATGTTAGGATCGAATGAAGAGGAGAAACTTATGTTCGCGTACGCGGCACCGTAGTCTCTGAACTTCGCCCTCGGATTCGCCACAACGGTCAATACTTCGTCACAGAGGATCGAAGCAACGTTTCCACTGTCTAAATCTCTAAATGGAAGAAGAACTTAATGGAAGGGAGAAGAAGAACATAAGTTGCCTTATGCAAACTTATGGCATGGATGGAATGGTGTAAAAGCCTTACCCTCGGGTCCTATTTATAGGCTTTAGGGGTAGTTATTGTAGGAAATAACTACATATAAGCTTATTAGCCTATATTAGCCTTTTACTTATCCTCTTCTTCATTCACTTATCAAGTGCCTTTATGCACTTATAAAATGACTTTTTCCACTTATCGAGTGGTCCTTTTCATACATGAAAAGGTTCCCTTCATGCACGCTTTCGTGCACGCGACATCCGAGGTCCATAGACCCTCATACATCCCCTCATGGATGTATACATGTCGTCCATATCCAATAGTTCCCACGAAGAAGAATCGAGCGAGAATCTACAGGAAATCGAGTGGAACTTGAGCGAGAAGACGAAGTAGTCGAAACGGATGTGAGAGAGTCGACGTGGGTAAATGAACGGGTTTTCTCGAATATAAAAGTTGGGGAATGAATCTGGGCCGTTGGATCAATGAATCGGTGGCTCAGATCAAATCACTTGAACCGTCTCAACAGAAGACAGTCGACGGATGAACAAATGTCAGTCGACTGGATGAAGTGATAACAAAAAAGCTGAGAAAGATGGGCAGTCGACTGGCAAGTAACATGCAGTCGCCTGTCCGTTGGACAGTCGACTGACATATACTCAACAGTCGACTGGCCGAGAATTAATACAGTTCATCACAACAACACAGCGCACTGTAAGAATTCGACAGAGAGAACAGTTGCCTGATGACTAAAATGCAGTCGCCTGTTACAATAACAGTCAACTGTAAAACATTCATCAGTCGGCTGTGCGAAAGATACCAAATCTCAGACTGAGGAGATAGAGTAGGGCAGTCGACTTCGGAGGAAATACAGTCGTCTGTCCTGGTCCAAAAATGCACAGTGAGATAGAATTTCAGAGAATAAGAACACTCACCCTAGGACCTTACTCTAATCACAAATACATCGTAAAAACAATGTAAAACAATAAATCCATTGAAACACAAATCACTACAATCAATCTCAAAAACTCATGAAATCAATTAAATCACAATTGTCTTTCTTAACATATAAATATAATAAAGCACATGAAGATAGGCCACAAGATGATATGAGCTCAAAAAGAGTTATAACATGTAAGATTGAGCTTCTAGATTTTAGATTCAACCATAATTCCTAATTCTCCACGCAACCTCACAAATGAATCTTCTTTAAGAGGTTTAGTGAAGATATCAACAATTTGTTTTTGGGTTTCAATGTACTCTAAGATGATGTCCTTCTTAGCTACATGATCTTTGATAAAATGGTGTCTCACGTCTATGTGTTTGGTACGGGAGTGGTGTACCGGATTCTTAGAAAGACAAATAGCACTTTGATTATCAACCATGATAGGGCAAGTATCACAATTGACACCATAGTCACTAAGAGTGTGTCTCATCCAAAGAACTTGTGCACATGCAAGACCCGCGGCAATATATTTCGCTTCAGTCGTGGACAATGACACCGAATTCTGTTTCTTAGAAAACCAAGAAACTAAGGAATTTCCTAAGAAATGGCAAGTGCCACTAGTACTTTTCCTGTCGGACTTGCATCCGGCAAAGTCGGCATCACTATGCGAGATTAACTCATATGTGCTAGATTTAGGGTAAAGTAAGCCATAATCTAGAGATTGATTGAGATAACGAAATATTCGTTTAACCGCAATCAAGTGTGACTCCTTAGGTCTTGCTTGATATCTAGCACAAGGGCATACAGAAAACATTATATCGGGCCTACTAGCGGTTAAGTAAAGTAAGCTACCGATCATAACTCAATATAGACCAACGTCTACATCTTTTCCGCTTTTATCCTTATGTAGATGAGTAGTAATACGCATGGGAATCCTTTTGCTCGAAGACGATTCCATCCCGAATCGCTTAATAAGCTCCCATGTGTACTTTGTCTGATGTATGAATGTGCCATTCTCCATTTGTCGAATTTGCAACCAAGGAAGTAGTTGATCACTTCCATGTGGCTCATCTCAAACTCATCCTTCATAGACTTGGAAAATTCTTGACATAGATTAAAGTTAGTAGAACCGAAAATAATATCGTCTACATAAACTTAAATCAAAAGAATGTCATTTTCATAATATTTAATGAAGAGTGTAGAATCAACTTCTCCCATTTTAAAACCTAAATTCAAAAGAAAGGTCTTAAGTCGATCATACCAAGCTCTAGGAGCTTGTCTCAACCTATACACCGCTTTCTTAAGTTTGAAGACATGGTTTGGAAATTTTTTATGAATAAAACTGGGAGGTTGAGAAACATAAACTTCTTCATTGACAAACCCATTTAAAAATGCACTTTTAATATCCATTTGAAATAGTTTAAAATTCTTATGGGATGCAAAAGATAAAAGCAACCTAATAGCTTCTAATCTAGCTACGGGGGTAAAAGATTCTTCGAAATCAATACCTTCCTCTTGCTGGTAGCCTTGAGCTACTAACCTTGCTTTGTTCCGTGTGATTACCTCATTTTCATCTGTCTTGTTCTTGAAGATCCATTTGGTCCCAATGACTTGGTGACCACTTGGAAGAGGTACGAGTTTCCAAACTTCGTTTCTCTCGAATTGCATTAGTTCTTCTTCCATGGCCACTATCCAAGAGCTATCCTCACAAGCTTCTTAGATGTTCTTTGGCTCAATGGTAGATACAAATGCGCAATGAGAGAATTCTTCAATTCTCGATCTTGTTCGAACACCCACACCAATATCTCCAATAATTTGGTTATGGGGATGGTTACGAACGGTCGGATAAGCTTTGAGTATACATGTATCACTAGGAACAACTTCAACAACTTCGTTAGAAGTGTTAGTCTCAACAATAGAATCATTAATCTTAACATTATTAAGAGAATCACAAAGATTATCTACATTACCATCATCAACATGAGGAAAATCAAAATCTTCATAAAAAGATACGTGAAGTGATTCCTCAATCGTTGAAGAAGTTTTGTTGTATATCCGGTATGCTTTGCTACGTGTGGAATATCCAACAAAGATTCCTTCATCGGATCTTGGCTCAAACTTGTCTAAATTACCAAATGTGTTCTTTATAAAACATTTTGAACCAAAAACACGAAAATATTTTACTTGAGGCTTTTTATCATAAAACAACTCAAGACAAGTTTTGTTCGTTCGGGGTCTCACTAGGATCCTATTGAGCACATAACATGCCGTGTGCACCGACTATCATGGAGCATAGTGCGAGCACACTCAATAAGAGTCCTATTCTTTCTTTCTACAACACCATTTTGTGGTGGTGCACGAGGAAAGGAAAAATTATGAGTTATCCCGGAGTCATCACAAAACTTTGTAAAAGACTCATTCTCAAATTCTCCTCCATGATCACATGGTGGATCCTAAAAGATTTTGAATCTTCTTTACAAATTTGGTAAACTCTTCATGAGCTTCATTTTTATTAGTTAAGAATGAAACCCAAGTAAATCTAGAAAAGTCGTCGACGACAACTAATCCATAATGAGCATTACCTAAAGAAGCGATTCTAGTTGGCCCAAATAAATCTAGATGAAGAAGTTCTAGGGGCCTCTTAGAAGTAATCCCTTTTTTAAGCTTAAATGAAGATTTACTTAGTTTACCTCTTTGACATGAATCACAAAAGTTTTTCTTATTAAAATCAATCTTAGGAAAACCTTTGACTAGATCATGCTTAGCTAACTTATATAAGTGCTTGAAGTGAACATGACCAAAACGGCGATGCCATAATAGTTGTTCACTTGTGTTAGCAACTAAGCAATGTTCTACGGTTTTAGGCAAGCTCAAATAATAAATATTTTTATGCATAATACCGGAAAATAAAACATTTGAATCACAGTCAACAATAGTACAAAATCCTTCTCCAAAGTTAACATTGTAACCTTTGTCACAAAGTTGACTAATGGAAATGAGATTGTGACACAAACCACTAACTAGAAAGACAGTGGTAATTAAGGGTTTTGAAGGATTACCAACGATACCTACTCCAATGATGGTTCCCTTTTGATTACCTCCAAAAGTGACCGTTGCACCATCCTTGATGCTAATCACTTCGGAGAGCAACGATGGATCTCCCATCATGTGTTTGGAGCAACCGCTATCAAGAATCCATCCTTTCCCTTTAGAGCTAATTAGACATTTATTGCTCTTCTTCTTTCTCTTGGGTACCTATATAATATACCATAAGCTTATGGTACCCAATGTTTGTTGGGTCCAATGGGATTAGCCCTTTGGAAGCCAAGTCCAAGTGGACTTCCGCTTCCCAACATAATTACTATTTCTAATCACATCATGAAAATAGGAATCAACATAAGCATTCCTATCATTAAGACTAGTGTTCTTAGGACTCCAAATAGTGTAAGTCTTGGGAGTCCTATTCCTAGCTGCATGCATATGTGTTGGATTTCTATGTGGTGCATGCTTCTTAGGAACATAATTTCTAGCATAGAGATGTGGTGGATGATATGCATTGTACATTCTAGGATGATATGTATGCTTGGGAACATGCATATTATATGATGCATATGTATCATGCATGACATGTGGAGGATGAGCAGACATGAAAGAATAATACGTATGAGGATACGGGTTTATAGGAGCACGTACATGAGTATTTCTCATGTGTGGTTGTGTACGTGTCCATGGGTATGGAGCATAGAATGTGTCATGATTATCCACTTGTGAAGTAGGAGGTTTCCTACGTGGATGAGTATTAGTGTACATATAAGCATGGCCTTACTTTTGGTTTCCACCCTTAGTTGGTTTCTTGCCAAAAGGAAGAGAAGGTGAAGTGGTGACATTCTTGGTAGGATTGCTACCTATAGTGTCTTTGACACCACTTGTGGATGCACCGTAGGAAGGCCTCACAAAATCTATAGTAACACCACTATAGGAGGTGCGAGCATTGGATGCATTCGCTTTTACAAATCCAAGGCCAACACGATGTGTGGACAGAAATTGATTTGCAAGCAAATCATTCAATTGTCCTTTTCCCTTATTGAATCTCACAATATGGGAGGACATGAGCTCATATTTCTCCTTTAAAGAAGAAATGTTGGTATCCAAGGTGGACACCCGTGCTTTGAGCTCGTGCACTTGGGTTTTAAGAGAGTCATTCTCTAAACCCAATTGTGTGTGTCGTGTAACTAGATCACTATTATCCTTAGGATGTGTTTGATCTAATTGAGATTTGAGGGAATTCACCTCATCTCTCAATGTGACATTTTGAGAAGCTAAGTTCGCTTTCTCAAGAGTTAAAGTATCAACAATGGTGTCATTGTTGATAATGCATGAAATGGATGACTTGCTAACATTTGATTTCTTTAAGCTAGTGTATCTAAGCATTAAAGATTGGTATTTAGCAAATAGTTCTTCATTAGCAATACAAAGTTCATCCATTGTTACCTCGGTGTCATCCGTGTCGAAATCACTCTCATCCGAGAGTGGATGTTCAAGTGCCATGAAACACATGTGGGCGCTCTCACCCTTCTCATCATCGGAATCGCTTGATGAGTCATCACTTGGGTCATCAAAGATACCTACGAGTCCTTTCTTCTTGTCTCTCTTGTTCTTATTGGACTTGTGGTACTTCAGTGCCTTCCACTTCTCTTTGTTCTTTAGCATTGGGCAATCCCTCTTGATGTGCCCTGGCTTATTACATTTATAGCAAAGAGAGGAAGTAGCATTAGTAGACTCAAAACGTTTATTGGAGGGAAATTTACCTTTGCGGAAGAAGCGTTGGAACTTCTTCGCCATTTGGGCCATTTCACCCAAATCCATCTCGTTCTCGGATTCATCACTTTCGGAGGATGATGAATTGGCATTGAATGCCAAAGCTTTTTTCTTGGCCTCCGAAGGATTCATCATGGCTCGAATCTTCAATCGGTTGTCCCGTCTTACTTCGTAAGACATAAGAGTCCCGATTAGATTCACCACTGTGTAGGTCTTCAAGTCATTGACCTCCTCGATGGCGATCACTCTTCTTTCCCATTTGGAGGTCATTCCCATGATGATCTTCCTTACCTTATCCGGTTCGGAATATATTTGGCCAAGGGCTTCTAATTCATTGATGATGTCGGTAAAACGTCCGTACATCGATGCAATGCTTTCATTGTCCTGCATATGAAATAAATCGAAGTTTTGCACGGCAACATATACCTTTGAAAGTTTTACCTTATTCGTTCCCTCGTGGGTAATGATGAGATGGTTCCAAATTTGATATGCACTCTTACAAGTGCATATCTTGTTGACCTCATTTGGGTCCAACGCACAATGAAGAGCGTTCATTGCCTTAGCATTGTTGACCTCGGCAGTTTTCTCGGAAGACGTCCATTTGTCGAAATCTACTTCGGTGGGCTCGACGTATTCCTTTTGGAGGGTTCTCCAAAGCGAAGCACTCCTAAGGAACGTCTCCATCTTGCATTTCCAATAGCTAAAATTTGTACCATTGAAATGCGGAGGGCGCACCGTAAATTGACCTTCAAAAAGTGTGGACGCTCCATCACGATCGTGATTGTTGTATGAAGGCGACGGTGGAACGTTGTTGTTGTTGGATGCCATAGATAAAACCTTAAGCTCCGATACCAATTGTAAGGACCTTGTCTATGGGAAAAACACTAGAAGGGGGGGTTGAATAGTGTTTATGCAAATTTAAAATGAATTTACGCCAAATAAAATGCAATCCAACAAATAATGCGAAAATAGAATTAAATCCAAATAAGAAACAATTGCAAACACAATTATGTTTATAGGGTTCGGATTACCCAAGTCAACTCCCGACTTGTTCCCGGTAATCCTACGTCCCTTCCACCCGGATACCACCGGATACTCAAGTTAGAACCCTAACTTGAGGTTTCCTTAAAAACCCACTTGTAGCAACCCTACAAGTGCAATCGAATACAATCGATGTCCTTGACTCCCACAACTTGGGAGCAAGCAAACCACTCTCACAACCGAGAGCAAATCTCAAATAACGAAAGTAATGAAATAATGAAAACAACACTTACAAACACCTATGCCTTGAAGTAGAACTTGAAGTGGAGTGTGATGTGTGTTGAAGAACACTCTTGGATGAGAGGAGAAGCCCTTTCTCTTGACTGCACCAAATGCCTAGATGATCACTCTTTGGTTCTAGGTTGGAGAGCAAGATAACAAGATTAGGAAATACTTAGGGCTTTGGATTTGAGAGCTTTGATCTTTGGAAATGAAAGCTTGAGAGATTTTGCAATGAATGAGTAATAGGAATGGCAATATTGTAGGGCGGGGAGGGTATTTAACTACCCAAGCTTGCCCCGACCCATCTACAGGCCGGGGCGGGGCGGGTCGCGGGCCGGGGCGGGGCGGGTTCTTTCTTACCAAAACCGGGTCGGGCCGGGTCGGGCTGGTCGGGTCAAGTTATTAATGCCATCCATATGAATCCCAGATAAAAATTTTATTTTGTGAATTGGGAGAATTTTGATTTATTTGGTAATTTGGAATTGGGAATTCGCCCAAGTAGGAGAACTGTGGAATAGAGTATGAGTTATGGGTTATTCGCTGAATGCATGGTCTGCATCAAAATAGTAAACCTCTATAGTTTACCGGGGTGGGTCGGGGCGGGCCGGGGCGCATACAAAGCCCAAGCTTGCCCCGACCCGGCTGCGGGCCGGGTCGGGCCGGGTCAAAACCGGGTCGGGCCGGGTCGGGCCGGGTCAAAACCGGGTCAAAACCGGGTCGGGTCGGGCGGGTCAGGTCATTACTGCCATCCCTAATGAGTAACCTTCCAATGGAACAGTAGAAGCTCTATTTATAGCTGTCTCAAATCCACAAAACAGTTTAGGCAAAAACCCAATTGGAATCCGTGAGAAAAATCTCAACGGATAGAATCTGAACTCTCGACAGTCAACTGTTGAACAATCCACAGTCGAATGTTGCATAGTCAGCAAGGGTAGATGAGAATTCATAACGGTAACTTACCACGTGGACAGTCGACTGATGAAACAAAGACAGTCGACTGTTAAACCAACAGGCGACTGTAATTCCTTCTACAGGCGACTGACCGAGAGATGTGTAAGTTAGAATAATACTGGAAGTCTCACAAGTAACAGGACAGACGACTGATGCAAGAAACACAGTCGACTGTTAATCAGAACAGGCGACTGTAATTCCTTAAACAGACGACTGTCAAAAGCCTCAGAAATTTCCAGAGAGCCGAGTCAAAGAAATGACTCACAGACAGACGACTGTTGCAGCATAGAAAGTCGACTGATCTAAGAGATAGTCGACTGTATATACAACATTAGTCGACTGGCCGTAAAAGTCAGATCAAACATAGTTAGGGCAAAGGATATACATGCGACTGATTTACAAAACACATTCGACTGTCACTAGGACAGGCGCCTGTGAATCATTCTTAAGAGGCCTGTGCGAAATAATCAGAGAAGGCCCAAAACTATATTGTAAAAGTCTGTGCATAACAGGCGAATGTAGAACAAAACACAGTCGACTGTTTTTGAGACAGGCGACTGTAAACTGTTCAGCAGTCGACTGTTATAAACAATCCTTGCACAACCAAAAGGAAAATGAACTGGAGTCAAAGGACAATAGATCTAATGAAGTCCTATGATAGAATGTAGATGTGTGTGAGTGCTCCATCAATGTTCTACTTCTAAGCTACATACTAGAAGAGATAAAAGAAAAATTACATTTACGAATAATCTCTTCTTTCCATCGTATGATCTTGAAGCATTCACAGAGCTTCAATCATCATCTAAGATCATCCAATCCATGTCATTTGCCTTCAATGACGTTTGTGAGTCATCCATTACTAGTAGATCTTCATAATTAGCTTAGGCAATGGATTAACTGCAAAATAGGGGATTAGTCACAAGTATTTATGTTTGCTAATCATTAACACCAAGTAGGGAGAAGTCCAATACTCAACAGATCACACCTTCATGACTGCATGCATTGGCACTGTCGGATCAAGATGGGTGATTAGTCACACAGGACATCGACAAGGTATGATATGTTCCCGACCTAAAGCGAAACCTTATATCGCTTGTGTCAGTTGAAGCCAAGGGGTGTAGGGTGACCATGGCGGATGGAGCTTTGAGTGTGGCCCGAGAAGCGATGATTTTGATGAAGTGAAAGCGTAAATGCAACCTCTGTTATTTGGATGGCTTGTGTGAGTGGCACTGCAGCAGTCTTCCGCGTGGACAAAAGATATGATTCATTACTTTGACACATGCGTCTAGGTCATGTTGAAGAGAAGGATCTACAGAATATTATTGAGAGAGATAGCCTATAAGGAGCCAATAGTAGGAGAATTGATTTCTGCGGGCATTGTGTTTACGGCAAATAAACATGTGCATCTTTTGAGACCGACATCCACAATACAAAGGGAGTGGTTAACTACGTTCATACCGATGTGTGGGGACTGACGAGGACGACTTCATTGGGAGGAAAATACTATTTTGTGTCTTTTATTGATAATTTCACACGCATGGTATGTGTGTTTCTTTTGAAATCTAAAGATCAAGTTCTGAGTAAGTTCGTAGAGTGGAAGACATTGATTTAAACTCAGACTGTCAAGAAAGGAAATAAACTCCGTAGTGACAACAATGTAGAGTATATGTCACACCCCTTCTATGAGTATTACAGGAGAGATGTGATTTATAGACACTCCACCGTTATCGCTATGTCGCAGCAGAACGGAGTAGCTGAGAGGATGAATCGGTTATTGTGGAGAAGGTTCGATGCAGGTTATCTACAGCTGGCCTAGGGAAGGTGTTTTGGGCGAAGGTCCTGGCATATGCAGCATATTTAATCAACAGGTTACCTTCTGTTGCTTTGGATGGAAGAACTCCTTTGGAGGTGTGGTCAGGAAAGCTTGTTTCCGACTATGATTCTCTACACATATGTGGATGTCCTACCTATTATGCGGTGAATAAGGACAGAAAGCCATCTTCTTTGGCGTTAGCAACGGTGGTAAAGGATATAGGCTGTGGTGTCTAAGACAGAGGAAGATGATCTTAAGTTGAGATGTGACGTTCGACGAGTCAGCATTGTTAAAGGGACATGTACCGACGATGGAGCCTACTAAGACACATGTGGAGCAGATTCATATAGAGGTGTCAAAGGTTCCTAATATGGCGGTTACCGAGTCTAGTTAGAGTTCACCAGAGAGTACAGATGATACACTTCAGACAGCTGACGATGTTGGTGGTTTAGTTTAGATGGTAGAGATATCCATTCGCCATTGATAGCAGAACCAACCGATGGATTCCATTGTAGTTTCAAGACTTAGAAGTGAGATACGGTTACCTATAAGATATACAGAGATGGTCTCATTTGCTTTTCCCGCAGTTAGTATTGATATACTCACTTTATACAGAGATGTAGAGCATTCTGAAAACACAGAGAGGTGATGGAAAGCAACGGATGAGTAGATGGAATCATTGTGGAAAAACTATACATGGGAGTTGGTGGAGCTTCCTACTGGAAAGAAAGTGATTGGTTGTAAATGGGTCTACACCAAGAAGGATGGAGATGAAGATGGAGATGTTCTCTTCAAGGCTAGACTTGTTGTGAAATATTATGCTCAGAGAGTATGTATGGACTACAATGAGGTTTTCTCTCCAGTGGTCAAGCATTGTTCTCTTTGTATCCTATTGGCATTAATTGCACAACTCGATTTTGTGTTGGTACAACTAGATTTCAAAACTGCATTCTTACATGTGGAGTTAGAAGAAGAGATTTATATGTATGAACCTGATGGCTACGAGAGAGGTAATAGACTTGCATGTAGACTAAAGACCTCTCTCTATGGTTTGATATAATTGTCTAGATAGTGGTGTAAGCATTTTGAGTGCTTCATGACAGAGGATCAATGGTATTTATGGATTCCCTATGATCATTGTGTCTTCTTTCGGAGACCAGATGCTTGGTCATTCAAATATTTTCTACTTTATGTTGATGACAATATCATATCATCGTCAAATAAAGTAGAGATTTAGAGATTGAAAGAGAAATTGAGGTGTGCATTTGAGACGAAGGATTCTTGGCATAGAGATCTACTGAGATCAGAGTAGAGGTATTGTACATCTTTTACAAAGTCTCTACTTGAAGACTATTATCCAGAGATTTGGTCGTTAAATCATGAAGTTCGTAGCTATCCCGCTTGCACCTCACTTCAAACTTTGTGCAAAAGCATGTCCAAATAACAAGAAAGAAAAGAAGTTTATAGATAGTATGCCGTATGCTAAAGCGGTAGGTGATTGATGTATGCCATGGAGTGTACGTGAACCGATATATCACATGCGGTGATCATGGTGAGCCGATACATGCACAATCTAGGGAAGGTACATTAGTAGGCAGTACAATGAATATTATGATATATCAACGGCACCATTGCCGTGGTATTGACATATAGAAAATGTGATGATGGTCTGCTAGTTGTGGGATATGTCGATTCCGACTTTGCAAGTGACTTGAATAGGAGGAGATCTATGATGGTTATGTCTTCAACTTGTCAGGAGCTCCTATTTGTTGTCGGAGTATTCTTCAGTCTACGGCGGCATTGTCTGCTACAGAGACAGAGTATATGGCATTGACTGAAGCAATAAAGGAGACGATATGGCTCGTGGGCCTAAGGAGGACTTGGGGATGTGTAAAGAGAATTGTGACTTGCATTATGATAGTCAAAGTGCGGTGAAGCGAAGATCTAATTTTTTCATTCACGTGCCAAGCATATCGATGTAAGATACCACTTTGTTCATGACTATGTGGGCAAAGATGATGATGACATCAACTTGTTGAAGGTCGAAACGGAAGACAACCTGATGCACATGCTGATAAAGGTTTTATGCGGAGTCAAAGTTTAAGAATAGCTTGGATTTGCTCAACATTGTTTCAAGATGATGTCAATGGTGGCCCCAGCGGATGCATTGACGATTGCAAGAGTCAGGTGAGGCTTTCGGGGCAAGTTGAAGGGAACAAGAGAGATATTCGCCAAGGTGGAGCAATTTAGGAATGAGAATCGGCATGCCCAAAGCCCGAGTGGGCTCCCAATCGGGCTTGCCACATTCTCATATCTACAAATTCTTCATTATGGTCTAAGAAGATTGGGCCAATCTTCTTAGACCGTAATGAAGGATTTGTATATATGGGAATGGGGCATGCCCAATTGGGCGCCAAATCAGGCTTTGGGCATGCCAATTCTCATCCTTATCGAGCATTGAGGGCTGATTGTGTGACATATGTCCAAAATCTCTCTAATGTGGAGATTTTTGAAAATTTGCTCAATTTGAGGCACTACATGAGCATTGGAGATGTGCTGGCAAGTGGTCATGCATGGCCAACTTGCATGTGCACTAGATCCTGTATATTTGGCCCTGCTAGCCTGATACAGTGATTCAAGGCTGTGCTGAATTTTGTATGCGTCGACTGCTCAGCAACTCGACAGCTCGGCTCTTGGCAGCTCGAAAGCTCGATAACATGATAGCCCGGCTCTTGGTAGCATGGAAGCTCGGCTCTTGGCAGCACGGAAGCTCAGAGGCACCGAATGCATGATGCAGAATCCTGTTCAAGTTCGAGTTGTTTGCTAGATACAGAATTCTATTTGAGTTTAAGTTGTTTGCAGACGTAGATTCATGTTCGAAGTTCGAGTTGCTCTTCCAATTGAACTCGGTTTGTGCCCATGTCTTAGAGGCGGTAAAAGAGGTGCTTGGGGAGGGTTTTAGCATAGAGACAGAAAGGCAGAGAGAAACACGGAGAAACGGATAGCTTTGATCAGCCGTTTGAGAGGCAATTTTAGATATTATATTGAGAGCTTGTAGAGAGACATTGAGTGCTTCTTCTTCTCTACAGAAGTACAAAGAATTTCATTTTTCTGTTTTTCCTTTGAATAAAGGTATAGAATGTTTCCTTGTCCGGCCGACGGCCTAAAGATATGATCTTTACTATTGTGTTCTTGGGTTTTGCTCGTCTTCATCTGAATAAAATCTATAGAGTGTTTCCTTGATCGATCGCCGGCCTAAAGGTCTGATCTTTAATATTGTGATACTGGGTTTTGCTCGTCTTTCTACCACAATCTTCCGACGATCTAAAGCTTTCGCCTTTGTGCATAACATTGTTGCAAATGAGAAATTTTTGGGATATCTGGATGTTGATGGGAATGGGAGGTGACATGTCGGTCCATAAAATTAAGTTTAAAATTGGTGAACCTATGTGCCGCCACTATAAGACAAGCTATTATGCGCAAAGACGAAAGCTTTAGATCATCAAAAGATCTGGTGGTAGAAAAAAATTCAATTCTTCTTACTTCTGAGAGAAGAAGCACTCAATGTCTCTCTAAAAAGCTCTGAATACGATCTCTAAAATTGGCTCTCTCAAACGGCTGATCAAAGCTCTTTGTTTCTCTGTGCTTCTCTCTTCCTTTGTGTCTCTATGCTAAAGCCTCTCCAAGCACATCTTTTATAGCTTTTAGGGCATCGGCACAAACCGAGTTCAATTGGAAGGCCAACTCGAACTTCGAACAGAATTATACATCCTGCAAACAACTCGAACTCAAACATGATTTTGCATGTTGTGTTGCCGAGCTGTCGAGAGCCGAGCTGCCGAATTACCGAGCAGTTGAAACCTACAAGATTCATCACAACACTGAATCCTTGCATCTGGCCATGCAGGACTAGATACGCATGATCCATGGCACATGCGAGCTGGCCCTGTATGACCAATCTTCAATGCTCCTGTAGCGCCTCAAATCGAGCCAATTTTCACAAATCTCTAACTTGGCGAGATTTTGGGCATGTCACACAATTTTCCCTTAATGCTCCACCTCGACGAGAATCTTCTTGTGTTCCCTTCAACTTGTCCTGAAATGCTCAACTGGCCCATGCAAGCTTCACAGCCCCCACTGGGGCCACCATCGACAACATCTTGAAACAATCTTTAGCAAATCCAAGCAGTGCTTGAACTCGACTCCGGATACAGCCTTTGTCATTATATCCGCTGGGTTGTCTTCCATTCCGACCTTCAACAAGTTGATGTCATCTTTTTTGCCCACGTAGTCACGAATAAGTAGTATCTCACATCGATATGCTTGGTTCATGTATGAAAGACCTGGTTCTTCACTTAAGTGCACCGCACTTTGACTATCACAATTTAAGTTATACTTCTCTTGATACATCCCCAAGTCATCCATTAGACCCACGAGCCATATTGTCTCCTTTACTGCTTCAGTTAATGACACATACTTTGTCCCCGTTGTAAACAAGGCCACCGTAGACTGAAGAATACTCTACCAATAAATAGGAGCTCATGACGAGGTGAAGACATAACTCGTCTTAGATCTCATCCCATCCAATTCACATGCGAAGTTGGAATTGACATATCCCACAATTAGCAGACCATCATCACATTTTCTATGTCATTACCACATCAATGGTACCGTTTATATATCGTAAAATCCACTGTATTACCTGCCAATGCACCTTCCCTGGATTATGCATGTATCCCTCACCATGCTCACTGCATGTTGTATGTTGGGTCACGTACACAACATGACATAAATTAAGGCATATACCGCATCAGCATACGATATACTCTACATAAACGTCTTTTCTTTCTCGTTCTTTGGGCATGCTTTTGCACAAAGTTTGAAGTGATATGTAAGCGGGGTAGCTACGGACTTCATGCTTTCATGACCAAATCTCTGGATGATAGTCTTCAAGCACCGATTTTGTGAAAGATGTGCAATACCTTAACTTTGATCTCGGTAGATCTCCATGCCAATAATCCTTCATGCTTCACCTAGGTCTTTCATCTCAAACGCACAACTCAATTCCTTTTTCAATCTTTGAATCTTTGCTTTATTTGTCCATGAGCATGTCATCAACATAAAGTAGAAGATATATGAATGACCCATCTAGTCTCTAAAAGAGCGCACAATGATCATAGAGACTCGGTAAATACCATTGATCATCTGTTATGAAGAGCTCAAAATGCTTATACCATTGTCTAGATGATTGTTTCAAGCCATAAAGAGACTTCTTTAATCTACATGCAAGTCCATTGCCTCTTTCATAGCCATCGGGTTGAGACATAAATCTCTTCTTCTAACTCCCAATATAAGAATGCAGTTTTGACATCTACTTGTATCAACTCAAGGTTGAGTTGTGCAACTAATGCCAATAGCATCCGAATAGAACAATGCTTGACCACGAACGAGAAAACCTCAATGTAGTCAATACCTTCTCTATGAGCATAACCTTTCGTAACAAATCTAGCCTTGAAGCGAATATCTCCATCTTTAGCTCCATCCTTTTTGGTGTAGGCCCATTTACACCCAATGACTTTCTTTTAGTAGGAAGCTCCATGATCATTCCATATTTTACACCTTTTTCTGCATGTTTTCATGACGTTTTGATCGCCCATATTGTGTTTTTCACGATTATTCGACGATATTGCGATGCTTTTCACTATTTCTTGTTTTTGTCGTATTTCAGGAAATATGGAGCGATTTGGAGCGAAAATGAGATCAGAGGATTTTCACGCATTTCGGAGTGTCACCCACGGCTTATTGGAGGACTTATCAGCGATAGAGGATGAGCGGAAGAAGAAGGAATTTCATAGGATCAACGAGGAGGCGAAAAGGAGAAGAAAGGAGCTCAGGAGCACCTCACTCGGTCGAGCAAGACTGCTCATTCGGCCGAGTGAAAGATCACCCTCACCCGAGTGAAACGGATACGCACTGAAGATTTTCCATGTTTCCTCGGCGAGTAAGGAAGTCTACTCAGCCGAGTATGAAAGCTCACTCGCCCAAGTGGTATAGAGAATTCGTCCAGAGAAGCTGCCAAGTTACTGGAATTTCAGAGGAAGCCCCCTCTGCCGAGCATGATTTCTCACTCAACCGAACGAAGAAGACTACTCGGTCGAGCAACCCCGAGAGACAGACCCCTGAAAACCCCGAAGTTTCTGTTATTTTACAGGGTTTGTCACTCGGGCGAGTGACAAGGGTCACTCAACCGAGTGACCCTCTTCGACTGCTGCTAGGGTTGCGAATTCTGGGCTGCGCAGGGACAGTTTTGTCACGATTTTTTGGACGATTTTGGCTTGTATTTAAACCTAGTTTTATCCTAGTTTTAGGAGAGACTTGAATTATTTTTTAAAGACTTCTATTAGGTTTTTGACGGCTATTATTTGGAGAAATCTCAGCTGGAGATCATTGGCGACATTGTTGGTTTGTTCTTTCTTGTTAAAAAACTCATTTTTATGAATTGTTTCGTATTTGCAATGAATTGTGCCATGATTATAGTTGTTATTTCTGATATTTTCATGATGATTAGTGAGTAGTTCCGTCGTTCTAGGGCATGGGGATGAACCCTATGGACCAGACCTTTGAATTGTGATGAATTTATAGATTTGTTGCTAGAATTGACAATGGTTAGGTTATGATTGATTTATTACGAGTAGCTAAGAATTCATATCGATTGGGATTTGCAAGAGATTGGATCCCAATTAATAGGAAGGCATAGATATTCGATTTAGATTGATATTTGAAATTCTCTAGATTTGGTTTGCAAGAGATTGGACCAAAGCTAGGATTTTTAATTATAAATCTATGCTAATATTCGTTTGCAAGAGATTGGACGAATACAAACTATCATAACCTAGATCGTAGCTCGATTTTGCACGAGAGTGGGCTCGAGTTGCGATTGGACGATGATGTCGATCTTCACGCTAGCAGCTTAGGGTAGGGTTTGCATGAGAGTGTGCTCTATTCTAGGTTTGCTATAGACCGGTAATAGCGAGAGAGCGTGAGCTTGGTTCTACATTAAGTTGCGACTAGTTCACCTATATTCAAGCTTAGCAACAATGAAATTTATGATTCACAAAGATGAGAGACGGTCCGTAGTGGGAATTTCCTATTCCTAGACGCCTTTTATTATATTGATATTTCTTGCTATTTGAACGATTGTGACTATTACATCAAAACTATTCTTATTCTCTTGATAGCTAGGTAATCAAAGTGAGATATTGTCATTTGTCCTCCCTGTGTTCGATACTCGCTCGCCACTACACCGTGCTCATGTGGTAAGACTACAAGTCGTTTTTCGGGTTTATATCCAGACGTGATCAAGTTTTTGGTGCCGGGGAGGCGACGATCGACGGAGCATCAAGAAGATCTATTAATTGACCGGGAGATCGAGCGTACCAAAAGGGGGCTTAGAGCGGAGAGAAGACTTGCTATAGAAGACGATTGTATGAACCGACGGGAGACACCGGAGGAATTAGCGGCACACATGGCTAGGCTAATATCTATCACAGATAGGCTTCGGCCTAAGACCACTTCTACTACTTCATCCATTACGATGCCGGAGTTGGCAACGGATAAGAATTTCGAGCTCAAAATGGGACTCGTGGTCTTAATGCAACAAGACCTATTCCATGGGAACTCCCATGAGAATCCACACTACCATCTTCAATTATTCTTGTCCAAGTGTGCCACCTTTCAGATGCCCGGTGTGCCGGTCGATGCTATCCGACTGCGCCTATTCCCATTCACTCTCAGAGACAAAGCAGTATATTGGTTGAGGACGTAAGTGGAGGGGATCTTTACTACATGGGATGAGTTGGCGAGTGCTTTTGTGAATAAATTATACCCACCATTCAAGACCGTCAAGATTAGGAGCGCGCTCATGTCCTTCAACAAGGACCACAGGAGACTCTATTTGAGGCATGGGAGCGCTTTAATGATCTCCAACACCAATGCCCCCAGCATAGAATTGAAGCATGGGAGCTAGTACACAGCTTTTATAATGGACTCCAACCGGGTACCAAGCAATTCATAGATGCAACCACCAATGGAGCCATTCTATCGAAGACACCAGATGAAGCTACGGCCCTACTAGAGGAGATGGCCTCTAATAACCAACAATGAGGCGACGAGCGAGGAAATTCTACATCCTCCTTGAAGCCGACAAGCATATATGAAGCCAAGGCCGTAGCGGAGCTTTCTACGAAGTTTGACTCTCTCCACAAGGTTGTAGAGAGATTGGAGAAGTCGATCCCCGAGCCGCATGGAAATCTCGCCACAGCTACACCGGGAGGTAATATGAGCGATTGGCAAGAACAATCTCAAGCTATGTTCGTCAGTGGAGAGAAAGGAGAGGGTGCTATTGAACAAGTCCAATATGTTGTGGGGAACACCGGTTATTGGGCCAACCCGGCCACGAGAAATCATCCGGGCTTCTCATATGCTAATAATGAGGGAGCTTTGAACCCACCACTGCCGCAACAACCTCAAGCTCGGCCTCCACCCCAACAACCTCAATATCAACCAAGAGGGCCACCACAACAAAGCTTCCCACCTAGGCAACAAGCGGGACCGTATAGGCCACCGGGTTATAATCAAGGGTGGAGAGCTCCAAACCCACCACAAGCGCCACCGAGGTCAAATCATGAGGCTAGGGTGGAAAAATTTATGGTGGAGCAAAAGAAGATAAATGCTAGATTGACGGCTCAACAAGACTCTCTCAATACCATCGTGGCTCAACTAGATGAGCAACTTGCGTTGCTTAACAAAAACACTCAACAATTGCCGGCCCAGCCGGAGCCAAACCCACGGGAAAAAAAACTGCCACATCAATGCGGTGGTGGCGGTTACTACTCGGGGCGAGAAGGACACTACTCCCGCCATGGTTCAAACCAAGGAGCCCATGGAAGAAATTTTGAATGACAAGGAGCCGCCGATTGAGGAGGAGTGCCCAAAAGAGCCGCAAGAAGGTGAAAATTCTGAAATCGTGAAGCCACGCGAGGAGCAAAACTACATGCCACCAGTACCCTTTCCACAACGGTTGGCAAGAGCTAAGATTGAGAAGCGGCTAGCCAAATTTCTTGGGTACTTGCGGGGAGTAAGCCTCAATATACCTTTCTTGGACGCTATTGTTGAGATCCCGTCATATGCCAAATTCTTGAAAGACTTAATTTCGGAAAAGAAGAGAAAGGAAAAGATAATGCTCACTGAGCAAGGCACATGGTTTACCCGGAGGGAGAAGGAGCCCACAAAATTCAAGGATCCCGGAAGCTTCCGCATTCCATGCACACTTGGAGGAGTCCCGCTACAAAAGGGTTTGGTAGATTTGGGAGCAAGTGTGAGCCTAATGCCCCTAAGTATGTTTGAGAAATTGAATACGGGGACCGACTTGAAGCCGACGGATATGAGAATACAACTAGCAGACGGTCGGGTTACTAGGCCGGTGGTAATTGCGGAGGACATACCGCTCCAAGTGTCGGGAGGAATTTTCTTGCCGTGTGACTTTGTAGTTATGGACATCAAGGAGGAGGGCGATACATCGCTAATTCTTGGACGCCCCTTCTTAGCCACCGCCGACGTGATAGTTGACGTGAAAGAGGGCATCTTGTCTTTAAATATCGGAAACATCGAGGTAGAGCTCCATATCCCTAAAGAAATGAAGCATATGCCCTACCAAGAGGAAGTGGATTACGTGGACCTCCTCGATGAGGTGATCGATGAAGCTATACCACATTCCATTGGTGCCTTGCACGATGACGGCTTTGAAGAAGGCCAACTTTCTAGCAATGGAGAAAAGTTGAAAGACCCGCCGGACCAATCCGTGGTTGATGACAAAGACGACGCTGATGTCACAAGAATTAAGGTGCTATGCAAGCTCTCCACGGCCAACAATTTGAAGAAAGCTCCGCCGGATAAGAGATCGGCATCACCGGTGAGGAAAAATAATGGTACAAGCTCAAGCTTGGGGGACTTATCCCCCAACACTACCCATGATAAGGGGAAGCCGAGGAAAGCCCACGAGCATCAACAATTAAATCTAAGTGTGCTTTCCGGCAAGTTTGACGGGCGCATCTCACATGCGTCGAATATCACGCACTAAACGAATATCTTAAGGGGTCGAGCTCACGACCTTAAACGAGCGCTTGTCGGGAGGCAACCCGACGATTTTTATAGTATTTTTAGTTGAATTCTATTTTTGTTTTAGGTTTTTCTTAGTGTTTAGAGTCTAGAGTCAATAAAAATCGTGAAAACGGGCTCTATTTTTCATGATAGGAGATGGAGAACAAGAAATTATTCATATGGAGGATGACCATGGCAAGGGAGAGCGCTCCAGGAACGCGCTCAGGCCTCAGGAGAAGGAAGAAACTGACGGGAGGAAGAAAAACAGAGAGTAGAGTGAAAACAGAGAGCCGAGACAGAAAACAGCCAGCCACTCGGCCGAATGAACTTTTCATTCGGCCGAGTGAAGACTCTACTCAGCCGAGTAGAGTACTGATCAGGGAAGATCCTACAGACCCACTCTCTATAATTTTCTGTAGTTTACAGTATTTATTTGCCATTTGGCAGAGTGACTATGTTACTCGGCCGAGTGAATCTGATACCCTCCACGCTATATAATCACGGAGTGGCCTTGCCACTCCGCCGAGTGGAACTTGTCCATTCGATCGAGTAAGGAAAGCTACTCGGCCGAGTCGTAACTATACAGAGATTTCGAAAAAATTTTAAACGCTGAGCCATTCGACCGAGTGAACGCGTCACTCGGCCGAGTGACCCAACTTTATATATCCAGCAGGTGAGGCTCGAATCCCGAGCACGCAAAATTTCCCAATTTCTCCTGCTTCGCCTGCTGCCTCTTCGACTTTCCCTCGCCCGAACCCCACTCCTCCTCGCCCGAGCCGCCCCCCGTTGCCATCGTCGACCGCCGTCGCCGGTCGCCGACGTACCGCCGCCGCCTGCACCCGCTGGCACTGCTGCCCCTTCGCCGTTGCGCCTCCGTTCCGCCCCTAAATTCCCATTTCTCGACCATTTCTCCACACCGTATGCCCTTTAAGCCCCAAATTCAAATTAAATCGTATATATATCTATTATCCCTTATCTTCTCCATGTATATTGATTATTCATTGCTGATTTGTCTTCTTGCGTTTCAGGTTAGCTTGGGGGAGCTTGGGGGAGATTCTGGACGTCTTGGAGCTTCGCGGAGGAGGAGATTCTTCGCACACTACACCATTTGCTCTCACGTCGTGCTCAGGTATACTCGTTCCATTTTTTTAGCACTTCGCATTTCATTTGGGTGGGCACGACTCATGGGCCACATGCCCCCACGTCTTAGGCCACGCACTCAGGAGCCCGCTTTCAAGCGAAAGAGGTCAGGCGATCTTGGCTCCTCTTCCACTAGGGTGGACCCCCCTCCCCCTAGCCCACCACCACCTACACAGCCGCCTCCTACCGCACCCATTCCACCACCGGCATCGCCTGCCCCGCTATCGACGCGATGGGGATTACGTTCAGAGACGACGCTCAGCGCGCCAGATTTGAGCGTATCTCCCATCACTCGATCGTACCCACTAGGTTCGTACACCTCGCTGACTTTGAGCGCCTGGGGGTACTAGAGGGGCTACTCCAGTTGTATGACAACGTGGGGTGGCGTGATTTCTTGTCGGTGTCGGCGAACACTTACATCCGCCCGACACTAGAGGTCCTTAGTTCTATTGACCGGACCCCTGGAGGATGCTCCTTTCGTTTGATGGATCGAGAGTGCGAGGTCACTCTCGACATGCTTAGAGCATTCTTTCAGTGGCCCCTTATCCCTGACCCTGACCGAGCCTACAGTCCCACGCACATCCCACCCCCGTCATTCGACACGCATGCTTTTTGGACACGTATCACGGGTTCTCCCCTCGCCTTTGACCTTAGTCGGGCCAGGGCCTCCGCCATCCTCCACCCATGCTTCCGCATTGCACAACGCCTTATGGCGACCTCTTTTCTTGTGAGGTATGAGCCGGGGCAGATGTCAACGCCAGAGCTCTACATGCTCTACGCGATGACACGATCGCGGGCCTTCGACCGAGGAGGAGACGTTTTGGTCCCCGCCGTCGAGATTGACATTGCCAGTTGGTACATTGACCGCATCATTATTTCTATCGGCGCTTGTACGCCCATCCGTTGCGGCGGTCTGATTATCCTCTTGGCCCTTTTGTGCGGAGTTGACCTCCCAGCTGGCTTGCTGAGACCACTGGGCCCCACCTCACTCTCCATAGATGTTATGGCCTGGATGAGGATGCTTCGTCCTCATGGTCAGCGCCACTGGGTGTGGTTGCACGGTCCCCATGGTGCCGATTACATGATTCTTCCGAGCCCTGCTCGGACGCATCTTGGACCCGATGGCAGAGAGTGGATTCCATCGATGGATCTCCTCATCCCCGCCGCGTACGTGCTTGAGCCTGATGGTGCTCAGCAGGAGCCCCTCCTTCCACCCCTTGACCCTGTGATACCCAAGCCTGCTCCAGATCTATCTGCACCTCCCGACACCTCTGTCCACACGTCTGTTAGTGTCGGGAGCAGTTTAGCTGAGTCCACCCACACCACCACCACCACCACCACTATGCCCATGTTCATAGATTCCATTTCTGCGGCGAGCCCCGAGCGTCCCCCACCATAGTTAAGTGCGACGAGCCTTCTTTCACCTTCGCAGTAGAGACCCTTTCCTCTTTCTTGTTCTCGACCCCTGAAGAGTCTTTTCCTTCGCACTTCACGACCTCCCCAGTCGTCGACCTTTCTGTCTCCACCGTCGCTGTATTCTCTGAGAGTGTCGTGACGTCTGTCCCCACGTCTGTATCACTGACCTCTCTGCCTGCCTCGTCGTCTGTCACCACTTCTGCCTCTGCTGCTGCTCCATCCTCTTCGACCTTGCTTGCGTCTCGGCCTCCCACAGAGGATGCGCGCCACTTTGCAAGCACAGCACCACCACCGCACCACCCCACTGTCGCACCTATCCTATACAGTAGTCGTGCAAGACAGCCCCGCTCTTCACCTGTTCGACCTGCTCGACTCTCTGCTCCACCTCCCCCCGACACCCTAGTTCAGCATCTCCGTGCTCTCGAGGGGACGGTGTGTGGACTTAGAGCAGATTTTCGGGCTCTCTCCGCTATTGTTAGTACTGTCCAGACCCGCGTCGTGTTGCTTCCTGGTATTCAGGCTTGCCTGAACCAAATTCTTGAGCGTCTGCCTCAGCTACCCACCCCCACCCAGCAGCCTCCACGACCACCACCTCCGCCACAGGACGGTGCCGGTGCCCCACCATCCACCTAGGCACACACTGGATGCCTTTCATATTTTTGCTGCTGTTATTATGGATATTTTCTGCCCGCTGATTTTGCCCCCCCTCCTCCACACACGTTCTGGTCATTTTTTGCTCATACCTTTTTATATCTTTTTGGGAGAGATGGAGTATTTTTGGGGACGCTTACATGGTATTATTTTGATCTCTGCATGCATCATTTGCATACCCATCTCATTTTTATTTTATTTTCATCATGCATGCATCCTCACCTACCCCACCCATATTTTGTCTCTCAGCATGCCACACTTTGCACATTGAGGACACTGTGCACTTTAGCTTGGGGGAGTGAGTTCTCATGCTCGTTTTATTTTTGTCGCCTTTTATTTTTATTTTCTCACCGTTCTCTGTTTTTACACTTATTTCACCCACTTTTTTGTCATTTTTTCATGCATCACGTTTTTCTTACTTTTTGAGTGTGCTGCATTATACAGTAGTTTTTACTTTCCTTTTGTCCTTATTTCTTTTATCCTTTTTGCTAGAGATGAATTTTCTGTGATGATGATGACATGGTATTAACTTATCTCTATATGCATATTATCTTGTCATGTCATAGTTTTTATTTCAGATATCATATGCTATGTCTTGCTATGCATTTGAGATAGTAACCCGCCTTTTGTTATATGAATATGGATGAAATTCTTTTATTAGCTAAGTCTGATGATTTTTACTGTATACTCTTCATAGAAAACACACCAAGCTTCACGTATTGATTGCTTATATCTGGAGTACTGCTTTCTTGTCTTACATCACTTCTTATTGCATGAAAATTGTACGCTTCACTTTCAGGTTGATTGAATGTATGCTAGGTTGATATAACTGGATTAATTCGCTTTCTGAGATTAAACTGAGTAGATTACATTACTCTGCTGAAAGTTGTCGTGCACATTCTATAGAGTGAACTGAGTGTTACATATATTTCTTTCTCCACATATCTTGAGCATTATTTCTATACTTAGAATCATTGGTGAATCTTCCTTTAGCGATTCTTATATTGACATATTCCCCCGCTACAAAAGATCCATGCTCCAAACCCCCCCCCCCCAAAATCAAAAAGAAAAAATTCTTGTATATCTTTCTATCTTTTGATTTGGGATCACAGTTGTATATATTTGCAACAAAAAAGAGAGAGAGAGAAAAGAAAAGAGAAAAGAAGTTCATACATGATCCCACTTCATATCCTCTCTCTCTTTCTTCCCTCTTTTATTTTTTATTTTTGTTCGTTGGAGCTTCAAAAATGGGGAATAAGCCTATTGATTTATCTTATGCCACACGCTTATAGATAAGCTTGGGGGAGAGGATCCAATGATGTGTGAGAGAGTGACTACTTGATTATGCATGATAACCTAAGCTAGGTAATTTTCTATACTCGGTGAGATTACTAAAAGTTTTACGAAATCCAGGAATTGAAACTTAGCATGCATTTTATGAAAACCACTCCTTTCTATTCTTATTGCTTCATATTGTGTGATACCTCTCATACTCCAAATAAAAAGCGATCAATTGAAAAGTGTGTAGTCTATGATTATGTATACAGCTTTAGATGCTTCAGACGATGTTAATTCTAGAATGATTCCATATTTCATATTGTTTTGCTATCCTTGGGTTTCTATTTTGAATGCATCCTTATATCTTGATATCGAGATAAAAATCTTTGGCATGTGTTTTATATTCGACGTATGCTATTGGAGTAAGCAAAACCCACGTCCTGAGAAAATAATCTAGCGCCTCCCTCTTTGTTTTCTTATCTATTTTTTATTTCTTTTTTCCCTTTTCCTTATTTCTATCCATCGGGTTCGCCTTTTACTCATCTTTCTCGAGGACGAGTAAGAGGTAAGCTTGGGGGATTTTGATCACTCCATATTTTACACCTTTTTTACATGTTTTAATGATGTTTTGATCGCCCATATTGTGTTTTTCACGATTAGTCGATGATATTGCGATGCTTTTCACTATTTCTTGTTTTTGTCATATTTCAGGAAATATGAAGTGATTTTGAGCGAAAATAAGATCAGAGGATTTTCACGCACTTCGAAGTGTCACCCACGGCTTATTGGAGGACTTATCAGCGATAGAGGATGAGCAAAATAAGAAGGAATTTCATAGGATCGATGAGGAGGCGAAAAGGAGAAGAAAGGAGCTCAGGAGCACCTCACTCGGCCGAGCTAGACTGCTCATTCGGCTGAGTGAAAGATCACCCTCGCCCGAGTGAAACAGATACGCACTGAAGATTTTCCATGTTTCCTCGGCCGAGTAAGGAAGTCTACCCCGCCGAGTATGAAAGCTCACTCGCCCGAGTGGTACAGAGAATTCGTCCAAAGAAGCTGCCAAGTTACTGGAATTTCAGAGGAAGCCCACTCGGCCGAGCATGATTGCTCACTCGGCCGAACGAAAAAGACTACTCGGCTGAGCAACCCCGAGAGACAGACCCCTGAAGACCCCGAAGTTACTGTTATTTTACAGGGTTTGTCACTCGGGCGAGTGACAAGGGTCACTCAGCCGAGTGACCCTCTCCGACTGCTGCTAGGGCTGCGAATTCTGGGCTGCACAGGGGCAGTGTTGTCACGATTTTTTGGACGATTTTGGCTTGTATTTAAACCTAGTTTTTACCCTAGTTTTTAGAGAGACTTGAATTATTTTTTAGAGACTTCTATTAGGTTTTTGACGGCTATTCTTTGGAGAAATCTCAGCTGGAGATCATTGGCGACATTGTTGGTTTGTTCTTTCTTGTTAAAAAACTCATTTTTATGAATTGTTTCGTATTTGCAATGAATTGTGCCATGATTATAGTTGTTATTTCTGAGATTTTCATGATGATTAGTGAGTAGTTCCGTCGTTCTAGGGCATGGGGATGAACCCTATGGACCAGACCTTTGAATTGTGATGAATTTATAGATTTGTTGCTAGAATTGATAATGGTTAGGTTGTGATTGATTTATTAGGAGTAGCTAGGAATTCATATCGATTGGGATTTGCAAGAGATTGGATCCCAATTGATAGGAAGGCCTAGATATTCGATTTAGATTGATAATTGAAATTCTCTAGATTTGGTTTGCAAGAGATTGGACCAAAGCTAGGATTTTTAATTTTAAATCCATGCTAATATTCGTTTGCAAGAAATTCGATGAATACGAACTATCATAACCTAGATCGTAGCTCGAGTTTGCACTAGAGTGGGCTCGAGTTGCGATTAGACGATAATGTCGATCTTCACGCTATCGGCTTAGGGTAGGGTTTGCACGAGAGTGGGCTTTATTCTAGTTTTGCTATAGACCGACAATAGCGCGAGAGCATGAGCTTGGTTCTACATTAAGTTGGACTAGTTCACCTATATTCAAGCTTAGCAACAATGAAATTTATGATTTACAAGGATGAGAGATGGTCCGTAGTGGGAATTTCCTATCCCTAGACGCCTTTTATTATATTGATATTTCTTGCTTTTTGAACGATTGTGACTATTAAATCAAAACTATTCTTATTCTCTTGATAGCTAGGTAATCAAAGTGAGATACTGTCATTTGTCCTCCCTGTGTTTGATACCCGCTCGCCACTACACCGTGCGCTTGTGGTAAGACTACAAGTCATTTTTCGGGTGTATATCCAGACGCGATCACTCCACCAACTCACATGTATCATTTTTCTACATTGTTTCCATCTCATTATCCATTGCTTTTCTCCACCTCTCTAGATCTTCAGAATACTCTACATCTCTGTATGAAGTTGGTATATACATACTAACTACGGGAAAATCAAATGAGTCCATCTCTATATATCATATTGTTCATCGTATCTTACACCTAGGTCTTGAAACCGCAGTGGAATCCGTTTGGTGTGCTATCTGTAGAGAAGGTGTATCTCCACCATCTGAAACTAAACTACCAACGCCACCATCTGTCTGGAGCGTATCATCTGCAGTCTCTTGTGAACTCTGCTGGAGTCGGTAGCTGTCATATTAGGAATATTCGACACCTTTATATTAATCTGCTCCACCTATGTCTATGTAGGCTCCACCGTCAATCCATGCCCCTTCAATAATGCTGACTTGTCAAATGTCACATCTTTGCTCATGATAACCTTTCTCTGTCTCGGACACCATAACATGTTTCATTTTCCACCATCGCTAATGCCCAAGACGACGACATTCTTGACTCTTGCATCAAGTCTGTCCTTCTTCACTGCATGGTAGACAAGACATCCCCATATGTGTAAAGAATCATAGTCGAAAACTGGTTTTCCTGACCACACATCCAAAGGATGTCTTCCTCCCAAAGCAATAGAAGGTAGTCTATTGATTAAATATGTTGTGTAAGCCAGGGTCTCTGTGCAAAACACCTTCCCTAGGCCAGTTGTAGATATCATGCATTAGTAGATGAGCATTCGTTGCCCCACTGCTGAGTATTTGTGGCCATTTTTCCCAGTAAAGATAAAGCTTCATCTGATGGCTTATACAAGAGAGCTCCTTGAGTGGAGGTGTCGATAATCATAGTCAAGCTTGGTTGGAGCCCATTATATAAGCTCTGAACAAGATCCCACTCCACTACTCCATGGTGTGGACATTGATGCTGCAGCTCTTTAAATCTTTTCCCAGCCTCGTACAACTCCTAAGGAAGTTGCTTAAAATTTGAGATCGCTCCTCGAATCCTCACTGTTTTGAACGGTGGATACAACGTGTTTACAAAGGCGGTAGCCAACTGCTCCCAAGTCGTGAAGGTATTGGAAGGATGCACTCGCAACCAATAGGAGGCCTTGTCTCTCAGAGTGAATGGGAATAGTCTGAGCTTGATAGCATCTTCACTCACGTCTTTGGCATGGAATGAGTCGCACTTCGCCAAGAATGTGTCTATATGGTGGGTTGGGTTTTCATGAGGATGCCCGTGAAAGGGGTTCTACTGCATGATATTTATCAACCCAGTCTTCATCTCAAAACTTCCCACCGCCAGCTGCAGCCTCAAGATGGAAGAAGCACAGGCAAAGTTTGGCTTTATATAGTCCAGAATGGACCCTTTGCGTGGAGGTGAAGCATTTCCATCTGCCACTGGATCTATAGTAGTCTTACTCCTTTTCTTTGCTCTGAGCCTTCTTGCAGTCTTTTCGATCTCGGGGTCAATAATAATTCTTTGTCAAGACCCCCAATGCGAGTGTTCATGCACAACAAGAGCTTAGAAAAATAACATCAGTAGCAACGTAATAAAGAGTAAAAAGTATGGAAAGATAAGAGATGATAATATTTGCTAACAAATTCGTCAATAGAAAAATAATCCAAGTAACACTCTTACCGTCCCCGGTAACGGCGCCAAAAACTTGATCTGACTGTGACTAACACCTAAAAGCCACCTAGCAATGGCACGAACCCCAAGTGCTATATGTATCCCAAATGCAAATTCCCGGCACTTTACGTAGCGTATGGTATCAAGTAATAGTGTAAAAGTTATCAATCCCACAGGGAAGGTAGAGATGTTATTGTCTTGGGTTATTTTTAAATCTCAAAATTTTGGTAGCAGTCGCTTTCGAGAGATTGATTTTTTAGGATTGTGAACAATTAATAAAGACTTGGGCTTTAGGACTCACCGCTATGATCGTCGGATGTCGATGCTTAGTTAAGACTCTTACGTTGCATTGGCTTTATAGGGATTGTCGCATCCAAGTTGTGAAATTCATGGTTCTAAGTACCATGAATCTAACGTATCGCATTAACCCTGCTCTCGCGACAGACGCACATGATACGTGCATTAAGAATCGACAATATTCATGCCACTCTCGTGGACAGAATGATCTCAGCTCACGCCACTCTCGTAGGTTAGAGCTTCGATGTATTTTAGTGGCTCTCATTGACGCAATGGCGGTAGCCGTCAATTAGTAATATAGTTCGTCGGTGGATCCCATCAAGACACGAGTCGGACATGGTCACGAGTCCCAATTGAATCCACTAACTCCCTAATTAAGCATATAGGATGCTCTTTAAGCCAATCAATTCCACCGACGTGGGCACGATCTCAGTACGAGTTCTCCTACAAACTTTGCAAGATCAACCAAAATACGTCCCTTTTATACTAACGCAACCTAAAAATCCTAACTTTGCATCTAAATCCTTAGATCCATGGGCTAATCCATTAGCCCTAGATAGAACTACTCACACATCAAAGAAATAACAACAAAAGATTCAATAGATGTAATAGAATTCATCATGGAAATAAAAAACATGAAAATCAATAGAGAGTTTAGAAATTGTTACCAACGCGTCGTGGAGCAATAGCAATCCAAAGAGAATTAAGAAAATAAGATTCCTGGCATGAAATAGCAAAAAAGCCCAGCTTTGCTACATAAAAAATAGCGATGACACAAACTCTCAAAAACCTAATTAATACTAAACTAAAAGTTTCTCTAAAGTTGCTCTCCGAAAATAGAGCTAAAACGTGCTTAAATACATAGGGTAGAAATCCCAAAAAATCTCAAAAAATCTGGGCACTTGGGCCCACCAACTAGGCTGGTCGCGTCACGCTACTCGACCGAGTAGCGGAGCCTGCTCGGTCGAGTCAGCTTCAGGCTTCGCTTGCAGCTGCTTCTGCTTCTAGCCAATACGAGCTACTCAGTCGAGTAGCCCTCCTACTTAGTCGAGCTATAATAGATCAAAACTTCCTCCAAAACGATGCTCTGTTTCTTGACGACTCGGGTCGAGTAGGTGAGCTGCTCGGTCGAGTTGCTTTGATGCTCAGTCGAGCTAGGTGCCTGGGAGAAAAGCTCAAAATATTCATTTGTTTGGTGTGACTCGGGTCGGGTCGGATGTCTGCTCGGTCGAGTAGGATGAGGCTGTTTCCTGTGTGATTTCTGCATGTCAGCTCGACCGAGTAGCTGATGCTACTCGGTCGAGTCACCTGGGAAACTAAGCTGAACTTCGCCATCTCTCGTTCTCTTCTCCTCCTCTCCTCCTATCTTCTTCCATTCCTCGACGAACTCTCATGGAGCCTTGCCAATGACGTCTCGAATGTGTCGGATGTGTCCATGTACCAAAATAGCTCCAATTCGATCCAAAACTCCTTAAAATCCAAAAATCTTTACAAAACTTGAATATGGCGTTTGAAGCGCGATAATATATAAAAGAATGGAGTTTGGAGGTGAATATGACATGGAATGATGCGATAAAAACATGTAGAATATGGACACATCATGGGCCGATATAACAATGGCCTAATTATTACGCATTGGCAGGCCATAATTGATGTAAAATGGCCCCCATTGCCTGAGCTCAACTGCTACAAAGGTTGAGGTCGGGTGAAGTGATAGGCACGATGAAAAAGTAACCATGGTCAGATAGTTGGGTTGGCTCGCGAGGGGAGTAGCACCTCGGCTTATAACTGAGCAATTTGTGACGTCTTCAAAATATAATCCCTGATCGTGCAGCTGGGTCGGCCCGGGAGGGATTGACCCAACGATCATATAACCGTCCAGCTCGCAAGGTCTTCTTAGTCATCCCCGATCATATAGCTAGCTCGGCTCGTGAGGAAATGGACCACGATCGTATAATCGAGTTGCCCGTGACGGTAAAGAAAGGTTATCCCTGATCATATAGCTCGCTTGGCACGCGAGGGAGTGACCCCCGATCATATAGCCCAGTAGCCTACGAGGGTAAAGAAAGGTCATCCCTGCTCATATAGCTTGCTCAGCCCATGAGGGGGTGGCCCCCGATCGTATAGCCGTGGAGCGCGCGAGGGTAAAGAAAAGGCATCCCTGATCCTATAGCTCGCTCGGCCCGCAAGGTGGTGGCCCCCATCGTATAGCCACGGAGCCCGCGAGGGTAATGAAAGGTCATTCCCGATCGTATAGCTCGCTCAGCCTGTGAGGGGATGGCCCCTGATCGTATAGCGAGGGATCCTACGAGTGTAAAGAAATGTCATTCCCGATCGTATAGCTCGCTCGGCCCACGAGGGGGTGGTTGCTGATTGTATAACCAGTGAGCCTGCGAGGGAAATGAAAGGTCATCCCTAATCGTATAGCTAGATCGGCCAGCGAGGGCATCCCCCGGTCGTATAACCGATTTGCCCACGATGGTAATGAGCTGATTAGTGGACTTGCACACTTTAGTAACTGTGAGAAAAATGGCCGACCAAATGCCTTCTTAGGGTGCACTTGTCGAAGATATGTCAGCTCATCAAGAATATGTTAGCTCAACAGGAACTAAAATGAACATGAGAGTTTGCTTGGTTTGGTTTTGTTTTACCAATAATACCTTGTCCAAGCTGTTGGATGAGCTCAGATGGTGGTGGCAATGTACGTCATCCTGGATTGGTCATCCTGCATAAGTCATCATCCTCTTGTGTAGGTCCATTAGATAGGTCATTCTCCCCCGGGGTAGGTCATCCTTGCCCCAATAGGTCATCCTCGCTCTTGATAAGTCGATGTGGGTAGGTCGGTACATCAGCATTTCCCACCTCAACATTTTTGTCCCTTGCATGACAATGGGATGAAAAATTTTCCGGATATTCTTTTCTATCTGATTCGCTAACGTGGATGGCGACTTCAGAGGCCGAGGCAAAGTTCGTGCCAGCGAGGTAGACATAGGCAGGATCGATGGCAGGGAATCCCACGTGGAGCTGCATTTGGCCTGCCAAGCTTTCTTCATGATTGCCCTAAGTTTAAAATCTCTCAATCGATCCCACCAAGGGGAGAAAAAAGAAAAATAAAGTTTTATAGCAAGAATTGCAAGCAACAGGGACGAAAGCAAAAAGTGGCCGAAAAAGTTGAACCTTGTTTTAATGGTTTTCTTTGTTCATTTTGGGAGTAGGGATGAAAAAATATGACTTATGAGAAAATGATTTACCCCCTCCATAGCTTGGAAAGCTCGACAAGAGGAAACTTGGCCTCAGCCGAAATCATCACGTACCACCCTGTTGTGCGGTAAGATCCGCGTACAATGAATTTGTTTGTTGGAAAAACAAGGGCACGATGGTTGTAAGGGGGATGAAGTTTAGGTAGGCAGTTTGACAGGTGGTGAGTGGGGTGACAAGGCTAAACACACTGCGAAGGCCAACCTCTGGATCAACTTTGTGAGTACTCCGTTTGTCTGTCGCATTGCTGGGGTCAGACGCTGATTACTAGCTGTGAAGGAGAGCCCACCTGCGCATAGAGCAGCTCGTCAGAAAGGCCGGGTTGTGGTCCAACCCTTAGCCTCTCCAATGCCTAAGTCAGAAGTGGGGCTTAGAAATTGGGGCTAGACATGCAGGTCGGACTGAAAGTAAGTCGACCTTACGTGGCGAGCTATGGTGGAAGAATAAAGATACGGGGGACCTTTGCTCTTGTGTATGTGTAATCAGAATCAGAGTCAATTTGCCAACCTCCCCCTCGATGGAGGTGAAATATGAAAGCAACACTTACAAACACATATGCCTTGAAGTAGAACTTGAAGGAGAAGTGTGATGTGTGTTGAAGAACTCTCTTGGAAGAGAGGAGAAAGCCCTTTCTCTTGACTGCACCAATTGCCTAGAAGATCAATCTTTGGTTCTAGGTTGGAGAGCAAGAGAACAAGATTTGGAAATACTAGGGCTTTGGATTTGAGAGCTTTGATCTTTGGAAATGAAAGCTTGAAGGATTTTGCAATGAATGAGTAACCTTCCAATGGAACATTAGAAGCTCTATTTATATCTTTCTCAAATCCACAAAACAGTTTAGGCAAAAACCCAATCGAAATCCGTGAGAAAAATCTCAACGGATATAATCTGAACTCGCGACAGTCGACTGTTGCACAATCCACAGTCGACTGTTGCACAGTCAGCAAGGGTAGGTGAGAATTCATAACGGTAACGTACCACGTGGACAGTCGACTACTGAAGCAAAGACAGTCGTCTGTTAAACCAACATGCGACTGTAACTTCTTCGAAAGGCGACTGGCCGAGAGAAGAGTAAGTTAGTCAAATACTGGAAATCTCACAAAATACAGGACAGACGACTGATGCAAGGAACACAGTCGACTGTTAATCAGAACAAGCGACTGTAAAACCTTAAACAGACGACTGTCAAAATCAAGAGAAATTTCCAAAGAGCTGAGTCAAAGATATGACTTGCAGACAGGCGACTGTTGCAGCATAGACAGTCGACTGATCTAATAGACAGTCGACTGTATATACAGCATAAGTCGACTGGTCGTAGAATTCAGATCAATCAGAGTTTGGGCAAGGAGAGACAGGCGACTAATTTATAATACACAGTCGACTGTCACTAGGGCAGGCGCCTGTGAATTGTTCAACAGTAGCCTGTGGGAAATAATCAGAGAAGGCCCAAAACTACATTGTAATAGTCTGTGCATAACATGCAACTATAGAACAAAACACAGTCGACTGTTTTTGAGACAGGCGACTGTAAACTGTTAAGCAGTCGGCTGTTATAAACAATCCTAGCACAAACAAAAGAGAATTGAATTGGGGTCAAAGGACAAAGGTCTAAAGATGTCCTATGACAGAATGTAGATGTGTGTGAGTGCTCCATCAAAGTTCTACTTCTAAGCTACATACTAGAAGAGATAAAAGAAAAATTACATTGACGTATAATCTCTTCTTTTCATCGTATGAGCTTGAAGTCTTTACGGAGCTTCAATCATCAATCTACGATCATCCAATTCATGTCATTTGCCTTCAATGACGTATGTGAGTCATCCATTGCTAGTTGATCTTCTTAATAAGCTTAGGCAATGGATTAACTGCAAAATAGGAGATTATTCACAAGTATTTATGTTTGCTCATCATTAACACCAAGTAGGGAGAAGTCCAATACTCAACATTCTCCCCCTTTTTGATGATGACAAGCAAACATAAACAAAAAGATAAATAATTGTGCGTAATTAAAACTTACTCCCCCTACATAGATGCCAATCAAGTTAGTCAACAAATATAAGAGCATCTACATAACAATTGAAGCAAATGAGTGAGATATGAATGAATTCAAATCAATAAATCTAGGAAATAAAATCCCTATTCATTATAATCTTACTCCCCCTGAATCTAAGGCAACGTAAATCTTAGATTCAAGCGGTAGAACATACTTAGCACATCCATCATGAATCTTGTATGTTTATTTCTCTCCCCCTATGGCATTATCCAAAAGGGTGGGAGCAAATAACAACAACAATAATAGTGCTAAATACGAACTAACAACAATCAAGGTGTATAAAGATATATCGAATCAAAAACTCATAAAATCTCATCATATACACATGTGAGTAATGGAATTGAAATCCAATATCAACATTTTAGATATACGCAATGAAAATAATTTTCACAAATTCATCATAACAAAGATAGCATGAATTAACCAATATCAAATTCATATATTGTCTCAAAAGCACATCAAGGAGAGTGAAGCATACATGGAGACAACATATCATTTCATCACATAGATAAGATATACAGCATAGCATAGTGTGACACAAGATAAGCAGGAACATAATATATATAGATATATAAAAAGAGTACATCAACTGATGGGCATCTACATGGCCATCACAAAAAGATACATCATGATCAGGACAAAAAAATACAGCATCATGATGACATCAAAGTACATCACCATACATATATAAAGGAGTCGCTGACAACATCATCCATCATACATCAAAAACTATCATCACCAAAAATAACATCACTCAAACATCTATCAAGAGTGATCGTCTCCCGGGGCTGCAGGAGAGGAAGCAGGCTCTGTAGCAGCAGGAGTATCCTCTGGAGGAGGGTCAGAAGGAGCAACAATGGCAGCAGCAGCAACATCCTGAGTAGAAGCTACACCAGGAGGCTCAACGACATCAGAAGGCTGAGGAGGATCATGAAGCTGGGGAACAAACTGTCTCAAATCCTCAGGGAAGGGAATTCCCTGATGGAAGAAAGAGAGGGACAGCAATCTGTAAATACCAGAGACCATCTCCAAAAGAATATCTCGAGAAGGTGGAGCACATGTAGAAGGCAGATCAGCAGGAGGCACAGTGGATGAGGACGGAGCTGAAGAAGATTTCCTCTTCTTCGAAGCAGTCTGCAGAGCCGAAGAAGATTTCGACTTAGCAGATGCGTCGAGGAGAGGACCAAAGGGCATGGGCTCGTAACGAGTCAAGTCAACACCAAAATGACGGAAGACACGAGTCAGAAGACCACCGTAAGGAATGTGAGATGAGGAGGACGTGAACTCAACCTTGTCCATCCTATCAAGGAGGACACCGGCCCAGTTCACGGGCATGCCAGAGAAGATAGCATACATACACTTCAGGATATCCTGAGACGGCTGGTCAGACGATCCATATCTCGACAGGATGTTGGACTTCACCACTAGGTGAATAGCCCAACCTCTCGCAGAGAACATAGATGATCTGACACCCGAATCAAGAGCTAGAGGTACCTCTCGAAACATATCCCGGAGGACAGACTGGTCAAGATCGTCAATCTCGGAAAAGCAGATATCAGTGGGAAGGGAACCAACAGAGGGAATCCTAAGAATAGTCCCTAAGAGAGAGGGAGTGATCTGAATGTGGGTTCCCTGAACGACAGTATCGAGGATGTCGGTAGACGAATACTCACCGCGAACGCGGTTCGCATAGAAAAGCTTCACCAAAAATGGATAGGCTCAGGGGGACTCGCTCTGAGAGAAGCGAAAAATATCGGCTAGGTAAGTAGCAGAAACAATGTCCGATAGTCTCTCAGCAGTGAAGGCGGGGAAAGCAATGTACCGCTCCCTAAGTAGGTTGATCCCTAGAAGAGAGTGAAATTTTGCCAGACAAAGATCGTCTCGGCAAACGGGAACTAGGGGATCAGAGGGGGGTACGGCAAGAGTCTCTTCAGAAGAACTTGACACAGAAGGAGACAAGCGAGGGTTCTCAGCAACAGGCTCACTGATGTGAACACCAATAGGCTTGCGCTGACGATGGATCAAAGGCTGAGCATCGCTAGAAGACCCAGAAGGTGAGTAACCCGGCGAAGAAGAACGCACGGGTGACTGGGCATGCTTGGTTCGGGCATTATAGGGTTTCTTTTTCTTGGCAATAAGTTTCTTGGGTGCCCTAGGACGTTTAGGAGCAACGATCTTCTCTTTTCCCTTTGGTTTAGGAGCCATGGAAACAAGAGAAGGAGAAACTACAGCAAAGAAAATTCGAACGAAAAGCAAGTGAGAGAAGCAAACCAAGTGAAGAAGCAAAGACGATCGCGGAGAAGAAGATCGATGGCAACGGCAGAACGCGATCGACGACGACGAATATGAGCAGTTCGACTGTTTAAGAAGCGAAATCGAGCGTTTTTTGAGAGAAAAACAAGCGGGAAGACGAACGGTCAAATCAGAGGAGAGAGAGTCGACGTGGGTAAATGGTCGCGTAAACTCGAATATAAAATTAGGGGAATGAATCTGAGCCGTTGGATCAAGGAATCGACGGTTCAGATCAAATCACTTGAACCGACACAGCATAAGACAGTCGACTGAGGAATAAATGTCAGTCGACTGGATAAGGTGATAAACGATAAAGCTCGGACAGTGAGAACAGTCGCCTGATGACTAAAATGCAGTCGCCTGTTAAACTAACAGTCGGCTGTAAAACAGTCATCAGTCGGCTGTGCGAAAGATACCAATTCTCAGACTGAGGAGATAGAGTAGGGCAGTCGACTGTCGAAGGAAAGACAGTCGTCTGTCCTGGTCCAAAAATGCACAGTGAGATAGAATTCCAGAGAATAAGAACACTCACCCTAGGACCTATACTCTAATCACAAAATCCATCGTAACATCATTATGAAAACAATAAATTCATTGAAACACGAATTACTCCAATCAATTTCAAAAAACTCATGAAATCAAATAAATCACAATTGCCTTTCTTAATCACATAATATAATAAAGCACATGAAGAAAGACAATCAAAAAGATATGAGCTCAAAAAGGAGTTATAACATGAAAGTTTGAGCTTCTAGATTTCAGATTCACCCATAATTCCCAATTCTCCACGCAACCTCACAAATGAATCTTCTTTAAGAGGTTTAGTGAAGATATCGGCAATTTGTTTTTGGGTTTCAATGTACTCTAAGATGATGTCCTTCTTAGCTACATGATCATTTATAAAATGGCGTCTCACGTCTATGTGTTTGGTACGGGAGTGGTGTATCGGATTCTTGGAAAGACAAATAGCACTTTGATTATCAACCATGATAGGGCAAGTATCACAATTGACACCATAGTCACTAAGAGTGTGTCTCATCTAAAGAATTTGTGCACATGCAAGACCCGCGGCAATATATTGCGCTTCAGTCGTGGACAATGTCACCGAATTCTGTTTCTTAGAAAACCAAGAAACTAAGGAATTTCCTAAGAAATGGCAAGTGCCACTAGTACTTTTCCTGTCGGACTTGCATCCGGCAAAGTCAACATCACTATGCGAGATTAACTCATATATGCTAGACTTAGGGTAAAGTAAGCCATAATCTAGAGATTGATTGAGATAACGAAATATTCGTTTAACCGCAATCAAGTGTGATTCCTTAGGTCTTGCTTGATATCTAGCACAAAGACATATGGAAAACATGATATCGGGCCTACTAGCGGTTAAGTAAAGTAAGCTACCGATCATACCTCGATATAGACGAACGTCTGCATCTTTTCCGCTTTCATCCTTATGTAGATGAGTAGTAGTACTCATTGGAGTCCTTTGGCTCGAAGACGATTCCATCCCGAATCGCTTAATAAGCTCCCCTGTGTACTTTGTCTGATGTATGAACGTGGCATTCTCCATTTGTCGAATTTGCAATCCAAGGAAGTAGGTGAGCTCTCCCATGTGGCTCATCTCAAACTCATCCTTCATAGACTTGGAAAATTCTTGACAAAGATTAAAGTTAGTAGAACCGAAAATAATATCGTCTACATAAACTTGAATCAATAGAATGTCATTTTCATAATCTTTAATGAAGAGTGTAGAATCAACTTTTCCCATTTTAAAACCTAAATTCAAAAGAAATGTCTTAAGACGATCATACCAAGCTCTAGGAGCTTGTCTCAATCCATACAATGCTTTCTTAAGTTTGAAAACATGGTTTGGAAATTTTTCGTGAATAAATCCGGGAGGTTGAGAAACATAGACTTCTTCATTGACAAACCCATTTAAAAATGCACTTTTAACATCCATTTGAAATAACTTAAAATTCTTATGAGATGCAAAAGATAAAAGCAACTTAATAGCTTCTAATCTAGCTACGGGGGCAAATGATTCTTCGAAATCAATAACTTCTTCTTGCCGATAGCCTTGAGCTACTAACCTTGCTTTGTTCCGTGTGATTACCTCGTTTTCATCCGTCTTGTTCTTAAAGATCCATTTGGTCCCAATAACTTGGTGACCACTTGGAAGAGGTACAAGTTCCCAAACTTCGTTTCTCTCGAATTGCATTAGTTCTTCTTCCATTGCCACTATCCAAGAGCTATCCTCACAAGCTTCTTGGATGTTCTTTGGCTCAATGGTAGAGACAAATGCGCAATGAGAGAATTCTTTGATTCTTGATCTCGTTCGAACACCCACACCAATATCTCCAATAATTTGGTTATGGGGATGGTTGCGAACGGTCGGGTAAGCTTTGGGTATACCTGGATCACTAGGAACAACTTCAACAACTTCGTTAGAAGTGTTAGTCTCAACAATAGTATCATTAATCATAACATTATTAAGAGAATCACAAAGAATCTCTACATTATCATCATCAACATGAGGAAAATCAAAATCTTCATAACACGATACGTGAAGTGATTCCTCAATCGTTGAAGAAGTTTTGTTGTATATCCGGTAGGCTTTGCTACGTGTGGAATATCCAACAAAAATTCCTTCATCGGATCTTGGCTCAAATTTGTCTAAATTACCAAAGGTGTTCTTTATAAAACATTTTGAACCAAAAAACGAAAATATTTCACTTGAGGCTTTTTATCATAAAACAACTCAAAACAAGTTTTGTTTGTTCGGGGTCTCACAAGGATCCTATTGAGCACATAACATGTCGTGTGCACCGCTTCTGCCCAAAATTGTAGTCCTAAATGATTATCATGGAGCATAGTGCGAGCACACTCAATAAGAGTCCTATTCTTTCTTTCTACAACACCATTTTGTGGTGGAGCACGAGGAAAGGAAAAGTTATGAGTTATCCCGGAGTCATCACAAAACTTAGTAAAAGACTCATTCTCAAATTCTCCTCCATGATCACTACGAATAGTGATAATGGTGGATCCTAAATGATTCTGAATATTCTTTGCAAATTTGGTAAACTCTTCATGAGCTTCATTCTTATTAGTTAAGAATGAAACCCAAGTAAATCTAGAAAAGTCGTCAACGACAACTAGTCCATAATGAGCATTACCTAAAGAAGCGGTTCTAGTTGGCCCAAATAAATCTAGATGAAGAAGTTCTAGGGGCCTCTTAGAAGTAATCCCTTCTTTAAGCTTAAATGAAGATTTACTTAGTTTACCTCTTTGACAAGAATCACAAAAGTTTTTCTTATTAAAAGCAATCTTAGGAAAACCTTTGACTAGATCATGCTTAGCTAACTTATATAAGTGCTTGAAGTGAACATGACCAAAACGGCGATGCCATAATAGTTGTTCACTTGTGTTAGCAACTAAGCAATGTTCTACGGATTTAGGCAAGCTCAAATAATAAATATGTTTACGCCTAATACCGGAAAATAAAACATTTGAATCACAATCAACAATAGTACACAATCCTTCTCCAAAGTTAACCTTGTAACCTTTGTCACAAAGTTGACTAATGGAAATGAGATTGTGACATACACCAATAACAAGATAAACATTAGTAATTAGAGGTTTGGAAGGATTACCAACGATACCTACTCCAATGATGGTTCCCTTTTGATTACCTCCAAAAGTGACCGTTGCACCATCTTTGATGCTAATCACTTCGGAGAGCAATGAGGGATCTCCCGTCATGTGTTTGGAGCAACCGCTATCAAGAATCCATCCTTTCCCTTTAGAGCTAATAAGGCATTTATTGCTCTTCTTCTTTCTCTTGGGTACCTATATAATATACCATAAGCTTATGGTACCCAATGTTTGTTGGGTCCAAGTGGATTAGCCCTTTGGAAGCCAAGTCCAAGTGGACTTCCGCTTCCCAACATAGTTACTATTTCTAATCACATCATGAAAGTAGAAATCAACATAAGCATTCCTAACATTTAGACTAGTGTTCTTAGGACCCCAAATAGTGTACATCTTGGGAGTCCTATTCCTAGTTGCATGCATATGTGTTGGATTTCTATGTGGTGCATGCTTCTTAGGAACATGATTTCTAGCATAAAGATGTGGTGGAGGATATGCATTGTACATTCTAGGATGATATGTATTCTTGGGAACATGCATATTATATGAAGCATAAGGATCATGCATGACATGTGGAGGATGAGCATACATGAAGGAATGATGCATATGAGCATATGGGTGTGTAGGAGCACGTACATGAGTATTTCTCATGTGTGGTTGTGTACGTGTCCGTGGGTGCGGAGCATAAAATGTGTCATGATTATCCACTTGTGAAGTAGGATGTTTCCTACGTGGATGATTGTTAGTATACATAAAAGCATGGCCTTGCTTTTGGTTTCCACCCTTAGTAGGTTTCTTGCCAAAAGGAAGAGAAGGTGATGTGGTGACATTCTTGGTAGGATTGCTACCTATAGTGTCTTTGACACCACTTGTGGATGCACTGGAGGAAGGCCTCACAAAATCTATAGTGACGAGGTGTGAGCA
The DNA here is from genome assembly GCA_030789695.1 of Scilla litardierei. Classification (NCBI taxonomy): domain Eukaryota; kingdom Viridiplantae; phylum Streptophyta; class Magnoliopsida; order Asparagales; family Asparagaceae; genus Scilla; species Scilla litardierei. Next base: position 252,092,237 of record CM061142.1, read on the forward strand.
TTAGATGCATTCGTTTTTACAAATCCAAGGCCAACACGATGTGTGGCCGGAAATTGGTTTGCAAGCAAATCATCCAATTGTCCTTTTCCCTTATTGAATCTCACAATACGGGAGGACATGAGCTCATATTTCTCCTTTATAGAAGAAATGTTGGTATCCAAGGTGGACACCCGTGCTTTGAGCTCGTGCACTTGAGTTTTAAGAGAATCATTCTCTAAACCCAATTGTGTGTGACGTGTAACTAGATCACTATTATCCATGGGATGTGTTTGATCTAGCTGAGATTTGAGGGAGTTCACCTCATCTCTCAATGTGACATTTTGAGAAGCTAAGTTTGTTTTCTCAAGAGTTAAAGTATCAACAATGTGTCATTGTTGATAATGCATGGAATGGATGACTTGCTAACATTTGATTTCTTTAAGCTAGTGTATCTAAGCATTAAAGATTGATATTTAGCAAATAGTTCTTCATTAGCAATACGAAGTTCATCCATTGTTACCTCGGTGTCATCCGTGTCGAAATCACTCTCATCCGAGAGTGGATGTTCAAGTGCCATGAAACACATGTGGGCGCTCTCACCCTTCTCATCATCGGAATCGCTTGATGAGTCATCACTTGGGTCATCAAAGATACCTACGAGTCCTTTCTTCTTGTCTCTCTTGTTCTTGTCGGACTTGTGGTACTTTGGTGCTTTCCACTTTTCTTTGTTGTTTAGCATTGGGCAATCCATCTTGATGTGCCCTGGCTTATTACACTTATAACAAAGAGAGGAAGTAGCATTAGTAGACTCAAAATGTTTGTTGGAGGAAAATTTACCTTTGCGGAAGAAGCGTTGGAACTTCTTCGCCATTTGGGCCATTTCACCCAAATCCATCTCGTTCTCGGATTCATCACTTTCGGAGGATGATGAATTGGCGGTGAATGCCAAAGCTTTCTTCTTGGCCTCCGAGGGACTCATCATGGCTCGAATCTTCAATCGGTTATCTCGTCTTACTTCGTAAGACATAAGAGTCCCGATGAGATTCACCGCGGTGTAATTCTTCAAGTCATTGACCTCCTCAATGACGATTGCTCTTATTTCCCATTTGGAGGTCATCCCCATGATGATCTTCCTTACCTTTTCAGGTTCGGTGTAGATTTGGCCAAGGGCTTCCAATTCATTTGTGATGTCGGTAAAGCGTCCGTACATCGACGCAATGCTCTCATTTCCTGCATATGAAACAAGTCGAAGTTTTGCACGGCAACATATAACTTTGAAAGCTTTACCTTATTCGTTCCATCGTCGGTAACGATGAGATGGTTTCAAATTTGATATGCACTCTTACATGCGCATATCTTGTTGAACTCATTCGGGTCCAACACACAATGAAGACCGTTCATTGCTTTAGCGTTGTTGACTTTGGCGGACTTCTCGGAAATCGTCCATTTCTCGAAATCCTCTTCGACGGGCTCGATGTACTCCTTGTGGAGAGTTCTCCAAAGAGAAGCACTCCTGAGGAATGTCTCCATCCTACACTTCCAATATCCAAAATTAGTACCATTGAAACGTGGAGGACGTACCGTAGATTGACCTTTGAAAAGGGTGGACGCTCCATCACGGTCGTGATTGTTGTACGAAGGCGGCGGAGGAACGTTGTTGTTGTTGGATGCCATAGATGAAACCTTGCGCTCTGATACCAATTGTAAGGACCCTATCTATGGGGGAAACACTAGAAGGGGGGTTAAATAGTGTTTTTGCAAATTTAAAAGGAATTTACGCCAAATAAAATGCAATCCAACAAATAGTGCGGAATAGAAAAACGACCCAAAGAGAAACACATGCAAACGTAGATATGTTTCAAGGGTTCGGATTACCCAAGTCAACTCCCGACTTGTTCCTGGTAATCCTACGTCCCTACCACCCGGATACCACCGGATACTCACGTTAGAACCCTAACTTGAGGTTTCCTTAAAGCCCACTTGTAGCAACCCTACAAGTGCAATCGAATACAATCGATGTCCTTGACTCCCATAACCAGGGAGCAAGCAAAACCACTATCACAACCGAGAGCACAATTCAAATAACGAAAGTTATGAAATATGAAAGCAACACTTACAATCACCTATGCCTTGAAGTAGAACTTGAAGGAGAAGTGTGATATGTGTTGAAGAACTCTCTTGGAAGAGAGGAGAAAGCCATTTCTCTTGACTGCACCAATTGCCTAGAAGATCAATCTTTGGTTCTAGGTTGGAGAGCAAGAGAACAAGATTTGAAAATACTAAGGGCTTTGGATTTGAGAGCTTTGATCTTTGGAAATGAAAGCTTGAAGGATTTTGCAATGAATGAGTAACCTTCCAATGGAACAGTAGAAGCTCTATTTATATCTTTCTCAAATCCACAAAACAGCTTAGGCAAAAACCCAATCGAAATCCGTGAGAAAAATCTCAACGGATATAATCTGAACTCGCGACAGTTGACTGTTGAACAATCCACAATCGACTGTTGCACAGTCAGCATGGGTAGGTGAGAATTCATAACGGTAACGTACCACGTGGACAGTCAACTGCTGAAGCAAAGACAGTCGTCTATTAAACCAACATGCGACTGTAACTTCTTCGACAGGCGACTGGCCGAGAGAAGAGTAAGTTAGTCAAATGCTGGAAATCTCACAAAATACAGGACATACGACTGATGCAAGGAACACAGTCGAATGTTAATCAGAACAGGCGACTGTAAAACCTTAAACAGACGACTGTCAAAATCAAGAGAAATTTCCAGAGAGCTGAGTCAAAGAAATGACTTACAGACAGGCAACTGTTGCAGCATAGACAGTCGACTGATCTAATAGACAGTCGACTGTATATACAGCATAAGTCGACTGGTCGTAGAATTCAGATCAAACAGAGTTTGGGCAAGGAGAGACAGGCGACTAATTTATAATACACAGTCGACTGTCACTAGGACATGCGCCTGTGAATTGTTCAACAGTAGCATGTGGGAAATAATCAGAGAAGGCCCAAAACTACATTGTAATAGTCTGTGCATAACAGGCGACTGTAGAACAAAACACAGTCGACTGTTTTTGAGACAGGCGACTGTAAACTGTTAAGCAGTCGGCTGTTATAAACAATCCTAGCACAAACAAAAGAGAATTGAATTGGGGTCCAAGGACAAAGGTCTAAAGATGTCCTATGACAGAATGTAGATGTGTGTGAGTGCTCCATCAAAGTTCTACTTCTAAGCTACATACTAGAAGAGATAAAAGAAAAATTACATTGACGTATAATCTCTTCTTTTCATCGTATGAGCTTGAAGTCTTTACAGAGCTTCAATCATCAATCTACGATCATCCAATTCATGTCATTTGCCTTCAATGACGTATGTGAGTCATCCATTGCTAGTTGATCTTCATAATAAGCTTAGGCAATGGATTAACTGCAAAATAAGAGATTAGTCACAAGTATTTATGTTTGCTCATCATTAACACAAAGTAGGGAGAAGTCCAATACTTAACACGACAGGGCCCGCAGGAGAGTGAGTGAGAACTTGGGGGGTATGCCCCGGGAACCAGACCAGCGGAGCAAGAAGGGCCGGAGGACAGGTGCACCGAGTAGAGGACCAAGCAGAACGAAGCGAGCAACCTCCCGCCGGAGCCCAAGCCCAGGATTTAGAGCCACCGGGGACTGAGGCAGAGGCAAGGTGCAGAGCCAAGGAGGTCATAAAGTCAGGGAGGACCCAAGACTCGCCATTCCATAAGTCAGCCATTTTGTGGAATTTCAAGGACGGCGGGGGGTCACACAGCTTCGCAAGGGGGCCACAAGGAAGCCAAGGATCATACCAAAAGGAGGTAGACCGACCATCGCCCATAACACGACGGAAGCAGGAGGCAGCAGAGTCACGACAGCGAAGAACACGCTTCCAGGTGCCCGAGTCAAGGACCGAGGGCTCGCACTGGAAGAAAGGGGTATGCCTCAAATAGGTATCTTGCATATAGGAGGCCCAGGGGGATGGAGAGTGAAGCATCCTCCAAAGAAGATTGGCCCCAGCAGCCACCCCTACTTCTTGTAGCGAACGAAGACCAATGCCCCCCCTCTCTCTTAGGCAAACACATATCCTCCCACATCTAAAGATGGATCTTAGAGCCCCAGATGAAATCGCGGCAACCGATCAATCTCCGCCAGAATAGAATAAGGAACATGGAAAGACTGGACCCAGTACGAGACGAAGCCATGGATAACAGAATGAACCAGCTCAATGCGCCCAGAAGTGGAGAGAAGTCTAGAGTTCCACCCAGCAATCTTGGCCTTACACTTGTCGATAAGACCAGTGAAGGCTTCGCTGCGTGATAAGACGAGGAGAGGGGGAGGCCAAGGTACCTGACAGGCGGGGCGGCGATGGGAATACCAAGGAGGACAGAGAGTTCCGAACCAGTTCTGCAACCTTTACTGAGAATGAACTTTCTCTTGCCCTTATTCACCTCAAGGCCCGTAAGGTGAAGGAATGAGGAAAGGAGACTACCTAGCTCAACGAAGGAAGAAGATTTCGCTTTGCAGAAAACCAGCATATCGTCTGCAAACAGGAGATGGGAGGGGATTCCCAGAGCCCCCCACTTAGGAGGGCAGATGGCACCAGATAGCGATGCTTGGTCCATCAACAGAATGAAGGCCTCCATAACAACCACAAAGAGGAAAGGGGACATAGGGTCCCCCTGACGCACACCTCTACTACTCCCAAAGAAACCCGCAGGGGAGCCATTAACGAGAACAGAGAAGGAGGCCGAGTCCACACAGACCTTAACCCAACCGATGAAAGAGGGAGGGGAACCAAGGCAATGAAGGAAGAAATAGATGAATTCCCGATTGATACTATCGAACGCCTTCCTCAGATCCAACTGAATGCACGCCTTGGACCCCAAAGAAGCAGAGAAATCCCTGATAAGCTCGTGAGCAAGAAGGGAGGAGTCAGAGATGAGACGGTCCTTGATGAAGGCAGACTGGTTCCAGGAAATCAGACCAGGAATAACCTCAGCCATCCGCCTACTCAGCACTTTAGAGATGGTTTTGTAGATAACATTGCAGCAAGAGATAGGCCGATACTCGCCCAAGGAGGAGGCAGTGGGAGATTTAGGGACCAGAGTAAGGAAAGTGTGGTTGATCTGCCTGAGGATACTACCAGAGACGAAGAAAGACCGTACAGCCTGGATAACATCATCACCAACAACCCCCCAAAGATCCTGGAAAAAAAGAGGGGGGGGAATCCATCAGGCCCGGGAGACTTGTCCTTGTATAAAGAGAAGAGGGCGTCCTTTATCTCCACGTCAGTAACAGCCCTCCCCATCCAGACACAAGCGTCAGGAGAGAGAATGCGCTTGGGGATAATCTCAGCAAAGGAAGAGGGGTAAGAGTCCTGATTAAAGAGAGAGGAGAAAAAGTCCACAGCCTCCTCGCGAAGCGACGCAATCCTGGCTGCCGGGTCACCACTCGGTCCCACCAAGTGCATGAGGCTGTTCCCAGAGGCCCGATCTCTAGAGGCAGCATAGAAGAACTTGGTTTTTCTATCCCCCTGCGCAAGCCAAGTCTGACGGATTTTCTGCCTCGCCTGACTCTCCTCGAAGTCAAGGGAAGAAGTGAGGGATCGACAAAGGGCGCGATCTTGAAGAATAAGATCTGAATTGGTATGGAAGTCTGGGCGGGTGCGAAGAGTAGCAATGTCACTCCGGATAGCCTCGGAGGGAGGGAAAGGATGACGAGCCAAGGGCCAATCCCGAATGGCCGACTTCAGGGACTTGAGCTTGGAAACCAGTCTGAGCATAGGGGAGCCAACAAAACGCCGATGCCAGCCTCGAGAAGGAGGGCAAAAAAACCGGGGGTCAGCAGGTAGTGACTGAAGAAACGAAAAGGCTTCGGCCCAGAATCCTGAGGGATCACAATCTGAACCAGCAGATGAGAATGGTCACTAGTCCCAGGGGGAGATAGGTGGCGTAAGCATCAGGGAGAGAGGTGACCCAATCCGCACTAACCAGAGCCCGGTCAAGCCTACAGGAGATACGGGACTCCGCCTAGGAATTATTACTCTAGCTGAGGTGATCCCCCACACATCTAATATCATCCAGACCACAACTTTCAATGCACTTATTAAATTCCTCCAGGAGGCCTGCCGAAAGAACACGACCTCCCACCTTCTCATTAATGAAGCGGGTGACATTGAAGTCCCCCATGACCACCCAAGCCCCGCTGCCAATGATAGAAGAATCCCCTCGCAGGGCATCCCAAAGTTTACACTGATCTGATGCTAAGTTGAAGGCATAGACAAAAAAGACATAAGCTAAGAGCCCACCACGATTGGTACACAAAAGAGTAATGTGTTGAGCAGAGGATGAGATGACAGAGCAATCCCAGACCACAGGGTTCACCAGGACCCAAATCCTACCCTTCGCAGCATGCATATAATTATGGAACAATCCCCACCCCTTGGGAGCATAAGAGGGCACAACGTCACCGTGGGGGTCAATAACTTTGGTCTCCAGAAGCCCGACCAAAGAAGACTTATATTTAGTGATGTGGTGTCTAACGTCCCTGCGACGTGCCTTGGAGTTAAGGCCTCTAACATTCCAAGCTAGAATAGACATGATCAACAAATATGGGGGGTTTGGCTTCTGGTCCTCACTCTAGGGGGGCCGGGCCTCCAGAGTTAGTTTTAGGCGGAACCTTTTGGGCCTTGGAGGGAACAACGTAATGAGGATTGGGGAAAGTGGACGGGAGGGGGCAAGTTTGTAGGGGGGCCGAGTGTGGGGAGGCAATTTTGGCAGAGGCGGCTGGTGAGGGGCTTGAATGGGAGGGGCGAGGCTGGGATCCAGGAGGGCAGTGCTTGGGGGTAGGAGAGCTAAGGACATGGAATTCTGATTCGGAAACCACAAACCCCCCAGCAAATGTGCATGCGCACGTGCGCAGGCAGAATTACCTGCAAACAGCCCGTCTGTTTGGGGTTTCTAAATATTTTTTTGAAATTTTTTTTGCAGTAGCTAGATATACTAGTTATGAAGCTTCCCACAAAATTTTAGGTCAATCCGACACCGTGTGAGCATCCGTTCATCGATTTCAAACACGTTGCGCAAAACTGTCCAGAAAACTGTCCAGAATTCTGGACAGTTTTGCGCAACGTTTTTGAAATCGATGAACGGAGGCTCAAACGGTGTCGGATTGACCTGAAATTTTGTGGAGAGCTTCATAACAAGTATATCAAGCTACTGTAAAAAAATTCAAAAAAAATACTTAAAACACCGAATAGAGGGGGCGTGCGCAGGTAATTCTGCATGCGCACGTTCTTTGGTACATTTTAGGGTGTATATATATATATATATATATATATATATATATATATATATATATATATATAGGAAAATTTTCAAATGAGAACATTTCGCACCGTGCGAAAATGTTTTTATCTTTTTTTTGAAATTGTTTTTTTCAAAAATTCTTTTTTCCACCCTCATTATATGTTGTTATACCCCCCTCAAAAAATAATGGTTGAGAAATAATGTCATTTGGTCTTCGATCAAGGCATTTCATCAAATTCGCACGTTTTGAGACCGTTAAATTTGTAACGGGTGGATGGGGGCTCTAATGCCCAACGGGTTCACCCATTATTTTCCCTGGGGTATATATTTGTATGGATTAAACATCAAAAAAAGAATTTTTGAAAAAAAAAATTTCAAAAAAATAAAAAAAAGTTTTCGCACGGCTTTCGCACGGGTTTTTTCGCACCCGAAGATTGCCCTATATATATATATATATATATATATATATATATATATATATATATATATATAAGCTTATATTTGTCAAACATATTAAAAACTGTAATTATATAAGTTAGTTTTAGTAATATTTTATTGAGTTTAAGACTTTAGCATAATATCACAAATTCGACTTTGCAGATAAATCCACTCCTCTCTCACGATCATGTGGACACCAAAATCGCTCCAATCAGGCAAGTATATTATTTTCTGCGAATTTTTGAAGTCGCATGTAATTACTGATAAGCACGTATTAAAATCATTTTGGAAAATTTTCACATGAATGCCCCTCTGAAACACACGTGATTTAAAAGTACTCATCACACGGACAATTTTGACAGCAATTGCATAAAAATCTAGCGTGTAGATTGTGAGAAATTAATTTTGCAAGATTAAGGGTTTTGAATTTTGAATTTCTGAAAAATGTGATTGTTTCCTTTAAAATTGCTGATAATGTTTAAAAAATCCAGGAGAATTGTATTTAACATCTGAAATTAATTCTCTCATAGTGTAATTTATTACGTCAGCTTTTGGTGGATTTTGAAGTTCTAACTCGTTGGGTCACCATGCAAAATCATATGTGAAAAATGCTTCTGCCATGTTTAAACACCCATTAAATGCCCTCATTGCATGTTTGTATCATTCCTTGTGCCACACCATCCTTGGATGGTTTGCCCTAAATGAAATGTGATGTTAAGCCCTCGGGGCATGTACGGAATATTGGACCCTTGGGGCATGTACGGAATATTTGGCCATGAGGCATACATCGAACTATACGGGTACACCATGACACGATTGGATGGGGTAGTCCATTGTTGTAGAGGTCGGAATGCTAGATTTCATCCCCACAGATAAATTTGACCGTCGTCCGGATGGGGTCGGTAAGTACAGAACCACGAGTAGCTCATGTTGGTTTATGTGTAATTGTAGTTTCTTCCGCCCTTAGACATTGGGCTTGTCACTAGATTAAGAGATTGAATGACACCATTTTACTTCTGTTGTTGCTATCATAAATTGTGTACCCTGCTAGCTCCTCGCTTACCATGCTCATAAGCACTTGCCATGCGTACTACACTTTACTTTGTACACCACACTTTGCCATGCTCACGACACTTTACTTGGGGCACTACTCTTTGTCATGCTCACATGTTTTCTTACGATGCCCATGTTTTACTTGATAGTGATCACATTGAGTTGCTCATCTTTAAAGCTTTGCAAAATATACATATATTATAATGCTTTCAATCTTGCCGAGGGTCAATTCATATAACATTTTAAATCTTGTCGAGCGGACGTATATTTCCATGTTTGTTATCTTGTGAAATATACGTCAGGTTTTTTGAGACAGATTTTACTGAGGAGCATACCTTGAGACTGAACAGGTTGACCAAGAGTACCCCGACGCTGAGATCCCCTGCTGAGAAACGATGTGCTTTCACAACACCGCTATAATTTAATAATTATTGTTGTAATCTTATTCAGGTATATTTTCATTTCGTGTATCTGTTCCTAATGGCCATACTAGGCCTTATTTGTGTACATGTAATCTGGACATTGAATTTGTAATAATGAGGTTCTGCATTGTTCTGAGTTGAGTGCAAGAACATGCGATGTTTAAATCACCGACGCTTATTGTGCTTAAGTCAAAGAAGAAAGGAAAAAAGGTACTTCTTTGCTTTAAGCACACACGGACTCGTTCATGTCCTCTCCCCAAGTACAATGGGAAACGGGGCGTGACAATCTGAGGTGAGCTTCGATTGGCCGAGACAGAGGCAACTCGGCTAGTTGAGTTGCTGCAGCTCGTATGCTCGGGCTGATCAGATTGGTCAGAATGTCAACACAAATTCCTCGAGCTCGCTCACCCCGTTGCTACCCCATGTGTCGAGATCATCATTTCGCCAGTGACGAACTTGAGGAAGAGGCAAGCAACAGTGGATCCAAGAAGCTGAGCGATCCAGTTGAAGATGCCGGTGATGATGGTGATGTTTCCCCCTATTGCGAGACCCAAGGTGACCACGAGGTTGAGGTGGTCACCTGAGATTTTAGTGGCCGTGGGGACACCGACAAAGAGAGTCAATGCATGTGTAATGGCAATGGCAATAAGCACAGTTGGATCGAATGCAGCATCGACAGTCATCTTGCCATAAGCAATGGTTGATTCAATGCCGACGAGCACGAAGAGAACGGTACCATTGAACTCGGCGAAGTATGATTTGAGTGAAGCGGCACTGAACGAGAGGAGCTTATCTGGAGGAGCTCGACAGGGGAATCTCTGGCGGAGGACTGAATCTCAAAAGCTCGGACAGAGGTTGGTCATGATGGTCAAATGCCCACATGGGCTGCCCAACTTTCCAGCTGCACATCCCCTTCTTTTTCTTTGTTTTTAGTTGGACATCCTTTTCTAAATGAGGTAAGGGATGACGTATGATGGCTTATGGAACCCCTATAAAAGGGGGTTAAGGCAGAAGGTGAAGGCATCCCAACACATCCCAAAAACAAGATTCTCACCTTCAAGAGAAAGAGTGAGAAGGAAACCCAGAGAGGTGTAAGAGTGTGGGATTTCTCCGGTGAGAGGAAATTACCCCAGAGAGGGAAGTTACCCCAGAGAGGTAAAATTGTAGTGAGTTTTTTTTAGTGTTTACTTTAGTGTGTAATTTATTTCCTGGTAAGAAATAGCGAAGTTTTTTTTACTCTCCAGTATTTACTGTTTTACCGTGAGCAGTATTTTACTGTTTTACTGTAATCAGTAAGTCTTCTAGTGATCAGTGAGAATCACAACAAGTGGTATCAGAGCCCAGGTGAGCTGTCTGTGAGAGAGTAAAAAAGGGAGTAAAATTTTTGGGGAGGGAATTTTTTTTTCTACCATTACCTTTTTTTCCTCTTCAAAATTTCAATGGAAGAATCATCCTCGTCGGGAGCTATGGTCAAACTGACGGCCATAAATTACACACTGTGGAGATCTCGAATGGAGGATCTCCTCAGTTGTAAAGATTTATTTGACCCATTGGAGGTCAAAGGAGTAAAGCCAGAATCCACCAAAGAAGCTGACTGGAAGAAGATGAATCGAAAGACGATCGGTCAAATCCGACAATGGATCGATCACAGCGTCTTCCACCATGTTGCGCAGGAGACGGACGCATATGCCCTCTGGCAAAAGCTAGAGGACATGTACCAAGCCAAGACCGCTCGAAACAAAGCCTTGTTAATGAGGCGACTGGTAAATTTGAAGCTGCGGAGTGGAACTTCCGTTGCGGAGCACACGAGCGAGTTCCAGAGCCTGGTGAATCAACTATCTGCGGTGGAGTTACAGCTTGGAGATGAAGAGCAAGCTCTTCTTCTTCTCAGTTCTCTTCCGGACAACTGGGAGACGTTGGTGGTCTCTCTCAGCAATTCGGCCCCAAACGGCAAACTTACCATGTCTATGGTTAAGGATGCCCTCTTCAACGAGGAGGCCAGGAGAAAAGAAGCCGGCACCGACCAATCGCATGCCCTCGTGACAGAGACTCGAGGAAGACAACAAGGAGGTGGTCGAAGCTGGGGAAGAGGCAGGAGCAAAAGCCGTGGTAGGTCCACAGACGGGAGGAGGCCTACATACAAGTGTTACCATTGTGGCATGGAGGGCCACATGAAGAAGAATTGCCGGAAGCTGTTACGAGAACAAGGTCACAATGGTTCTCAACAGAAGACGAAGGATGGAGAGGCGTTAGTCACTTGCACCGGAAAAGTGGCTATCTGCTCTATCCAAGAAGAGACATGCCTTCACGTTTCCAACCAGGACAGCGAGTGGGTGGTTGATACAGCAGCATCATTCCACGCCACTCCTCGAAGTGATTTCTTCACCAACTACAAGGCAGGAGACTTTGGTATCGTGAAGATGGGGAATACAAGTTCCTGCAAGATCGTGGGAATTGGCGACGTTCGGATTCAGACAAACGTCGGCTGCACAATCACGCTGAAGGATGTCCGCCATGTGCCAGATCTCCGGCTAAACTTGCTCTCTGGGACAGCCCTTGACAAACAGGGCTTCGACAACCACTTCAGCAACGGCACATGGAGAATGACGAAAGGTGCCATGATTATCGCAAAAGGGCACATTTGCGGTACGTTATACAAAACTCATGTGAAGATATGTACCGATAGCCTTAACGTGGTGGAACGTGAGGCTACTCCAAGTCTGTGGCACCAACGACTTGGTCACATGAGTGAGAGAGGGTTATCTCTCTTGACAAAGAAGGAGCTGATCTCAATTACTAAGGATGCTGGACTAGATCCTTGTCAGCATTGCTTAGTTGGCAAGCAACATCGAGTCTCCTTCAGTTCTTCTTCAACAAGGAGATCAGAGTTACTCAGTCGGGTACACTCTGATGTTTGCGGTCCCCTGGAGATTGAATCGCTGGGTGGCAATAGGTATTTTCTGACCTTCATTGATGATGCTTCTCGGAAGGTGTGGGTCTACTTCTTGAGGACAAAAGACCAAGTACTCGACTTCTTTAAGCTGTTCCACGTCATGGTCGAACGTGAGACAGGAAAGAAGTTAAAGTGCCTCCGCTCAGACAATGGAGGCGAATACACTTCCAGAGCATTTGATGTCTACTGCAAAACTCAAGGCATTAGACATGAGAAGACGGTTCCTCGCACTCCACAACACAACGGTGTAGCTGAAAGGATGAACCGGACGATCATGGAGAAGGTCAGAAGCATGCTCAGTATGGCTAAGCTACCAAAGCCATTCTGGGGAGAAGCTGTTCGTGCCGCCTGCTACCTCATCAACAGATCACCATCAGTACCTTTGGATTTTGCAATTCCAGAGAAGGTGTGGTCTGGTAAGAATCCCTCTTACTCCCACTTGAGGGTATTCGGTTGCTTAGCCTTTGCACATGTATCCAAGGAGCAAAGACAGAAGCTTGATGCAAGGACCATTCCTTGTATCTTCATCGGCTATGGAGATGAAGAATTTGGGTACAGGTTGTGGGACCCAAAGACGAAGAAGGTTATTCGGAGCAGGGATGTGCTGTTCCAAGAAAATCAGACATTGGAAGACATTGAAAAGCCCATGGCGTCTTCAACTGCAAGCTCAAGTGCTGAAGACATTGTTCCAGACCCAGCACCAATGCAATACGAAGACATGCATGAAGAAATACCAGAAGAGGAGGAGGCTGTTGAACAAGACATGGAAGAAGAGGCGGATGCTGAGCAGGGGGAGCCACAACCCTTTCCAGCAGATACTACACCACCATCACCGCAGGCAGATGATGGTACGCCTCCTGAAGTCAACAACTCACAAGTACGGAGATCTGAACGAGGCCGGATTCCATCAACCAGATATTCAGAAGCTGAATATCTTCTACTTTCTGAAGAGGGGGAGCCAGAGAGTTTCCATGAGGCAATATCTCACAAGAACAAAGAAAGCTGGCTGCAAGCTATGCATGATGAGATGGAATCTCTGCAAAAGAATTCTACTTATGAGTTGGTCAAGCTTCCACAAGGAAAGAAGGCGCTGAAGAACAAGTGGGTGTTCAAGCTCAAGAAAGATGGCAACGGAAAGATGGTGAAGCACAAAGCTCGGCTGGTGGTCAAAGGATTCCTTCAGAAGAAAGGTATCGACTTTGACGAGATCTTTTCACCTGTTGTGAAGTTGGCTTCAATCCGCGTCATCCTTGGATTGGTAGCCAGGTTGAATTTAGAGCTTGAGCAGATGGATGTCAAGACAGCATTTCTTCATGGTGATTTACATGAAGAAATCTACATGGAGCAACCAGAAGGTTTCGAGGTTTCAGGCAAAGAAAACCTCGTATGCAAGCTGAAGAAGAGTCTGTACGGACTCAAGCAAGCACCACGACAGTGGAACATGAAGTTCGACTCATTCATGATGAGTCAAGACTACAAAAGGACCGCTGCAGACCATTGTGTTTATACACAGCAGTTTCCAGACGGTAACTTCGTTGCATTACTTTTATATGTCGACGATATGTTGATCGTTGGACAAGATGCAACAAAAATCGGCCAGCTGAAGAAGGAACTATCTAAGTCTTTTGATATGAAAGACTTAGGTCCGGCTCAACAAATTGTGGGAATGCAGATAGTCCGAGATAGGAAACACAACAAGCTATGGCTATCTCAGGAGAAGTACGTTGAACGCGTGATCAAGAGATTCAAGATGGATCATGCCAAACCAGTTAGCATTCCACTGGCTAACCACTTCAAGTTGAGCAGGAGGTCAAGCCCTTCATCCAAGAAAGAGACGGAGGAGATGTCATCGATACCTTATTCTTCAGCAGTTGGGAGTCTGATGTATGCAATGGTGTGTACACGTCCTGACATTGCCCATGCAGTAGGAATGGTGAGCCGATTCCTTACTAATCCAGGAAAGGAACACTGGGAGGCGGTCAAGTGGATTCTCCGATACCTGAAGGGTACTTCAAAGGCATGTTTGTGCTACGGAGAAGCTGATCTAATCTTGGAGGGCTATACAGATTCAGATATGGCTGGAGATCTTGATAGTAGAAAATCTACATCAGGATTTGTCTACACTTTTGCAGGGGGAGCTGTGTCCTGGCAATCACGATTGCAGAAGTGCGTTGCGCTATCCACAACAGAGGCGGAGTATCTTGCAATTACAGAAGCTGGTAAGGAAATGTTGTGGTTAAAGCGATTTCTCCAAGAATTAGGGATCAAGCAGAAAATTTACTTGGTACATTGTGATAGTCAAAGTGCTTTAGATCTGAGCAAGAATTCGATGTATCATGCTCGGACAAAGCACATTGACATTCGGTATCATTGGATACGAGAGGTGATGGATCAACAGCTGTTGAGACTAGTGAAGATCCACACGAAGGAGAATCCAGCAGATATGTTCACGAAGGTGGTGACACGGGAGAAGCTGGAGCTATGCAGAGACATAGCTGGGATGGTTGTTAAGTGAAAATCATTTCAGATGCAGCTGGAGGGGGAGAATTGATGGTCAAATGCCCACATGGGCTGCCCAACTTTCCAGCTGCACATCCCCTTCTTTTTCTTTGTTTTTAGTTGGACATCCTTTTCTAAATGAGGTAAGGGATGACGTATGATGGCTTATGGAACCCCTATAAAAGGGGGTTAAGGCAGAAGGTGAAGGCATCCCAACACATCCCAAAAAAAAGATTCTCACCTTCAAGAGAAAGAGTGAGAAGGAAACCCAGAGAGGTGTAAGAGTGTGGGATTTCTCCGGTGAGAGGAAATTACCCCAGAGAGGGAAGTTACCCCAGAGAGGTAAAATTGTAGTGAGTTTTTTTTAGTGTTTACTTTAGTGTGTAATTTATTTCCTGGTAAGAAATAGCGAAGTTTTTTTTACTCTCCAGTATTTACTGTTTTACCGTGAGCAGTATTTTACTGTTTTACTGTAATCAGTAAGTCTTGTAGTGATCAGTGAGAATCACAACAATAGCTCGACAAAGCTGCTCGAGTTTGGACGAGACTCGAGCTTGAGAAAAGTAAGCTTGGCGAGGTCGCTCGGAGCTTGGACAGATGTTGGCCATATCTTAGTGAAGCTGCTCGAATTCGGAGGAGGCTCGAGCTTGTGCAAAGTATAGCTCGGCGAGGCCGCTCGGAGCTCGGACAGAGGTAAATCCGCCAACGTCGATGAGTCGACCAGCGATCCAGATCTCGCCAGGCAACATCAGAGGCCCGCGTTGAGGCTGGCGAAGCTGGTGAAGAGCAGTGCGTTCAAGGCTAAGCTGACGCTGATCTGAAACTTCTCCAGTGATGAAAGACGAAGGAATGGCTCGTGACATTTGAAGATGGGATTTTCTGTAACTAGAGAGGGGAGGGTGTGACCTTGCCCTGCTACGATGGCCTGTTCATTCCAAGTCGGCTTGCTTTTCCAATGTTTGGGGGAGCGACCAATTTGCTAAAGTAGTGGAGGGCTAGGATCCACGGGCTCCTTGTAGAGGGAGTTTTGGTTTGCGCTCCCCCTCTGCCGTGAGAATGCATTGAACATGGCGGGGTGAGTCGGCACATCGTCAGTAATAAAAAATGACGAGAATTTTGACTATGTTTCCCACAAACGGCGTCAACTGTTGACGGAAAAATCCGTCAAACAGTAAGGGGTGCCGACGAGGACGTCTTCGATGAGGGGTACTTCATCGACGGAAGAATGAGACCAGTGTAAGGCTCATCCCGGGTCTGGAAGACCTAGATCTGAGCTATAGATCTGAAGCTCGACCTAACTCTTGGGTCTCTTTGGGAAGATCTACACCACAGAAAAATCGTCATGGGGTCGGGTCTGGGGCCCAACCAAATCACCTCCGATGCTTAAGTCAATGGATGACTGGAAAGGGGCTCGGAGCGCCTAGGTCCGACCTATATGGAGGTCGTCTGATCACCGTCACGGCAAGCTAATGTATAAAGAAATGTAAAGTGGAGTTGATGCTTAGTATGAAGATACCTAAGTGTATGTTCCCCCTTCTCCCATTATCTTCTGTGGTTTTATATGTTCCTCTTTGTCTTGTAACCTCCAAGTTAACAATGTGGCTTTATTAGAGTAACAGACGCCATGAATGTAGCCCTTAATTACCAAATTAGTGGCCATTAAAGTAGATCATGATGTGGTGTAACCACACACCATTGATCACTTTTTGTGAGGGAGGTGGTGGTTGACTCATTCAACTCGGGAGCTATAGGCCATGGGCCAGCATAACAATGGTCTAATTATTAGGCACAATGGTATGCCATAATTGATGTAACAGAATGGATGTTTTAGTTATTTAAATTCATAAACGGGCCCTACACCTTCTATGTATGGTTTTACCAACGGGAGTGCAACTTATAATGTTTTGAATGGATGTTTTAGTAAATTTAATTCCATAAACGGGCCATGCACCCTTCAGGTCTGGTTTTATTGGGCATGTTGTGCCACCTGAGCCGAAGAGCTTTTCTTGATAGTAAGCTTGTGGCCACCATATTAGATGGTATATCACCGTTTGGGATCGTGTTGAGCCTCTTCATTTAAGGCAAAGGTCCATGGCTGGTGCCACTGCATCAGCCAATTTTGGAATCAAGGCCGCGGGGGCCAGAGGCTCTGTTTTGCTCACAGCCTTCTGTCATCATTGTGCAGGTGCTCCCTTTGTATTCTTCCGGTTTCTTCTCTTCAATGCAAGATCAACCAGCTGTAAAAGAAACGTGACGCTCGCACTCCACGTTACACTCCAAAAGGTGTGACCTCCGCCAAGATTTTATTCCATTTCTTATAATGCAAAATTTTCCATCAATTTTATCCCACCGAACATGCCCAAAGTTGTTGCAAGTAAATCAAGATTCCAGAGTCCCCACCCCCCATCCTGCTGCCGCTTGCATTCACTGAAAGGCACTGAAAGGCACAATTCAGCGCACAATCAACTACCAGCATTCTGAATTGAAAAGCACAAGCATCCCTGCCACCCCCTGCTAAAGGAGAAATAAATACATGAATAATATGACCCACCACTAGCAACACATTGGAACAATTAAAGAAGAGCCTCGGTCCCTTCATTTCCTTAAACAATCATTTCATGGCTCCCTACCACATGATCTCTCTTGAGACAAAATTCCATAGATCACATGAAGGTAAGCATAATCCCCAACAAAGTTCAGACCCACCAAGCAGACC
Source organism: Scilla litardierei (assembly GCA_030789695.1). Classification (NCBI taxonomy): domain Eukaryota; kingdom Viridiplantae; phylum Streptophyta; class Magnoliopsida; order Asparagales; family Asparagaceae; genus Scilla; species Scilla litardierei. Next base: position 252,109,634 of record CM061142.1, read on the forward strand.
AACCCACCTCAGCCCCCACCTTCAACATTCCCCTTGGCCTTTGCTCTGCTGCTCAAAGATGCCTCATTCCACTCACTCTTGCTCACTCCTCACATTCAATCTCTCACAGAAAAAGGGCTCAGCCCCCAGCATTCCGAGCAACCAACAAGATATGCAGCTCGTTGCCATCATTCTCGTCATCATACTCACTCTCTTCCCCTCATCTCAATCCTCAAACCCTCTACTCTCATTCCTTCACAGCCTCCCCCAAGCTTCTCAGCTCCTCCTGGGATGGAACCAGTCCGCCTCCACTCCCTGCAACTGGACTGGGATCACCTGCACATCTACCGGCATCATTCAGTCCCTCAACCTCTCCGGCCTCGGCATCGCAGGGACTCTCAAGACTTCCACCCCTCACCTCTGCGGCCTCCCCGGCCTCGTCTCGCTGGACCTCAGCCTCAACCGCTTCTCCGGCCCCATCCCTCCTCAGCTCGGCAACTGCTCGAGGCTACAAAGCATCCGGCTGGAAGCCAATATGCTCTCCGGCGGCATTCCATCTGAGATATTTCTCTCAGGCATGCTTGTTCATCTCAACCTAGGCCGAAATGCACTCACTGGGTCGATCCCGGCCGAGGTGAGGCACTCGCCTCTGCTCGAGTATGCCGGGTTTTATTCAAACTCGCTCACCGGTGAGATCCCGAGGGAGCTTCTCCTCCTGCCGAGGCTCAAGTACATGTATCTCAGCGTTAACAACCTCACTGGTCCGATGCCTGAGTTCTCTTCTGAATGCGCGATTTCTGAGTTGTATATTCACGTCAACATGCTGTCGGGAGAGCTCCCTGCTAGCTTGTTCAACTGTCGCAACCTCACGGGCTTTTTTGCTTCTTCCAATGCGTTTGAGGGGCCATTGCCTGATTTGTTCCAAAACCTTCCGCTTCTTCAGTGGCTATATCTCGATGACAATGGTTTTGAGGGAGAGATCCCAAAGAGCTTGGAGACGCTCGAGAACTTGAATGAGCTTGTGCTTTATACGAATCGCTTTAACGGCACTATTCCTGACAGAATCGGGAGATGCAAATCTCTAACCATGCTTTCTTTGTGGGGAAATTATCTCTCTGGTCCAGTTCCTGCTTCAGTAGGCGAGCTGAGGAGTTTGAGCTCTCTGCTTCTTTCGCAGAACCAGCTTTCGGGTCATTTGCCTACTGAGATTGGCAACTGCAGCTCGCTTACTGAGATTGAGCTACAAGATAATCTTTTCACAGGGCCGATCCCAAGAGCGATTTTTAAGCTCAAAAACCTTGAGAAGCTCTTGCTGTTCAAGAATCGTTTAGAGGGGGGCCTCTCTTCGGAGATTGCGAACCTGAGCAATCTAGTTCAGTTGCAGCTGTATAATAACAGCTTAACTGGTGAGATCCCTGAGGAGATTACCCTTTTGAAGAGGCTGCAGCATATTTCTTTGGCTTTCAACAATCTAACTGGAGCAGTCCCTTGGGCTCTGGGGCAAAATACTATCGGCGGTTTGATTCGGCTCGATCTTACCGGCAATGATCTTCATGGCTCAGTTCCACCTTACCTCTGTGCAGGTAAGAACCTCACTGTGTTGGTCATTGGGCGAAACTCTTTCAATGGTAGCTTTCCTGTTGAAATATCTTTATGCCACACAATTAGGAGAGTGATCCTTGCAAACAACCGCCTTAGCGGAAACATACCAGATGAATTGAGCCTGAACCCTGGCATTTCGTACCTAGACCTTAGTAACAACTTGTTTGAGGGGCACATACCGTCGAGTCTTAGTTTTTGGAGCAATCTTTCCATGCTTGATTTGTCGAATAACAATTTTGTTGGGCATATTCCTCCTGAGTTGGGCAGACTTCAGAATCTGGAGAAGTTACGGATTTCTTCGAACAGGTTGACAGGATCCATACCTCCTAAACTAGGTAACTGCACGAAGCTCATCAGGCTTGACCTTAGTTGGAATTCTCTATCGGGAACAACTCCGGTAGCGATTGTGAGGCTAACACGATTGCAGAATCTGATCCTTTCGGGAAATAAACTCTCTGGAGAAATTCCCGATTCATTTACACCATCTCAGAGTCTTTTAGAGTTGCAGCTCGGAGACAACTTGCTTGGAGGCCGCATTCCTATCAGCCTAGGGAACCTTCAATACATTTATCTAGCTCTTAACCTAAGCAACAACAGACTGACCGGCAAAATCCCTGCTAGCTTCAGCAATCTTGATAAGCTGCAAGTGCTTGATCTCTCAAACAACTCTCTTTCAGGCCAGATACCAGCAGGATTGAATTCCATGATCTCTCTTTCCCTTGTTAATATATCGTTCAACCAATTATCCGGGAACCTGCCTGCCAGTTGGATGAAATTTGTAGCTCAAGGTTCCTTCCTGGGAAACCCAAACTTGGTTCTGGTTGATAAAGCTGTGAAACAGCACCAAAGCAAAGAGGGATGGATAATACCTGCTGTAGTGGTGGCATGTATCCTTTCACTTGTAGCAGGAGGCCTGTTCGCTGTCAGATACTATGCAACTTCAAAATATCGTCGCTTGTCAGCTCCTTCACGAGCATCAACTCGTGGCTTCGACTCCACTAGAGGATTGCCGGAAGATTTAACGTATGAGGATATACTGCGGGTCACAGAAGATTTAAGCGACAAGTATGTCATCGGAAAGGGCAGGCATGGAACTGTCTACAAGACAGAGTTTGGCAAGGGGAAATGCTGGGCAGTGAAGAGGCTCAGCTTGCTGGAGTCCAGCTTCTTCCTTGAGGCGAAGATTATGGGTGTCGTTAGGCATCGAAACCTTGTGAAAATGGCTGGGTACTGCTGCAGGGATGGGTTCGGGATGATCATATACGAGTACATGGCTGGTGGCACGCTCTTTGAAGTCCTGCACCAAAAAAATCCACAGATTGCATTAGATTGGGATGTCCGCCTTCGTATTGCTCTAGGAATTGCGCAAGGTCTATCATATCTTCATCATGATTGTGTCCCTCAGATCATTCATAGAGATGTTAAGTCTAGCAATATCCTGCTGGATTCTGAATTCGAGCCCAAGATAGGTGATTTTGGGATGGCAAAAATGGTTGATAGTCCGGATGAAAGCTCCACAATGTCTTCAATTGTTGGTACACTTGGTTACATTGCTCCAGGTAGCAACTACTACTTTGTTCGTTCACATTACTTGTGTAAATAAACTGATTTCTCACACAGTTACTCTGTATTTTCTTTTAACTTTTAATGTCGTGACAGAAAATGGATACTCTACCAGACTGACTGAGAAATCTGATGTGTATAGCTACGGAGTTGTTTTATTAGAACTCCTTACCCGAAAAATGCCGGTGGATCCAAGCTTTGAGGATGGTGTCGACATCGTCAACTGGATGAAAGCAATG
>CM061142.1:252113516-252300715 GCA_030789695.1 Scilla litardierei
GGATCAGCTCGAAGCGGCCAGCCATCGCAGAGATGGTGGAGGACAGGGTCCTAAGGTCGCCTCGGAGGCCACTCACCGCCCCCTCTAGAGCACGAATGCTCTGAAGTACAGTGTCAGGGGGAGGTGGTGCCGAGGGACGCACCGGGCGGGGCTGTGCAGGGCGTGGCTGGCGAACTCGGGTCGCGTAGGTGACTGGCTCAGCGGGGAAGGGAACAAAAGGTGCTGTGCCTACGAATGTGGGCCTGGCCTCAGTGTGAGGCCGGGGCACCGGCTGGTGGGAAGTGGAGGCAGCAGCAGCGAAAGAAGAGTGCAAAAATGGCAGCGAGGTGGCCGGAGAGGTCGGTGGCACAGAAGTGTGGACAGACGCCACGACGCTCTCAGAAAATACAGCAGGGGTGGAGACAGAGGTAACTACCGCTGGGGCGGAAGTGTGTGGACCAAAAGGCGCAACCCCAGCGGAGATCATTCTAGCCATGGTCTCCACGACTACGGCAAACGAGGGCTCTCCACTCTCAACAAAGGTCGACGGGCGCTCGGGGAGTGCGGAGCAAAGAGGCTCGACGGACAGAGGGCCAGTGGTGGTGGTGGGAGTGGTGGTGACAGCCTCGAAAGTGGTGGTGGAAGTGGGCTCAGCTGAGGTGCTTGTGACACTGACAGAAGTGGGGACAGAAGTGTCAGGAGCAGCGGAGACATCAGGTATGGGCTGAGGGGCCACTGGGTCAACAGGCTCGGCAGCAGGCTCGGTAGGGTGTGCAACAGGGTCTACAGGGGCAGCGTGGGCCTGCTCGGCCTCCTCGGCCTCGAGCACGTAGGCAGCAGGGATGAGAACATCCATCGCATGGAGCCAGTCAATGTGGGCCGGTGCAATCAGAGTCCGAGCAGGGCTCGGGAGAATCATGTAATCGGCCCCAAAAGGGCCATGCAACCAGACCCAGTGACGCTCACCATGCGGACGAAGCATCTTCATCCGGGCCATGACATCTATCGACAGAGAAGTGGGGCCCGGGACGCGTCGCAAGTCATCGGGGAAGTCCTCGCCGGTCATAAGAGCAAGCAAGGTGATCAGGCCGCCGCAGCATATCGGTGAGCGAGCGCCCACCGATACGATGATGCGGTCCAAAAACCAAGCCGCGATATCGATCACGACGGCGGGGACCAGCTCATCGCCATCCCTAGATAGAGCTCTGGGACGTGTCATCGCGTAGAGCATGTAGAGCTCTGGCGTAGACATCGTGCCCGGCTCATATCTAGCCAAGAAGGTCATCGCCATAAGGCGCTGAGCAATGCGGAGGCAGGGATGGACAATGGCCGAGGCCTTGGCCCTACTAGGGTCAAAGGCAGCGTGGAGACCCGTAATCCGGGCCCAGAAGGCACCGGCGTCGAAGGAAGGTGGGGGGATATGGGTGGGGCCGTAACCGCGATCGGCACCGGGGACAGCGGGCCACGAGAAGAACGCTCTCATCATATCGAGAGTGACCTGGCACTCTCGATCCATGAACCGAAACGAGCATCCCTCGTCGGTCCGAGCGATAGAACTCAGAACCTCAAGTGTCGGGCGGGTAAACGTATCCGCCGACACCTACAGAAAATCTCGCCAGCCCACGTTGTTGTACAACGTGAGCATCCCCTCTAGTACCCCCAGGCGTCCTAGGTCAGCGAGGTGTGCAAACCTGGAGGGTACGATCGAGCGCTGGGAGATACGGTCGAAGACGGCGCGGTGTGCGTCGTCTCGGAACGTAATCCCGAGCGGCCCGACCAGTGGAGCCGGAGGTGGTGGCTGTGCAGCGGCAGGGAGAGGCTGTGCGGGCTGTGGGTGCACTGCAGGCTGTGCGGGGTGTGCGGGGCCTGCAGGCTGTGCTGGGTGGACGGCGTGTGTGGGAGACGGTGGAGGAGAGTCCTCCAACTCGTGGGAGGGGCCGGCATCATCCGACCGCTTCCGCTTGGCAGAAGCTCTCTTCGACCGCGGCCGTGTCCGGGGCGGCATATCGGCCCCGAGCGCGCCGAAAAGTGAAAAAAGTGCGGTGCGTGTAAAAGAGTGGAAGGAGTATACCCAGACACGCCGCGAGTGCTCAGCAACGGAGGCGTGCGAAGTCAGCGCCTCCACGAAGCTCAAATCAGTCCCGAGAAGCTCCCATGGGCTCCCCTAAGCTCCAAAAAACAACCGGAGGTGGTAGGGGCGACGGTCGCCGGCGGCGACTCGGGCGAGTCACGGCGGGGGTCGGCCGGCGGTGGCAGGCCGAGCGGCGGCGCGGGTCGAAGGATCGGGCGAGTGGGGGAGGGGTTCGGGCGCTGGGGGAGTCGAAAAGTCGGGCTGTTTGGGTTTCGCTCGTTTCGAAAAATGCGCCCCCCCCCCCCCGCGGCCCCTTTTATAGCAGAAGTTACGACTCGGCCGAGTGACTAGGTCACTCGGCCGAGTAAGGTCAATAGAAAATTCCTCCCCGCTTACGCATCGGCCGAGTGGCCTTGCCAGCCTTGGCCGAGTGGAGTAAGTCCATTCGGCCGAGTGGCTCAAGCTACTCGGCAAGACTCGCCCTAGGAGCGTATCCGTTTTACTCGGCCAAGTGAATATATATACTCGGCCGAGTAGCAGTTATATTGAAATCAGGAAAATAAACAGAGAGTTGGGTACAGCAGACTTCCCTCGTTCGTGAGCGGCTCGGCCGGACGAACTTGTGTACTCGGCCGAGTGACTAGTATACTCGGCCGAGTGAGCCTTGTGTTCTGCTGTTTGTCTTCGTTTGGGCTCTAAACTCCGTCTTTCTTCCTCCAATCGATTTCATCTTCCTCCTAAGCGTCGAGCGCCTTCTTGGGGCGCTCCTCGTCATCTCATTCATCCTCCTCATGATGGATCTACCTATCTCCTCTCCTGTCAAGAAAAATAGGACCCGTTATCACAAAATTTTTGGGCGAACGACTCAAAACACTAAAAATTTCTAAAACGAAAATAAAGAAAAAGTGAAAATAAAGCAAAAACCGTCGGGTTGCCTCCCGACAAGCGCTCGTTTAAGGTCGTGAGCTCGACCTCCTATGATTTTCAATTAATGTGGGATGTTTGGTGCATATGAGATGCACCCATCAAACTTTCCGGGGAGAACGCTTGGATTGGGAAGTTGCGGCGTCGTGTTCTCCCGCGGTGGTCTCCCGTCTCGAATAGTGTTGGGGGGAGGCTCCCCCAAGCTAGCATTTACTCCGGTCAACGGCTTTACCGGTGATGCCGGTTTCCGTACCGGAGGAGCTTTCTTTGGAGACTTTAATTTCGAGAGCTTGCAGAGCTCTCGAATCCTTGCGACATCAGCGTCGCCTTCATTATCTTCAGCGGAGAGGTCGGGGGAATCATCTATCTTCTCATTTTGGCTTAAATCCGGGCCTTCCTCGAAATCTTCGTCGAAAAGAGCGCCAATTGAGTGGGGGATCGCCTCCTCTATCACCTCATCAAGGAGGTCCATGTAATCAAGTTCCTCGTGGTAAGGCATGTGCTTCATAGCCTTAGGAATGTGGAGCTCCACCTCGATGTTGCCGACGTTTAAAGTTAGGGTACCTTCGCGCACGTCAACAATTACTCCGGCGGTGGCGAGGAACGGGCGTCCAAGTATCAATGACGTATCTCCCTCCTCCTTAACGTCCATGATCACAAAGTCACATGGTAAGCATATTCCACCCGGGACTTGTAGCGGTATGTCTTCGGCGATCCCTACCGGCCTTGTTATTCGCCAATCGGCCAATTGAATGCGCATGTCGGTAGGTTTCAACTTTGTCCCGGTGTTTAGCCTTAAGAACATGGAGAGAGGCATGCGGCTCACACTAGCCCCTAGATCAACCAACGCCTTTTGAAGAGGGACGCCGCCCAAGGTGCAAGGAATCCGAAAACTCCCCGGATCTTTGAATGTGGCCGGCTCTTTTTCTCTCTTAGTAAACCAAGAGCCCTCCTCGGCTAGCATGATCTTCTCCTTCCTCTTTCTCCCCGAAATCAAGTCCTTCAAGAATTTAGCATATGTGGGGATCTCCACGATGGCGTCGAGGAAGGGAATGTTAAGGCTAACTCCTCTAAGATACTCGAGGAACTTCACTAGCCTTTTCTCCATTTTCGCTCTAGCAAGCCTTTGGGAAAATGGGACCGGTGGCATGAAGCGCCTTTCCTTAATCAATTGTTCCGCTCTAGATTTCTCCTTGTCTTGTGGCTCCTTCTCCTTTTCAACTTCAACTACCGGCTCAATTGGCTCCAAGCTTTCCTCCACGGGCTCCTTGGTAGGAATCATGGCGGGGGTGGTGTCCTTTCCGCCTCTAGTGGTAACGGCAACTACGGCATTGATGTGGCCGGTGTTGCCCCGTGGGTTTGGTTCGGGTTGCGCCGGTAATCGTTGAGTGTTCCGATTGAGCAACGCCAATTGCTCCGATATTTGAGCCACAACGGTATTAAGAGAGTCTTGCCCCACCTTCAAAGTAGCATTTACCTTATTTTGCTCGACCATGAACGCCTCCACTCTAGCTTCGAAGTCGGATCGTTGTTGAGCTTGTGGAGGGTTTTGATTTTGATTCCTCCACCCTTGATTGTAACCGGGCGGCCTATATGGTGGAACTTGTTGCTTCGGTTGAAAGTTTTGTTGAGTAAGCCCCCTCGGTGGATAGTTTTGTTGTTGGGGTGGTGGTGGTCGGGCTTGTTGAGGTGGCGGTTATGGAGGGTTCAAAGCTCCTTCATTGTTGGCGTAAGAGAATCCGGGATGATTTCTTGCGGCCGGATTGGCCCAATATCCTTGGTTCCCCGCAACATATTGTACTTGCTCCAAGGATCCTTCTCCTTGCTCTCCTCCCGAGTACATGGCTTGAGATTGGTCTTGCCAATCACACATTTGGTTCGTTGGAGCGGAGGTAGAAGGGGCTCCTTGGGGCTCCGTGATAAACTTCTCCAATCTCTCAACTACCTTGTGGAGAGAATCAAATTTGCTCGTAAGCTCCGCCACGGCCTTCGCCTCGTAGATGCTAGTTGGCTTTAAGGAGGACGTAGAGTGTCCTCGCTCATCGCCCCATTGTTGGTTATTTGAGGCCATCTCCTCAATTAGGGCCGTAGCTTCCTCGGGAGTCTTTGACAAGATAGCACCATTCGCCGCGGCATCAATAATTTGTTTGGTCCCCGGTTGGAGACCGTTGTAGAAGCTATGAACTAGCTCCCAATCTTCTATGCTGTGGTGCGGGCATTGATGCTGCAAATCCTTAAAACGCTCCCAAGCTTCATAGAGCGTCTCCTGTGGTCCTTGCTTGAAGGACATGAGAGCGCTCCGGATCTTCACCGTCTTGGATGGCGGATAGAACTTGTCAATAAATGCACTCGCCAACTCGTCCCAAGTGGTGAAGACACCGTCAGCCTGCGTCCTCAACCAATAGAGTGCCTTGTCCTTTAGCGTGAAAGGGAAGAGACGCAGTCTGATGGCATCGATGGAGACCCCCCGGCATCTGAAATGTGGCGCACTTCGACAATAACAATTGGATGTGGTAGTGGGGGTTCTCATGGGCGTTCCCATGAAATGGGTCTTGTTGCATCAAAACCACCAATCCAGTCTTTAGCTCGAAGTTCTTGTCAGCCGCTAACTCCGGCATGGCAATGGATGAGGTAGTAGAAGAAGTCTTAGGCCGAAGCCTATCGCGAATAGAAATTAGCCTTGCCATCCTTGCCGCCAATTGTTCAGGAGTTTCCGGGTTGGTCATAAACCGCCCTTCCGGATTTTGTCTTCTTTCCGCTCTAAGTCTCCGCGCGGTACGCTCGATCTCGGGATCAAATAATAAAGCTTCAGGGTCCGCCGTAGATCTCGTGTACATGCACAGGGAAAACAGAGTTTCAAAGAGATGATTAGTACAGTGGAAGGGTTAGGTAAGAAATAAGAAATAAAAATAACGATAATAACAAAAAAGAAAAATAAATAGCTAGGGTGAGAAAGAATCAAACGCAATCGCCTCCCCGGCAACGGCGCCAAAAACTTGATCGCTCCGGGATGTGACCCAAAAGAACGGTTGTAGTTTTACCGCAAGTGCACGGTGTAGCAACGAGCGGGTTATCGAACACAGGGAGGACGAGTGACCGTGCTTGTTCCAATCAACCTGGCTATTTAAGAGAGAAATTTGCCTTTGGCGATCCTGTCACAATCGTCAGACAAAAATGCGGAAATATCAAATCAAATAAAGAACGTCTAGGGAATGGGGAATCCCCGCTACTCACCGTATTTCATAAATGCGGTTTATCGGTATCAAAATTGCTTGAATGAGAATTTGGATGAACTAGTTGCAACTGAATGTAGAACCAAGCTCACGCTCTCGCGCTGTTGCCGGTCTATAGCCATCCTAGGTTTGGGTCCAATCTCTTGCAAACCCTAGCCTAGGAAAGCTAGCATTAGGATCAACATCATCGTCCAATCGCGCACCGAGCCCAATCTCTTGCAAACTCGGTCTACGACCTAGATTGGGATAGTTCCTACCCGTCCAATCTCTTGCAAACGAGTATCGGCATGGAATTGCAACCGGAAATCCTAGTATCGGTCCAATCTCTTGCAAACCGATACTTCGAAAATCCGACTCCAACCCAATTCGGATTTCTAGGGTTTCCTATCAAATTGGGATCCAATCTCTTGCAAATCCCAATTGATATGAATACCTAGCCATCCGTAGTAAATTGATCCCAATCTAATCCCTAATAACAATTCTAGCACAATTTCTACCAATTTATCACAAATATGAAAATGGGCTTGTAGGGTTCATCCCCACGCCCCAAGACATGGAGACTACTCACAAATCATAGCAAGATCACAAAAATAATCGTTGAAATAAGCAATGGAATTCATCACAATATTGAGATAAGCAATAAAAATAGAATTTTTAAGGAAAAGAGATGCAAACCAATGGAGTTCTTCAATTGAATCCAACAAAATTCCAATCTTTGTCTCATTTCCAATCACAAGAATAAAGCTAAAAAACTAATCTAAAAAGCTGCAAAAATCTAAGAGGGAGGCTATCTAAACTAGGGTAAAAACAGGGTTTAAATAGCCCTCAAAATCGTCCAAAAACTGTGACCAAAATACCCCTGCACAGCCTGTTTTTCTGCAGTTTTCGCTACAGGCAGCGCATCGCACTCGGCCGAGTGACAAAAGTCGCTCGGCCGAGTGAAAACCCTGTAATTTTCCAGTAAGTCGGGGCTTTCAGGGGTCTCAACTTCGGGGGCGGCTCGGCCGAGTGAGTTGTCGTCACTCGGCCGATGGCTTCATTGCACTCGGGCGGACGGGATTAACCACTCGGCCGAGTGGGTCTTCTGAAGTTCAGGCAGCCGAAAAACAGTAACTTGGATGTTTTGGAAGGGCTTCGTCTGGGCGCCACTCGGGCGGACGTGATGTCTTCACTCGGCCGATGTGGTCTTCGGTGCTCGGCCGAGTGCACACATAATTCGTGTCTGTTCTGGCCGGCCGAACAGTGTCTCGCTGGTCGGCCGAGTGGCTCCTCCACTCGGCCGAGTGGGACACAAAAAATGACCAATCTGCTTGTTTTGGCCTCCTCGTCGCTCCTGCGACGTCCGTTCTTCTTCCGCTCCTCTCCAACAGCAAAATACCCCTCGGGGAGGTCGTTGGTGACCGTCTAGAGTAAGCGCATCTCGAGATCACTCCAAATCGCGCCAAATCACCTGAAATGCGACAAAAACAACAAATCGTGAAAAGCATCGCAATATCATCGATATATCGTGAAAAACATGATTTGGGCGATCTAAATGGCATGTAAACATGCGGAAAAAGGGCGTAAAATAAGGAGTGATCAGACACATACACTCCCACCTCACGGTCGCCCGCGAAACACACCCTCTCTTGCGGTTCTGGTTCATGAACAGAATACGGTGGCCTGACATACATCTCGAAGATCTCCGCGATGGACCTCTTCAGCACCGACTTCACGCCCGCAATCTCAGGGGACACCTACCCACTTTCTGCGGCGGTGCTCCCTTCCCTAACCGCCCTCGACCCCTGACCACAAAACGAAGACGCCGAGGATGACATCTATAAAACGGATCTCTTACCTAAAGGGCTCCGATGACTCGGACGGCTACGCTACGTCGACTACCGCTTCCGCGAGGACGACTCTGGCAAGGGCAATAAAATCTCCGACAAACTCCAGCCGCAAGCAAAACCTCCGCATAACAATCAGCTTCGCTTCACTCCCCTCCCAGAGATCTTTTTACGCGACTACGCAAAGCATCTTGACCGTCGATCTCGCTACACGTGTCACCAATCTGTTCTCCCTCCCGCGTCGACCCACGTGGTCTGACGCTTCGCGTAATGGCAGCAGTCACTTCTGCCACGCGTCAACCCTGAAGTGGTCGGGTCGCTTCGTTTCCCGCCCGCCGTCGAATCGCCAGGATGACGTCTAGTCACACGACCGCCAACAGGCCCCTTCAATTCCCGCCCAAATCCCGGCGAAATGATTACCCCCATTCGAAATTACTCCACCCTTCGCCTCTTCTTTCTATGCACCGCTCGTCCCGAGGCTGAGTCCGACCTCCGTCGGGGCGACCGAAATAAGAAGGCGCCGCCTATTCCAAGGCTGAGTCCGACCTCCGTCGGGGCGGCCGAAACATGAATCTGCCGCTCAATCAATTCTGGATCTCGGTTTCAACGCTTAACAAACGTTCGTACGGACCAAGCAACCTCGCCCCGCCTCTGATCCACCAGGAATCACACTGGGTTTCCGAGCAATCCCCTGCTAAACGCGGTATATCTCAACTTCCCTCTCCCGACGACCCGAATATCCTCGGCAGAGCAAAGTTGGGGGCAGTTACGTCCCTCACAAAACTGACGGTCTATGGACACAACAAGGAAGAATACAGTTCGACACAAGACCAATACAATGCATTTGCCCAAATAGCAATGCTATACATTGAACCTTCCACACACTACAACAAAACATTGGTTATAACCCTCACACAAGAAGGTACAGGATTCCCCGAACCCACTTTCTTAGCGGCGCCGCCTCTCAGCCGACCGAGCCCTCACATCTCTCGCCACCTGGCGAACCCCCGCATCCCTGGCCTCTTGCAACATCGGCACAACATGCTCGTCATGATAGCGGCGGATAGCGGCCTCGATCACTTCGCCTTCAACTTCCCATTTTTCCTCCAGCCACCGCGCCACGATACCCCTCTCCCTTTTCTCTGCCTCAAGGGCCTCCTTTAGGCCTGCTATTTGCCGCCTCTATACCCCGATCACCGCCTCCTTGCTAACCAACTCCACGACGTGCTTCGATCGGATGTCATCCCTCTCCCGCGTCACTTCTAGGAGTTGGCTCTCGACCGTTGCTTTTGACGAATCAAAGTACGCGGCCCGCCCCTTTTCCACCTCATAGGCCTTCCTAACCCTCTCCAGCTCCGCTTCCGTGTCCCTCAGCTTCGCCTTGACCTCGCCGAGGTTCACCCTCGATACCTCAAGAGACGCTCTGGTGACGGCCACAGGAGTGCGACCCCGCAGGGCTACCAAGTCCGTAACCATCTACAGAAGACCCGAATTAGCGGGGTACGAATAAAGAAAGCCTAAGGGTGAGGCGAGAGAACCGGATTACCTGCACGACGTGCCATATAACAGAGCCACACAACCGTTCTGCCCCCACGCGAGTCAAAGATTCGCGATCGCGCGGTAACACGCAATACTCGACGAGGCACGCTGCCACCCCTGCGTCCTCGAATGCCGACTCATCACAGCCTACTCGAAAAGGGAACTTATGGAGACGGTCATCTGGATACGCCTCGACCTCCTTTCGGGTCCTCTTGAAACGAATGAGGGCGCCCTCACAACTCGGGATCGACGACCCCCCCCATATCCCACGAAGGGATCCCGTATGGCCATTTCTGAACCAAAGGCGCTATGCGAGGCTCGACCACCTCTGATACCCTCGGCAGGATGGAGGGACCGGCCTCCCACGCGGACGAGCCCGCATGAAGATCTTCACCGGGCCCATCGGCAGAGATACCTGATTCAGCTGACCTCCATCCCAGATGCGCCCTCTCCCCACGGGAGACCCCACCTCCCCGTTCCCGGGATCCTGCCTCGCGCGCCACCCCCTTGCCTTTCTCACGAGGATCAGTGTCCTCCGAGACTGGGGCTCCGGCCGATCCCAACACCTCCTCCGACCCCCGCATCACGTCTCCACCTACGAAGAAAAAAAGATCAGGGTAAGCCTAGCTAAAGGTTTACCAAATATCAAAGATACATAGGGGCCAAAAGTCCTGGGCGAGCCGACTGCTCCGCGTCAGACTCGCCAGCTGACGGTATGCCTCGGGCAGTTCCATCAGAATCTAAGCTTTTGCAAGATCTTCCCCAGTCAGCTCCACCCTTTCATTCATTAGGGGATTCCGCGCCCCCCAGTTCGACATCAACACCACGTCGCTTGGCATCATCACAAAGGCGAACTCCCTCATCCACTCGCCGACATCGTCGGGCACCCCGCGGATAAGTTCTCGTCCTCTCCTAGCGCAAACACAGTGATACATCCCCCTCTTCCGGACTACGAAGAAATGCTAGAACAGCGCCAGTGAGGGACTCAAGGAGCAGGCAAGACACAAGACGACAAACCCCACCAACAAGCCCCAGGAACGGGGCGCTAGTGCAAATATCGGCAACTCCAGGAAATTCAGTAGATAAAGCAAATACGGGTGGATCAGGAAACGTAGCCCCAACTCGAATGCCCGGACATAAACCCCGACCTCGTTATCTCCAGGCGAACACACTGTTTCCACTGACCCGGGGACCCGTACCTCATAGGGTTGTCGCACGAACCGCACACGTATCTCCCTGATGTTAATCCTGTCCAACCTACATCGGAGGGATCCAATCGCTCTCGGGACAACGGTGCGCCATGACCCCCTCTCCCCACTACGCCGCACCACCCGCGGCGACGCCCCCTCTCCCGCCAACTCCTCCTCCCCCGCTCGGCTACCGCCTCCGACCTCGAAACGAGGAGCCATCGGTCAGAAAGAAAAGAAATTATTATTATTACCTAACTGATCCGTCAAATCGGGAAGAATTTCGGAAGAAGATGACCGCCGGCGGAAGTCGCGACCTAGCCAGTAAGAGATTGACAGAAGTATTGAACACCGGAGAAGAACCGAAGATGAAAGAAAACTCCCGCCGACCGCCTCCCAGACCTTTTTATTTATAAGGTGGGCCACCGGGTCATCACGGCCGTCGATCCTCTGCCATGCGGCGCCCATCGGGATGTCCTTGACGCCTCGACTGGCGTGAGTATCACCTCACCCACGTGTCGCAAACCCAATCATGGAGACGCTTTGTTTTTCTACCGTCCTTTCGAATCGTAATAATGACCAGGAGGGCGGGAATTCCGAGGCCAACGCCGCCACCCCCGGGCGAGGGCCGGGACCCTTGCTAATGGTCCGGAACGTCGGGGATAGTTCGTCCTCCGAGCCGAGTCGGGCTCCCGCCTCAGGCTCGAAGGCCGGGGGGCAATTTTTACGACCTAAAGATCGTGGGAGTCCAACTCCCGCACAGATCCACTGACATACCTCGTTGAATCACCTCTTTGCGAAAAGGCCGCCGCCCCGGAGGTCCGAGGCTACATGAGAATGGGCGTACCTCGCAGCACTCCCCCCTCCCGGCCGAGGCGTACAGCCGCAGTCGCTCGTCCCACCAGGGGCGGTGCGCCTGGGGAGCGTCCAGACAGCGCCGTCTGGGATGCTGACAGAGACTTGTGCATATCCCTCCTTGCCAGCGGTGCGCGACCCGCGACCGAAAAGGTGTGTGGTCGGGCCGGACAACCCTCGAGCGGGTCGACCCGGTCGATCCCCACGAACCCCGCCTCCGGGGATAGTATTGCCCGGCCTTTAGTCCGTCACGCACGACAAACAACCTAGTGTAAGGACATGACTGACACTAACGCTGCTCGACCACCTGACAAAGCACCCCCTGGTCACTGAGCCCCCTGGCACAATGCTGTCGGCCCTGACACCCTGACAAAAGTGCCCCAGGCTATTGCGATGTCTGACAAAAGCAGGGCAGACACTCCTGTTCCTGACATCCTCGTCCGAATTTTCCGCTGACGGCCGAGTCAGCTCAGCGCGTCGAGTCAGCATGCCAGGTCAGCCCCGCCTAATCACCTCCCGTCAGGTATAAATACCCCCTTACAGCCTACGGTGAGGGGGTTGGCTAATTCTCTCTCTATCCATGATTCACACACGAGAGCAAAGGTCGTCCATATCTTTGTTCTCCCACCGATAGCTCGTTACGTACGGTCGACACACCCTCAGTCCGACCTGCGTGCCCAGCCCCCGCTTTAAGCTCAGTTACTGACTTAGGCATCGGAGGGGCTAAAGGTTGGATCCCAACCTGGCCCTTCTGACGAGTTGCTCGTTGTGCAGGGTAGCTCGCCCCTTGGTCGGCATCCGCCCTCGGCTCCCGCCGTCCGATCCTCCGCCGCGTCCGGTAAGATTTGGCCCTGTGGACTCCCCTGGTGGCAAGCTTAGCCTCTTCACCCCACTAATCACTTGTTAAATAGCCCACCAAAACCCTCTCATCATTATAACCACCGTGCCCTTGGTTCCCCTCAATACAAATTCATTGTACATGAGTTCCACCCCGCAACAGTTTCATTTGAAAATTTACTACCAGCTGGTAGTTGACTCGCTCCTTTGGTAGTCGACTCCCAGAGCAATTTCTTTTGAAACTTAGCTAGCAAAGAGTGCAGTCAACTCCTGGGTGTAATGGAGATTTGACTACTAGGATATGAAAAAGCTAGCAATTGCTCTCAAGAGTTTAAAATGGTTTTAAAACATTTAAAACATTTATTTTCGAAATCATTTATGTTTGTGTGCGCTATATCTACTTTGGCTTTAACATTATCCGAAGAACTCACACAGTACACTAAGACAAAACCATCTAAAAGCTGATCTGGTGGAAGCTTGCTTCTCCTGAATTTGATTTCCTTCTTCATTTAAGCTTGAGCACGGACTTCATCTTGTACTTGATGTAGAACTAGCAAATTCGTCTTTGTCTCGAGTGTGGTTGAGCTTCTTCGGAATATGTGTAAAGTCACCGTTTGTCGTATAACCTGCACACTTGTAGTGTAGTTAGTATACTAACATCATTTGGTGTGCTTCATCATCAAAACCACTTAGGGGTAGGATTCGATTTCCCATCACTCTCCCCCTTTTTGATGATGACACCCAAATGAAAAATGAAGTGTATTAAATGAATATTGACTTGATGAAATAACTTAAAATAACTTACTCCCACTGCTTAGATGCGATACTCCCCCTGCATCAAAGCCGGTAAGCAAAATAATATTCATTCACATTTTTGCATTTTATCCTTTTTCTCCCCCTTATCATCAATAAAAAAATGACATAAAATGACAAATAATATTTCACCAAGAATTAATCAAGCTATAAAGATAAAAGTTTGAGGTACTTTAAGATCATTTCTTGCAAAACATCGTTTTATAATAATATGATCAAGGCATGTTTTAAAGCATAACATATCACACCATAAACATAAGCATGTCAAACATAAGCATATCAAGCATAAGCATATCAAACTGAAAGCATGAGTAATTAGTTCAAAACATCACATCACAGAAAAATTATTACAGGCCAAGATGAACATTGTTTGTCAAAGAACCATTGTTTTTAGAAACCAAATGACTTAGTTTATGAAGCTCCTCCATTCTTCTTCAATTCCTTGATCTCGCCAAGGATCACCTTCAGAGTCTCCTCAGTCATCTTGTTGCTGTTTTCCATAAAGTCCTTCAGATCATCCACCTTTTTGTTGAGGACTTCAAATCCCTTTTCTTGAGAAATATTCAATTTCCCAATCTTCTTCAAGAGCATATCTTGAAGCTCAACAATGTATGCCGGTGGTTCTTCTTCTTCGCCTTCTTCACCATCATTTTCTTCCTCTTCTTCAACTGTATCAATAAGAAGAGGTTCTTTACCTTTCTTCTTTGAGGATGATGATCCTCCTTCAGCAGCGAGCCTTTCTTCTGGAATATTCTGGTCGAGATCTTTATGAAGATTCATTCGGCCAAGAGCATGAACATCAAAGGTGCGAGCCGGTTCCAGAATTTCGGTTTCATTATCCAATAAACAAGATGGTACGGTAATGACCATGGGCTAAGGTAGATGAAGGTCTATCAGAAGAAGTAGATGCAAGGATGGAGTCCATGATAACTTTGGCCCAATTTACATGAATGTTTCCTAGCACGGCGTTAATGCACTTAGCTTGCTTCTCAGATAACACAGAGTGGCTTCCAGATTTCTGAGTAATGTTATATGACAATATATTTGCTAGGATTCTTCCCGGATAGCGAAGATCGCTACATGGTAGTTTTGTTTGGAAGTATCTTCCAAGCAAATACATTTTCTCCAGAGTATTTTCGTCAACCATCTCTATGTTATCCAATAACATACTAGTGTAAGGGATTCCTAAAGCTTCTCCTAGAGATTTCACAGTTATAGCAAGTTTGGTGTATAGGGCTTTAGTGATGAATCTACACTTAGCAAGATCATAGTCCATATTTGCATAAAAAATGCACAAGCCTAGGATAGCATCAATAGATATGTTCAGAGGAAAAGAGATTTGCCGAGTTTTGAAATTCCAATATACTATCTATGCCATAGTTTTCTAGATGGTCAATTTTTACGAACCTCTCATGAAGAATTTGCTTATTGGAAATTTTGACAAAGTGCTCATAGGTAGTAATTCTGAAAAGATATGGTATAATGATTTCCTTTTCAGTGAGAGATTCATTGGCAACCTTCCTCTTCTTAGAAACAATCTTCTTGAAAGGTATTCAAGAAAAAAATTATGTTTTACTAGACATGCAAAACATAACAAGAAGTTAATAAACAAAAGTTGATAAGAGAAGATTAGAAGATTTTACCTTTAGTGATTTTCTTGGGAGGATGATGACAGGAGATGAAGAACTCAAGAGAGCAAAAATAATTTCAAAGAGAGGTGAAAGAGAGGTAGTCGGCTGCCTAGGGCTGATTTCCTTGGGGGTTTTAATCTCTTGGGATGAAAAGAGATGATGAATAGAAGTCTTTAGATCAAACAATGAAGGGTTGAGATCAAAATTGCTTATTGGGTTTAAGTTACCTTTGGGTTTTGAACCTGTTTGACTCAATGGAACCCAAAAGAAATTAGAAAAAAAATCAAAACACAAACCCAGAAATCCACACAGCACGCTGGTAGTCGACTCCCTGATGGTGGTAGTCGACTCCTGTTGGGCTGAGTTGTTTTCTCATCCCGAAGGATTGGTCCAATGGTGAGTGCATATCTATTGAAAATCTACTCTATGATGATGAGATAAACATTTGTAAGCATATAAATCAAATTAAATAAAATTAACAATCATTTAATCATCCAAACAAATTTAAATTTTGCGAGGCAGTTATTTTTGGTGCTGATCTTGTTCTTTCTCCATATTTTTATTTTAGAGTACCTGAAAATATAAAAGTTTATGGTACTCTTTATTTTTGAGTCCGGGAGGTTAGTCTTTAGGAAAATATATTTATAATTTTTGTTTAAATGAACTTGCTGAACAAAGTTAGTAGCGTACCTTTTCTTCCTTTCGTCGGACAAGTTCTTTGGTATCCAGATGCTCAGAGAATTATTGGTAGAATGATGCATCCTATTATGTTTAACCCGTTTCTTGGTATGATTTGAATCATATCCAAGTCCGGTTTTGCTAGACGAAGCTTTTTGATTATCTATTAAACTATATAGCTTTCCTTTTCCCCTTGTTGAAATTTTCAATAATTTTCATCGTAGAATCGTATTTGTCTTTGACGGATATGAGAAGATTACTCAAACTTTCAATTTTCTCATTCATAGAAGAGATGTCTTTTTCTAAAGAGTTATTCTTTTCTTTCAAAATACTATTCTCTTTAATAATCTCTTCTTTTTCTTTTGCATCTTTCTTAATATTCCTAAGTGTTCTTCTATGTTCTTTTATGAGCTTTTCATGCATTTTGCATAGCTCTTTATATGCTCCCTTATAATCAATGTCTTCATCATCACTTGATGATGAATCACTGTCACTAGATGAATCATGATGTGAGCTTACCTTAGAGGATGTGAAAGCCATGAAGCACATGTGTGCTGTTTCTCTTCTTTCATCGTTGTCGTCTGCTGAGGATTCATTGGACGAAGAAACATCGCTCTGATCGAAGGCTACGTAAGCTTCCTTCTTTGGTCGTGGGAATCTGTTTCTTCCATTGTTTCTTCTTTCATTACTTTCTCAGTTCTTCCCACGATCTCTGGAATCACGGTTGTTCTTTTCCAAGGGACAATCTCTTTTGACGTGTCCTGGTTTATTGCAACAAAAACAAATAATACCGTTAGTAGGTCGGAAAGAACATTTACCATACTTACTTGTAATGAACTCTTTAAAGTTCTTTGAGATGAAAGCAATATGGTCCTCTTTGTCAGTGTAGTCGGAATCTTCTTCTTGAGCTTTGAAAGCAAGATTCTTTTTCTTTGGTTTTTCTTTGATCTTCTTGTCTTCTTCATGTTCAATCTCATATGCCATGAGATTTCCCATCAGCTCTTTAATGGTAAGATCCTTCACGTTGTGTGCTTATCGAATGGCTATTGTTTTTCCTTTCCATTCGGGTCGGAGAGATCTCAGTATCTTCATCACCTGCTCGTAATCAGAGAGTTTCTTTCCTAAACATGCAAGCTCATTTGTGATGTTAGTAAAACGAGTATTCACATCGGTGATACTCTGTCCTTCTTCCATTTTGAAAGATTCAAACTTAGAATGTAAAACATTTATACGTGATTTTTTACCTTTTCAGTTCCCTCATGACTTACCTGAAGGGTGTGCCATATTTGATGTGATGTCTCGCATTGGGAGACTTGATTAACTCATTAACTGTCACGGCGTAGAATAGTGCATTCATCGCCTTTGCATTTAGATTGGCTCTCTTCTTCTCGTCGGCTGACCATTTTCCAAACTCAACTTTGGTAGGTGCGGTGTATAGATCTTTAGTGACGGTCCACGCGTCGATGTCGAGTGACTCTAAGTGAGTCTTCATCTGGATCTTCCAGCTAGCGTAGTTCGTTCCGTTGAACAGAGGTGGTCGCATGGTGTTGAGTCCTTCAGAGTGAAAAGATGTTGATGCCATTGCCTTTGACCTTGCTCTGATACCAAGTGTTGGATCCTGTGGATGGCAAACAACGCTAGAAGGGGTGTTGAATAGTGTTGTGCAAATACTAAATCTTTTTCCTTCGTTGGTTAGCACAATTATAATCCTTCTAATGTTGTCTAAGAAACCAAGTAGAGTGATCTACGCTTGGTTCTTAATCAACAAGTTAATCTTATAAGCAATTTTGATCAGAGAGATTACTTAGCACGTAGTCGACTCCCTATGAATGGTAGTCGACTCCCAGAGAGTTTTCAGGCAAAACTCTGCTGAAAGATAATAAGATTACAAACAGATATCTTTATACAAATAAGTATTGATCTTCACATAGAGAATATAAACAATAGAATTAACTTGCAATAATATGAATAAATTACAATTTGTTAGCAAATAAAGAATGTAAGAACAAGTATAAACAATCATAGAAGAATGCAAGCGCAAACACAAAGATTTTTATCATGGTTCCCTGCAACTTGGGTACGTCCAGTCCTCGACCAATCTGGTACGAGATTTTCTACTATTGCCTTAGCAATACAAGTACCTAACTTCACTCGTTAGGATTTTTCAAACACCTAACCTTGACCAGGATTTCCAACTACCTAGAATTGTCTAGGATTTCCAACTCCCTTTCAACAAGAAGAAATCAAAAATAAAAATGATTTTCAACTCACCACAAAAATTAGTGGAGTTTGGATTTACACCTGGAATTCTATAGCCAAAGTAAAATATAACAAGTGTATTACGTGGCTAAAAGAATTCAAATCGATCTTTAGATCACACAAAGATATAGAATGAGTCTTTGTGATCTAGATCGTTTGCTTTCAAAAATCCTTTCAATAGATAAAAAATGAAGAAAACTGATTTGAAAAGCGATTTTTAATAGCTAAATAAAATTTGATCTCAAAAATAATAACTTTGAAAATGATTGGGAGATCAGAAATTAAAACAGATTTGGCTAATGAATAATGAGAGCAAAATGAATAAGAGATCTGAGAATTTTAGCACAAGAGAGATTTTTGAATTGATGATAATATTGTTATTGTAAAAGATCTCATAGAGTCCTCTGTTTATAGTGAAAAGAAGAGGATTCAAATTTCAAATGTGGTCAGACTTTTGTCCCAAAAATTAAGGATGAATGAGTGAAATCAGCAAGTCAAATCATTGAAATTTGCCAGCTGGTAGTCGACTCCCTAGGAGTGGTAGTCGACTCACAGAGCATTTCATTGAAAAATTTGCTTCCAGCTGGTATTCGACTCCCTCCTTTGGTAGTCGACTCCCAGAGCAACTTCTTCTGAAACTTAGCTAGCAAAGATTGCAGTCAAATCCTAGGTGCAATGGAGATTGACTACTAGGATATGAAAAATCTAGCAATTGCTCTCAAGAGTTTAAAATGGTTTTAAACATTTAAAACATTTATTTTCGAAATCATTTATGTGTGTGTGTGTGCTATATCTACTTTGGCTTTAACATTATCCTAAGAACTCACACACTACACTAAGACAAGACCATCGAGAAGCTGATCTGGTGGAAGCTTGCTTCTCCTGAATTTGAGTTTCTTCTTTATTTAAGCTGAGCACGGACTTCATCTTGCGCTTGATGTAGAACTTGCAAATTCGTCTTTGTCTCGAGTGTGGTTGAGCTTCTTCGGAGTATGTGTAAAGTCACCGTTTGTCGTATAACCTGCACACTTATAGTGTAGTTAGTACACTAACATCATTTGGTGTGCTTCATCATCAAAACCACTTAGTGATGGGATTCGATTTCCCATCAATAACAATGTTGTATTAAGAGTTAATACATGAATACGTAAGTTAGAAGCAAATATTATATAGCAAAATAGACTGGGCCACACCAAAGAGACTAAGCTTCACAAGTCACATAAAAAGGGGTCTGATCTTTCGTATTATGAGTCGAAAGACACTTGTGAATCTTGTCTCAAAGGTATGATGACCGAAATTTCCTTTGTAAGACAGTAGGAGAATGAGTTGGTGAACTCGTAGTCTCATACATTAGGATGTACCCAGACCCAAGTTTGAATAAGCCAAGATAAGGAATTCTTATTTTATTACGACATGTGTTCTTGATGAAACACAAGTCTGATAAAATAGAGAACACAATGAAAGAAGTATTTGAACTGGTTCGATCGGACCGAAGAGTCGATACTTAGCTATGAAATTCTTGCGTAAATAAAAGAAAATGAGATTTTCTCTTAGGTCAAGTCTTTTAACACATCGGTGTGTTAGAGAGCATGAATCGTACTCTGTTAGACTTAGTGTGATACATGACTGGTGACTCTGAGTTACAATCCTCGTTCTGGGTTAAAACCCAGATAATAATGCCTAAGTATTTGATAAAGTTATGTTAGAACCTTCTATAATATTCCTCAAATTAATCATTTGGAAGTCACAAGGTTACTCGAGTCTCATGAGACGATAAGTCGAGTAAAACATCATAGTTGATGACGACTTAGTCAACTTCCAGAATACCAATCGGAGTAGGGACTCTGATCAATAACCTGATACAATCCGAAAAGGGTCCGTGCACGTAAATAAAGTATAGACTTTAGTTTACATGTCCAAAGAAAGTGTTTCTGGCTGGCTGCAAGTAAATCTTCAAGGCAGAGGTGTAGAAAGAAAATAGTGAAGTACAACTTATGTTGGTTGAGAACAGTTATCATCCTAACTCCTATAAACGGATTATGATGAAACTTTCTTGCCAACAGATGTGTACTGATCTACTCGGACCGAACTCGATGTAAATTCTCATGATGACCATGAAAACTAGAGCGTTCATGTATAGTCTGTTTTCTAAATATGATTTAGAAGAACGAACTTATATGAATTGGCCAGAGAGTTTTCAAGGTCAGTGGAGCGAATATAAAACATGCGAGACATCAAGGAGCCGGAACATATGGTTTGACAAAGTGGTCAAAGAGTTTGACACTTTAGCAGAAATGATTATGAACTGACTAAGTAACCAATTAACTTATTTGGATTATTCTCGTAAGGTACGATGAGCTGGATGAGATGCAGGCAAGACATTAATGGATTCTAAGAGACTAAGTGAATTATTTCGATGAGATTCAAATGTGTGGTCTAAAATGAACATAGAAAACCCTTTAGTCTATACATTAGACGGTTTAGCAGATCCACTCACGAGGGCTCTACCACCTTAAGTCTGGAAAGACTTAAGTGTGAATGCGGTATGAGATTTCAGGATAAATGGGCCTAAGTGCAAGTGGAAGATGTAGTGAGATGGGTTTGCTCTCGAGGCAAATTTATCTCGATGTATGTGTACAAGCATCTTGTTCAAAATAACAATAAGCTGTTTGGTAAGAATTTACCAAAGTTTAATAATTATGTAGTCTTCATTAGAACTTAAGTATATTTCGGAGACTTAATGCGAGGTCAAATATGTATCGAGATGGAGATCTCGATCATGAAGAAGTATTTAACCAATTGTAGCATAGGTCTAAAAATGTTCGTGGTCATAGATGTTTCGAGAAATAGATATCGACACATTGGATAAACCATTGTGTTTTAGTCTTCACCATATAATGGTGAGGATGATCTCGTCGTTGTTTGACTTGGCGAAGTCGAAGACGAGACACATGTGCTTATTGGAGAATGAGTTCATTGAATGACCCAACAAGAGTTATCATATGTTTATGATTGACCAATCTGTCAATGCTAACTCTTAGTGATGATAGGTAAGTTGGTCTTTTGACTTGAGGTTATTGTACGAACCTGTGCATGAATGGTATTACTTAGATCACTAATCTAGCCTCGGTAATGCCTCGTTGAAAGATCTTTGTTTGGGTGAAATTTGAAGCATGCGAGGAGAGTAATGACCAAGATAGGATTCGTCTCTCCCGGTCAATGTGAGTTAGTGTCGCGGTGTTAGTTCGATCTTTTAGTGAAAACTCCAGCCAGAGTATGTTGAAGAAGTCCAACATTATTTGACTAAAGATCGATGGAGACTAACCAAGTTAGAGCTGGTAGGGTTGATAGTTGACCATACCCTAGGCTTGACTAAGCGGCATAGTTTTGACAAAAAGACTACAACTGCGGTATTTATCACAGACATAGTTAGGGTGGTCCCGATAATACTCATGTCAATGAGTTAACCAATAAGTATGATACCGAAACAGGGACGGTACCTGCTACTTGTGGTCTCTGTCGTCTGGGGTTTCGAGCCCCACCTATAGTAGGGTCAGTCTGTAGGGTCTCACATAGAGTAAGACCTTCGTCAAGTAATAGGTAGAAATTTTGGAGAATATGCATTTGATACAAGGAATAGGAAACTATAAAGAGTTTGCAGTTAGCTTCTGCATTTGGGATAGATGATCCTGAGTGCAAGTAGGAGATGTTGGACGATGCATGCCCTCAGTTCATTTGTATTTGATGCAAATAATTTTTATAATAGATGTGAGAATTTTGAATATGATGCAAAGGGAATTAAATGTGTCGTAAAATGCTTACGTGTATATTTAGTATAATAAACATGTGGAAATGATTACCTAGATGACGAGATCGTCCCGGTCTAAACGCATGTTCAAATCGCGTCAAAAACGGACACCAAACGCACAAAATAGAGCCAAAATAGTGAAAAAGCCAAATTTGGGCCTGGAGGCCACGGTAGGGGTTTTTAAAACCCAGTTTTGTGCGACGGTTGCATGTTTTACAAAAAACTAGTTTTGGGCCTTGTTTGAGTCCTCGTTTGAGGGGTCAAACGAACTCGGAATGACGTGCCGTTTTTTCCTACGCGTTCACCGTTCAACTCTCTTCGATTTGATAAGTTGTATCACTTGCGAAGCTCAACGGTGAGGGAGGAAAAATTCGGTAGAGTTTGGCCTTTGTGAAAGACAAACTTTAATTAATTTTTTCCTCCAAAATTTTTAGTCCCACATCGAATATGGAGTGAAGGGAAGGGGTCAGCTGCATATATAAATAGGGGCATACTCTCCTTCTTGAAACTCGTCCCAAGCTCCAGATCTGAGTAGCTCCATTAAACGCGAGCAAGCCCGGCTCTGAGCTTAAAATAAATATTCTCTCTCTCTCTAAATTTCTTCCTTGCTCCTGTTCAGACTTTAGCAAAGCTATGAAGGAGCTCTGATCGGATCCGAAGTCTTGATTGAGAATCCATTCAAGGTGAAACCAATTTCGGCGCGTGGTTAGCTTAGCGACAAGGGTGTTGCTCGCCTCTGTAATGCCCTACAAGCTACTGCACAAGTACTAGAGGGGGGTGAATAGTACTTTAAAAATAACAAGGAGTATAATTCCTAATTATAATGCAAACAACTACCAAATCAATTTGCGGAAGCTTAAATTGAATGACAACAACAAAATTAACAATGCTAACAAGAGATGTTACTGGGTTCGGATCCACCCAAGTCTCCCCGACTTGTTCCCGGTGATCCTACGTCCCAACCACCCGGATCCCCTCCGGATACTTAAGTTAGAAACCCTAACTCAAGATTTCCACTATGAAATACTTGTGAAAAACCTCCACAAGTCAAATCATACAAAATGTAATTTGTGACTCCCACAACCCGGGATCACAACCACACTCTCACAACCGAGAGTGAAACTTACAAATCAAATATGAAATGAAATAAGAAAACTTCTTACCGAACAAAATACATATGCCTTGAGTATTGCTTACGAATTAGGGCAAGGATGATTTTGAGGAAGAAGTGGCACCAAACCCTAGCTCCAAGATGTAGATCAGCGATGGAGAGCTTTGGGGATGTAGGTGACCTAGAAACAAGCACTTGGCTTGGAAGGCTTCACACTCAATGAATCTCTCTTTGGAAGTAAGAGTTAGGAGAGATTATTGAATGGAATGAATGAGCTTTGAATGAGCTTGGCATGATTTCTATTGATCTCTAAACTTGCAATAATATCAGCCTTGGCAGCAATGAATGCAGCCCATCAAGTATATATAGGATAGAGGAGAGAGAGAAAGAAATTCGAGTCATTAAATGCTCCAACGGCTCTTTTCTGAACCCAACTAGTCGGTCAAAGAACAACCACCGACCGACTAGTTCATCAACTAGTCGGTCGGTCAATTAACTTATACCGACTAATGAGTGAACTGAGAAAAGATCAAAGAACAGACAAAAGGAACTAGTCGGTCTAAGAAGAGTAGCTGACCGACTAGTTTCACAACTAGTCGGTCGGTTACTCAACGTAGACCGACTAACAGATAAAACTGAAGTCTGAGCTAAAATAGACTTAGTCGGTCCAAGAACAAATGTTGACCGACTAATTCACCAACTAGTCAGTCACCAAATGAACATAGACCGACTAACAATAAACAGTAAGTATGGTGAAAATTTGGCATGTACAGTAAACTAAACTAGTCGGTCTAAGAAGGAAAGTTGACCGACTAGTTCATCAACTAGTCGGTCGATCAATGAACACAGACCGACTAATGATAAACAGTAGCTTAGGTTCAAATGTGCATGTACAGGAAAAGCTCAACTAGTCGGTCACAGAAGCATCATTGACCGACTAGTTCACCAACTAGTCGGTCGGTGAGTCAACTTAGACCGACTAACTGTAAACAGTAAAGAGCTATGAATTAACTGACTGAAACTAGTCGGTCCAAGAAGCTTGGCTGACCGACTAGATCACCATCTAGTCGGTCAGTTCTTCTTCTTGAACCAACTAACATGCACAAGAAGTCCCGAATCGAAGCGCGAAGCTTCGAGAAGAATTGTATGGACTTCTACTAAGATCCTAGAGCTAAGATATGAGCATAATGAAGAATTAAAACGTAAGACCTACTCAAGGCTTAACATTCTATGAAAGAAGCTTAAAGACTATAAATAAAACTTGACGATACCGTCTTCTATAGCTTCAATCGAATCTTCATGACTTCTAAATAGGTCCATAAGCTTCAACGAAGCTTTAGACGAACGATCACATGCTTTGAGAAGTCTTGAGACGTCGTAATTGATATTCATATGAATTTGGCGACGATCTCCATAACTGCGCTCACAAAGTGTTAGTTCACGTTATGTTTATGTTTGTTCATCATCCAAAACCAAATCCGGGGAGTCCAATATCCAACATTCTCCCCCTTTTTGGTGATAACAAACTAACATAAATAATAAAAATAATAATAATTCAAATGAAATTTACTTACTCCCCCTGCATTGATGACACGTTAATTCCAATTTAAACAAAAATAATACGCATCAAGCAGACGAGTGAAGTATATTAAATGAGAATCGATTATTGAATTATTGAAATACCAAATGTAGGTTATTGAAATATCGGATTTGAAACTCCATTTATATATCTTAACTCCCCCTGAATCTAACACATCAAGTTAGATTCTTGGAAAAAATTGCTTTAAATTTTCATTTAGCACATCGTTATTATTATATCTCTCCCCCTTTGGCATAAGCAAAAAGAGCGGGAGGATAACAACGACAACAACAATGGCCTCAAATTAAAAAAACGGGAGTCGTAGAATACGACGACGGTTCAAGTGACACCAAAGATAAAATACGAGTAGAATCAAGGCGTGTCAATGATACCAAAGTCGAAAATCGTAAAACGAAATCATCAAAACTCAAATCATTTTCACGGATTGAGTTATGGAATATACTCTCCAATATCAACATTCTTGGTTAATTTAGTGCATGGAAAACAATTCTATGTTTCCATAGAAGAAATTTCTATTAAACCAAGTTATTGTCGTCGAGCGACGAATTCAGACATCAGAGACATAAAGAATTATAAATTGCACAATAGAATGAAATGTCAAGTGCGATGTATATATATATATATAATATGAACCAGAGTACATCACCGACATACAAAACATCGATCGACTGATCGGGGCACAAAAATACATCAGTATATCACAGATATATGAGTGTCAACAAAAATACACCATCATCAAAAGACATCCAAACACATCATCAAAAATATCAAAAAGACATCAAAATGACCCAAAATACATAGCCACCCACACTATCCTACCCAACATCTCTCACAACTAGATATATCATCCAATGAGTATCGGGAGAGGCCTCGAAGAAACTCAAGAGGCAGCGGGAGGATCAGAAGCAACTGCAGGCTCAGCAGGAGCAGAGGTGGTGACTGGATCAGCAGGAACGTCCGGAAGATCAGCAGGAGCGACGGCAGAAGTGGCAACCTCTGGAGCAGCAACCGTAGTGGCCTCGGGAGCACCAGTCGGAGTATCCACCACAGGAGTGGCGGCAACAGGTGTGCTCTCGGGGGCACCAGCAGACGAAGCAGCAACAGCAGCACCGGAAGAGGAAGCACCAGCAGCAGTACCAGAAGGGCCCTTGGGGGCACGGGTCGAAGCACGACAAAGCTCCTCAACGTCCTCCTCAGCCAACTCATCCAACTCCTCATCCTCAGACACAGAAGGAGGAAGCTCAACACCCATCAGATGAGCCATACGGCAAACTACCTCCTCGGTACGAGCCAAGCGAGACTCGTGACGACGAAGTAACCGTACGACATCATCAAGGGTGGCAGAGGGAGCAGCAGAGGCACTGGCAGAGGCAGGGGCAGACGCTGAAGGTGTCGTCCTCTGAACGTGACGAAGCGCCGCAAGAGATTTCTTGACGGCCGTCGCGTTCAGGGGAGGACCAAGGGGACGCTCATCGTCACGAGGCAACGTGACACGGAAGTGAAGAAACACGAGGGTCAACAAGCAAGGAAATGTGATATGAGCCGATTTAGAGGACTTGCGAATACACTCGAAAGAATCAATCTTATCGAGTATAATGCGAGCCCAATTAATCGAGCTCCCCATGAAGATAGCATAGATCAGCTTCAGAAAGGGCTGGGACGGGAGAGATGAGGAGCCGTACTTGGGAAGCAAGCACGACTTCAGAATCAGATTTAGGACCCATGCATTCGGTTTGAAAGATTTTGATGGCACGCCAATCATGGCAGGAGGAATCTGGTGGAAAATCTCAGAGAGGACAGTCTGATCTAAGGAAGAAATATCGTCAACAGAGATATCAGAGGGGAGGAGGCCAGACGAAGAGATACCCAGAATCTCTTCTAAGATTTCCGCTGTGAGGACTATAGGGGTCCCCAAAACGGTCGTCTCAACAGAGTGGGTCTGATCGTACTGACCACGGATCCTATTCGCATAGAAAAGCTTCACTAATCGAGGGTACGGGTGAGGGTTTGCCTTCGGGTCATATCGAAGATAATCGAGAAGACCCGACGACGAAAGAAGATCAGCTAACCCTATGAAGTCACTGAACTGGACGAAATGCTCCAGAAGCTGCGGGCAATGTTCGATACGGTTGTACGCCGCGAGACACAACGGGTCGTCGCGACACAACGAAATATCGACACCGCCCACCGGCATCGGAGCCTTTCCCTTAGGCTTTCGGGTAGACGTACGAGGGTGGGTGCTAGACTCGGGATGGGTAGGAGGAGTGGGTTCCCTAGGAGTCTCAGGCTCGGGGATATACTACATATCGGAATCGGTAGGAGTATGGAATGAAGAACGAGAGGCAAGATCTTTGGTCTTGGGCTTAGGCTTGGGCTTGGGTTGACCTCTAGGCTTGGCGGTCGTCGTCCTCTTCTTCTTGAGAGGAGGCGAAGACGACGAAGGTTGGGTGGTCTTAGCACGGTGTTTCGGAGGGGTTGGATGCTCGGTATCCATAGGGTTTGGTTCTACGTTCATCGGCGAGGGGCTAGAGGGAGTGATAGGGATGCGTGTTCTTGCCATAATCGTGACAATACACGACACAATCAAACTTGAAACGAAGAAACCCTAAGTCGAAACCCTAGAAAGCTGAAATCGAAACCCTAGCCGAGAGAATCTAACCGTAGAGAACTAACCCTAACCCTAGGAAGCTAGGAGATGAGAGAGAATCACCTAGGAGGAGGGGCCGACGGTGGAGATCGACGGAAATGGCCGGAAAACGGCCGGAGTTCGATCGGAAGTCGAAGGGGCTGAGCGAGGTCGGGGGTGTTAGCTGGAGAGAATACCGACTAATAAGAAGATTAGTCGGATGAAAGGAGTTTTAATCGATCGGAATGCGAAAAGACAATTCAGTCCCCGTCACAATTAGTCGGTTACAGTTCAAGCACTGACCGACTAGATCACTATCTAGTCGGTCGGTCAATGAGCTTGAACCGACTTGTTGTAAACAGTGGCTGAATCCAAGTTTAACTGACAAGAATTAGTCAGTCTGTGTTCATTTACTGACCGACTAGATCTCAATCTAGTCGGTCGGTCACTGAACATGAACCGACTAAAGAGTTAAAATGGAGAGGAAACTCAAAAAGCTTGAGTTAGTCGGTCTAAGTTCTTCTACTAACCGACTAGATGAGCATCTAGTCGGTTGGTGGTTGAACTGAAACCGACTAAAAGAGTCCAAAAGTTGATAATCAAGTTCTCTCCTCAATACGCTTGGACGATATATCGCAATACTCTCAATAATCATCTAAACTACCTCATTAAACATCGAAATCTTAAATACGACATTCAAAACATGAATTCGAGCAAAAATTCAAAATATCACATAAATTCCCGAAAAAAATCCAATAAGTCTAGCATGAACGAAATATTTCGAAATATAATAGCATGCAAGATTATTGAATGAAACATGAATCCTATATCTCGGATTCACCCATAATCCCCAATTCTCGACGCAACCGCACAAAGGAGTCCTCCTTTAGGGGGTTCATGAAAATATCGGCGATTTGCTTTTGGGTTTCAACGTACACTAAAATGATGTCCTTTTTAGCAACATGATCATCTAAAAAGTGGTGTCGGACATCTATGTGTTTCGAACGGGAATGGTGTACCGGGTTCTTGGAAAGACATATTACACTTTGGTTGTCAACCATGATAGGGCAAGTATCACAATTAATACCAAAGTCTTTAAGTGAGTGTCTCATCCAAAGAACTTGAGCACACGTAGCACCGGCGGCAATATATTCCGCCTCGGTGGTTGAAAGTGATACGGAATTTTGCTTCTTGAAAAACCAAGAGACAAGGGAATTTCCTATAAAATGGCAAGTGCCACTAGTACTTTTCATGTTGGATTTGCATCCCGCATAATCGGCATCACTATATGAGATTAACTCATACGTGCTAGATTTTGGATAAAGTAATCCAAAATCAAGTGTATAACTTAGATAACGGAAAATACGTTTTACCGCTACTAAGTGAGACTCCTTAGGTTGAGACTGATAACGAGCACATACGCATACGGCAAACATAATATCGGGCCTACTTGCGGTAAGATAAAGTAAACTACCTATCATACCTCGATATAGACGAATGTCTACATCCTTACCACCCGTATCCTTGTCAAGATGCGTAGTCGTGCTCATTGGAGTCTTCTTCCCGGAGGCACTCTCCATTCCAAATCGCTTAAACAACTCCACCGTATACTTCGTTTGGTGGATGAAGATTGCATCGTCCATTTGGCGAATTTGGAGACCTAAGAAATATTTGAGCTCACCCATGTGGCTCATCTCAAATTGTTCCTTCATAACATTAGAAAACTCTTCGCAAAGAGCAAAGTTAGTAGCACCGAAAATGATATCATCAACATAAATTTGAACTAAAATTATATCATTATTCAAATGCTTAACAAAAAGTGTAGAATCGGCTTCTCCCATTTTAAAATTCAAATCCAAAAGAAAATTCTTTAGGCGATCATACCAAGCTCGAGGAGCTTGTCTCAAACCGTAAAGCGCTTTCTTTAGTTTAAAAACATGATTTGGAAAATTTTCATTTATGAAACCCGGAGGTTGAGAAACGTAAACTTCCTCAACGACATCTCCGTTTAAAAATGCACTTTTAACATCCATTTGAAATAATTTAAAATCCTTATGGCATGCAAAAGACAATAATAATCTAATTGATTCTAATCTAGCTACCGGAGCGAAGGATTCTTCGAAATCAATACCTTCCTCTTGACGGTAGCCTTGAGTAACTAACCGAGCTTTGTTCCGGACGACGACTTGGTTTTCGTCGGTTTTGTTCTTGAAGATCCACTTTGTCCCTATGACGGTGTGGTTCTTCGATGGCAATGGAACAAGCTCCCAAACTTCATTCCTCTCGAATTGAATGAGCTCCTCATCCATGGCTAAGATCCAAGCGCTATCTTCGCATGCTTCATTAATGTTCTTTGGCTCTATCGAGGAGGCAAAGGCACACTGAGCGAAGTAGTTCACTTGCGATCTCGTCTTGACACTATCATGGATATTGCCAATGACTTGCTCATGAGGATGATCACGAATGGTATGAAGCCGTTTGGGAATACCTTGGTCACTAGGAACATTCTCAACAACTTCATTAGATGGGTTAGTCTCAATAGAATCAATAGAATCATTAGACTTAGAATTATCAAACGAATCACAGAAAACATCCATAGAATCATTATCATTTGAAATTCTAGTTGGAACAAATCCTTCATTAAATGAGACATGAAGCGACTCCTCGATCGTTGAGGTTCGTTTGTTGAATATCCGGTAGGCTTTGCTACGCGAAGAATATCCAACAAAAATCCCCTCATCGGATCTTGGATCGAATTTGTCCAAACTACCATACGTGTTCTTAATAAAACATTTCGAACCAAAAACACGAAAATGTTTAACTTGAGGCAACCTACCAAACAACAATTCATAACAAGTTTTTTTAGTGCCGGGCCTCAAAAGTATTCTATTAAACACATAGCAAGCGGTGTGTACCGCTTCCGCCCAAAATTGATGGCCAAGTTGGCTATCATCAAGCATAGTGCGAGCACACTCCACTAGCGTCCTATTCTTTCTCTCAACTACACCATTTTGAGGAGGTGCACGAGGGAAAGAGAAGGTGTGTGTAATACCAACTTCATCACAAAATGTCTCAAAAGACTCATTCTCAAATTCACCTCCATGATCACTACGAATAGTGACAATGGTGGTTCCTAAGAGATTTTGTACTTTCTTAACAAAAATTGTGAAGTTTTCAAAAGCTTCATTTTTATTACACAATGAAAATACCCATGTAAATCTCGAATAATCATCTACGATGACAAGTCCATATCTTGCATTTCCTAAGGAAGCAACTCTAGTTGGCCCAAATAAGTCTAGATGTAATAGCTCTAGTGGCCGTTTAGTAGAAATGCTTTTCTTAGGTTTAAATGAAGATTTAGGAAGCTTGCCACGTTGACAACAATCACAAAAACTTTTCTTTTCAAAAACGAGCTTCGGAAAACCTTTAATGGAATTTAATTTTGAAAGCTTATAAAGTGTTCCAAAGTTCACATGTCCAAAGCGTCGATGCCATAAGTGTTGTTCACTTGTGTTGGCAACAAGACATTGTTCATAAGACTTAGGAAGATCCAAAATATAAATGTCTTTATGACGAGTGCCGGAAAATAATAATTTATCATTATCTTTTCTTAAAATATGACACAATCCTTTCGCAAAGCTAACTTTGTAACCTTTGTCAAAAAGTTGGCTTATTGAAATAAGATTATGATTTAAGCCATTAACAAGATAAACATCACTAATTAAGGGTTTAGATGGGTTACCCACTTTACCAACACATATGATGGTTCCGCTCTCGTTACCTCCAAATACGACGCGGTTTCCATTTACGATGGGAACCACTCCGGAGAGCAATCGAGCGTCACCCGTCATGTGTTTTGAACACCCGCTATCGAGTATCCAATTTCCCTTGGAGCTAAATTTAAATTTGTTGCTCCTTTTCTTTTTCTTTTCCTTGAGTACCTAAAGATAGAGAATTTCATATCATGGTACCCAAGGTCATTGGGTCCAAAAGATTAGACCTTTGGAAGCCAAGTCCAATTGGACTTAGACTTCCCCACATAATTTCTACTATGCACAACATCCGAAAAATAAGCATTCATATACATTTGTTTTTCGTCCATGCTTGTGTCCTTTGGGCTCCAAATTGTGAAAATCTTGGGAGCCCTCATCCTATTGGGTGCATGCATGCGACGTTGATTTCTACGTGATGTATGTTGTGGATAGGCATAAGGAACATGATGGAATGGTGCACGACGAGAATTATTCATATGATGTGGTGGGTGAACATATGCATGTGTGGGAACACGTGCGTGAGGGTGTCTCACATGGTGTGCACGTGCCCGAGAATGTGTTGCATAAAAATCATCATATGTGTGAGCCGATGGAGTAGGACGTGTGTTCCTACGTGGCATGGTATTTGTGTACATATAAGCATGCCCCTTCTTTGGAGGTCCACCCAAAGTGGGTTTCTTTCCGAAAGAGGGTGTGGACGAGGTGGAAGCACCATTGGTAGATGAACTACCAATAGAGTGTTTGCTACCACTCGTAGAGTCACCGGAAGTTGGCCTAACAAAAGTAGTGGCCGATTTGGATGGACATCCCATCGTATACCCCAAGCCAATGTGGTGATTGGCCGGAAGTAAGTCACTTAGGATTTTATCCAAATGGTCCTTACCCTTATTGAATCTATTAATTCGGCCTAATGTGTTCTCATATTTCTCTTTGAGAGAACGCATAGAAGTATCCAAGTTGGATACTTGCGATGTGAGCACATAAACACGAGATTTAAGATTCTCATTCTCAATACTCAAAGTCGAGTTTTGAGAAGTTAAATCCGCTATCTTATGTTCTTCCGGATCTTCAATGCAAACATGTTCAAGTTTAGATTTGAGATCAACAATCTCATTTCTTAACTCTTCAACAACGGTGTCGTTGTTGGTGATGATAGTCTTAGGCGAGGTTTGAATGCTAGCTAGGTCATCTTTTACTTTAGTATATCTATTTACTAATTTAGTGTATTTAGACCATAATTGAGAGTTAGCATTCCTAAGATCATCCATAGTTACCTCATCGCATTCGTCGTCACTATCATCGGAAGAGGAGGATCCTTGATCATGCTCCTCTCTTGCCATGAAGCACATGTGCGCTTGCTCCACTTGCTCATCGTCCGACTCTCCGCTTGAAGAATCCTCGGAGTCGGTGAATGTTGCTCCGACAAGTCCCTTCTTGTTTCCTTTCTTGTACTTCTTGGACTTATCAAATTTTGGCGCCTTCCACTTCTCCTTTTGCTTGTTGAGAGGACACTCCGCTTTCATATGTCCTGGCTTATTGCACTTGAAACACAAAGGAGAGGAAGAGGCGTTAGAAGAACCAAATTTAGCTTTGTTCTTATAGTTACCTTTTCGGAAGAAACGGTTGAACTTCTTGGCCATGAGAGCCATGGACTCCAAGTCCAACTCGTTTTCCGAGTCTTCATCATCGGTTGATGTGGATGTGGATGGAGCGGCCTTGAAAGCAATAGCCTTCTTCTTTGGCTCGTCTTGCTTTAGGTAGGACTTCATCTTTTCCTGCAATTTGAGCTTGCTATCCTTGCATACCTCGTATGACATTAAAGTACCCATTAGTTGAACTACGGTGTACTTATTCATGTCATTACCTTCCTCGATGGTGAAGGTACGCTTTTCCCAAGAAGAAGGAAGTCCTTCGATAAGCTTCGAACACTTCTCCTTTTGGGTGTAGGATTTGCCGAGAGCCTCTAACTCGTTTATGATGTCGACGAAGCGAGCGTAATACTCCTTCATCTTCTCACCCTGTTGCATATGAAACATTTCGTAATATTTGTTTACAACTACGAGTTTAGAGTCTCTTACCCTACTCGTCCCTTCATGTAGAATGAGGAGGGAGTTCCAAATTTGATATGCACTCTTACATGTGCATATCTTATTGAAGTCCTCGGGCTCTAACGCGCATTGCAAGGCGTTCATTGCCTTGGCATTGCTTACCTCCGCGGCGACCTCCGCAGTTGTCCATTTCTCAAAGTCTTCTTCTTCGGGCTCGACGTATTCCTTCATCGTGGTCCTCCATAGAGATGCACTCCGGAGGAAAGTTTCCATCCGGCATTTCCAGTACCCGTAGTTGGTACCGTTGAAGAATGGAGGCCTCGTCGAGGAATGTCCTTCCATCACCGAAGATGCTCCTTCACGGTTCCTGAAGGTGCCATAGTCGGAAGGTGGACGCATGGTCTTGTTGTCGTTGGCAGACATAGCTAAGTATCTGGCTCTGATACCAAATGTAATGCCCTACAAGCTACTGCACAAGTACTAGAGGGGGGGTGAATAGTACTTTAAAAATAATAAGGAGTATAATTCCTAATTATAATGCAAACAACTACCAAATCAATTTGCGGAAGCTTAAATTGAATGACAACAACAAAATTAACAATGCTAACAAGAGATGTTACTGGGTTCGGATCCACCCAAGTCTCCCCGACTTGTTCCCGGTGATCCTATGTCCCAACCACCCGGATCCCCTCCGGATACTTGAGTTAGAAACCCTAACTCAAGATTTCCACTATGAAATACTTGTGAAAAACCTCCACAAGTCAAATCATACAAAATGTAATTTGTGACTCCCACAACCCGGGATCACAACCACACTCTCACAACCGAGAGTGAAACTTACAAATCAAATATGAAATGAAATAAGAAAACTTCTTACCGAACAAAATACATATGCCTTGAGTATTGCTTACGAATTAGGGCAAGGATGATTTTGAGGAAGAAGTGGCACCAAACCCTAGCTCCAAGATGTAGATCAGCGATGGAGAGCTTTGGGGATGTAGGTGACCTAGAAACAAGCACTTGGCTTGGAAGGCTTCACACTCAATGAATCTCTCTTTGGAAGTAAGAGTTAGGAGAGATTATTGAATGGAATGAATGAGCTTTGAATGAGCTTGGAATGATTTCTCTTGATCTCTAAACTTGCAATAATATCAGCCTTGGCAGCAATGAATGCAGCCCATCAAGTATATATAGGATAGAGGAGAGAGAGAAAGAAATTCGAGTCATTAAATGCTCCAACGGCTCTTTTCTGAACCCAACTAGTCGGTCAAAGAACAACCACCGACCGACTAGTTCATCAACTAGTCGGTCGGTCAATTAACTTATACTGACTAATGAGTGAACTGAGAAAAGATCAAAGAACAGACAAAAGGAACTAGTCGGTCTAAGAAGAGTAGCTGACCGACTAGTTTCACAACTAGTCGGTCGGTTACTCAACGTAGACCGACTAACAGATAAAACTGAAGTCTGAGCTAAAATAGACTTAGTCGGTCCAAGAACAAATGTTGACCGACTAATTCACCAACTAGTCGGTCACCAAATGAACATAGACCGACTAACAATAAACAGTAAGTATGTTGAAAATTTGGCATGTACAGTAAACTAAACTAGTCGGTCTAAGAAGGAAAGTTGACCGACTAGTTCATCAACTAGTCGGTCGATCAATGAACACAGACCGACTAATGATAAACAGTAGCTTAGGTTCAAATGTGCATGTACAGGGAAAGCTCAACTAGTCGGTTACAGAAGCATCACTGACCGACTAGTTCACCAACTAGTCGGTCGGTGAGTCAACTTAGACCGACTAACTGTAAACAGTAAAGAGCTATGAATTAACTGACTGAAACTAGTCGGTCTAAGAAGCTTGGCTGACCGACTAGATCACCATCTAGTCGGTCAGTTCTTCTTCTTGAACCAACTAACATGCACAAGAAGTCCCGAATCGAAGCGCGAAGCTTCGGGAAGAATTGTATGGACTTCTACTAAGATCCTAGAGCTAAGATATGAGCGTTATGAAGAATTAAAACATAAGACCTACTCAAGGCTTAACATTCTACGAAAGAAGCTTAAAGACTATAAATAAAACTTGACGATACCGTCTTCTATAGCTTCAATCGAATCTTTATGACTTCTAAATAGGTCCATAAGCTTCAACGAAGCTTTAGACGAATGATCACGTGCTTTGAGAAGTCTTGAGATGTCGTAATTGATATTCATATGAATTTGGCGACGATCTCCATAACTGTGCTCACAAAGTGTTAGTTCACGTTATGTTTATGTTTGTTCATCATCCAAAACCAAATCTGGGGAGTCCAATATCCAACAGCCTCGAGACGCGGTGCGATTTGGGAAGTGGTTCGGATCGGGACAAGGTGCGGCTCGGGATGCGGTTCTGCGCGGGAGAAGCGGCACGTGGGCCAAAGAAGTGTTGCTAAAAACGACGCTTCGTGTTCTGCAGAAACGAAGTGAAAGGTATGTAGTTTAAATTAAGCATACGTTTATAAATTGCATATGTTAGATAGATCTATCCTTAGGGGTTGTTCGGGCCCAACCCCGGGATAGTAGAGATCTTGGCTAGGGTTTGTTCCCTTTAAGGCTAGACTTAAAATTGTTTTAAGTTGATTTTTTCTGCTACTGTTTTGATAACTTCGTCCGACCGACTTAGGTCGGACGTCGTATTTATGGCCCTAAGGACCAAGAAAACCATATAATTAGAACATTAGATAAATGGGTCCAATTGAAACATACGTGATATACAAGGGGGTCAAAATTTACCATATAACTTAAATTAAGGGGTCTGATTATAATCATAACTTTAGATAAGTAGATCTAATTGCATATAAAGGTTAGATGATAGATCTGATTGTAATTTAGCAATTAGAAGAAGTGATCTTATTGGAGCATACAAGTGAGCCGTTTTGCAGCTTCAAATGTAAACATAAGAGGATGGACAATAGCAAAAACATAATGTTTTTCAGTGAGCATAAGATATAGTCACTGAGGAGCTTTCATTAGGATCATTAGGATGAGAATACATGAAGTTTTCATTTCCTTCTGGAATACAAGGCTCTTTTACACCTAGGATAGAACTTCAAGTAGAAATGCTGGTAAAAAAACCAATTACTACTCCAAATAGGAATGCCTTGTTGTAAACCATGGCGGCTACGGAACCCCGTAGCCCTGTATTTATAGTAATAGGGTTACATAATGGGTGGATACCCACTAACGGGTTGGGCCTCCAAAGCCCGTTTATAACACTTCCCCTTATCCATCCATTGTTGTAAGCCGTGATGAACGCTTCAGGGTTCATGGAGCTTATCTGATCATGGGTCTATGGATACTTCTGGATCCCAAGTTTAAGAGTACTTGCCTCATTAAAACCTTTGCCAAGGAAAACCCAGTGGGAAAAACCAATGGCTAGGGGAAAAGAGTACAAGTCTCTGTAACATCCCCTGATCGATGGATATCACTAGAGGTGGATACTTCTGGATCCTAAGTTAGGGATAACTGCCTCGTTAAAACCTTTAGCTATGGAAAACCCAGTGGGAAAAACCAATAGCCAAAGGAAAAGAGTACAGTTTCCGTAACTTCCCCTGATTAGTGGAAGTATTTAGGGGGTGGATACT
Source organism: Scilla litardierei (assembly GCA_030789695.1). Taxonomy (NCBI): domain Eukaryota; kingdom Viridiplantae; phylum Streptophyta; class Magnoliopsida; order Asparagales; family Asparagaceae; genus Scilla; species Scilla litardierei. Next base: position 252,149,941 of record CM061142.1, read on the forward strand.
TCTGGATCCAGAGTCAATGAGTTTGCCTCGTTAAAAACTTTAGCTATGGAAAACCCAGTGGGAAAAACCAATAGCCAAGGGAAAATAGTACAACACTACATTTGACTCCCCCTGATCTGTACAAGCTGCAGGCTTGCAGATCTCCTAGGCAACTATACATCAATCTCTTACAGTGTTCCGATAATAAGTACAAAGTACAAGGCATCGCTCACCTATACAAGACATCGCTCATCTATACAAGTATCGCTCATCTATGGCAACTACTGAATCTGAGGGATCTCTTCTGAGGAGGAGTGGTCTGCAGACTCGGTAGGTAGCATCACGTCTCTGACCCAGTCTTCACTGTGTCTGCGAGGTACTGCAGGACCTGGCTGTGCGTACTTATGATTTGCTTCTTGGATTGATGAGCCTCTTGGGATGGTGGGATTGATGTTGTCTTGGAAGTATGCTTTGCTGGTCTCCAGGAGTTGGTCGCTTCTTTGTTGCAGTCATCGTGATGATCTGTAACCTGTATCTGCAAATACATTTAACATGTTGTATTATCCTTGACCCTTGGAGATAGCGCAGAAGCTACATATCTTTAGTCCAGTGGTGCGCTGTAGGCGCTGCACTGTATCTGGGTAAAGTGTTTACTGCCAGATAAAGGAGTGTACAAAAGACATTTGAGTAAGGCACTTCAGGACCTAGGATATCCTTCCCCTCTTCCAGCGAACGGAAGGGGTCTTAATGTGCATCCATACAACCAGTAGGTGTATTGGTGGATTGCAATTTTCCATGTTTCTTCATCGACTGGATGATAATTTCATCTTCTGGATGGTAATTCATCTGCTGGATGATTATTCATCTTCGGGATGATTAATCATCTTCGGGATGATAGTTTCATCTTCGGGATGATTATTCATCTTCGGGATGATGGTTTCATCTTCGGGATGATTATTCATCTTCGGGATGATGGTTTCATCTTCAGGATGAAGGTTTCATCTTCAGGATGAAGTTTTCATCTTCGGGATGATAATTCATCTTCAGGATGAAGGTTTCATCTTCGGAATGATAATTCATCTTCAGGATGATTATTCATAAGGGTATGTTGTCACATCATCCATAGCAACATAGCCTAAAATTATCTTTGCTAATCGCATGGGTTTCGCAATCATGACCAGGGAGCCTGATGCATCAGTTTGATTAATTTTGTAAGTGAGTTAAACTCATCTTACATGGTTACTTCCTGGTTTCTGCGAAATAAACCTCTAAGGCTATAGCGTTTTGCTTATAGCATACGATTTTATTTATTTATACAATACTTGGTAGCCCACAGGTTTGATATCTTTTGATATCAGGACTTCAGGTCCAAACACTTCACATTTCATAAGTGAGTCCAGCTCAACTTATTATTGCCTCGTTCCACATAATTTGGCCAAATTTCTGTGTTTGCTTCAGGAAACGGAGATTGTGAACGATATCAATGGCAAAATGAAATGTGAGTAATTGTCGACAAGTGTGTTTTATCCAAATACCTCTCCGTGTACGTACATTATTCAATTTATTCCAGATTTATCTCTTCAGGAGGTTCTGGAAAGGGAGAGGATATGGAGATGAGCTCACTTTCCTGTGGTGGTATTGGTTTAGGGTCTCGTGGTATGTCCTCTTATCCATTGAGGATATCCACTTCTGCTACTGGTAGATTGCATCCATTATAGTTGGTATGTCAATCCTAGCTGGATTTTTAGTAGCATGGATGTGTGAATTTGACAATATTTATATTGTCAGTAGCTATGTCTGATAACTGTTTAACAGTTTCATAAGTGTGGATCTTCAGGATCTCATCACTATTCATGATAATCAGATCATAGGTATTAATGTTTTAAATGGTCCATAGTGGTGATATGGGAATGTATACTCATCATGACTCCATCGATAAGATGTGCACTAAACGCTTCCCCCAGTTAGGGGTTCTCGGAAACTGTTTATATGAGGTGATCAGGCTCATATAAATAGTTTCTAAGGAGGCGTTCTGATGGTATGCATGTTCCCACATGGTCACCTACAACTGGATTTCTAGTGGATAAGTAATCCATTTAAATCATTTTAATGATTTACATATAACCCATTTCTGGGTGTGAACACAAAGCTTCAGGGTGTTCAATTTTCTTCCAATTGTTAAATTGATTTCCTAGTGTTATCCCAAAAATCCGCAATAAGCTCGACTTCAATGAAGTTGAGAAAAGAACTAGGGATATGAACCCGTCAAGGCTCCTTCTATAAGATGTGCTCAAATGCCTCCCCCGTTTGGAGATCTCGGAACATATTCATCTAGGAGGGTTAGTCCCGATGAATAAGTTCCACTGCGGCATTTTTGAGGGTGGTATGAGGGTAAGTAAAAGCTCAACCAATATCCCAGTAATGTAATATGTCCGTTGTGATTAATAATAATCTGGACTGCGGTTGGATAACGAGGTTTTGATTATGACCATTTTAAGAGGATATATAGATGAGTACTCTAAGGTACATCATCGGCCATATGTAGGGAGTGTGTGAGTCCACTTTTATCCCTCAAATACTCTCAAGGGGCCTAAAGGTCTCATTCTTCTAATGATAGTATATCATCTTAAATTCGTTTGAGGAAGTGAGGAGAGTCAATGTCCACGTGAATGGAGATGATCTCGTAATCATTTTTCCCTTTTGAATGGGATAATGAGAGTTTCACCCTTTTTGAAGAATCTTCGGGTTCGTCTGGTTAATGATGTCTTGCATCATCAATCCAGGGTGACATCGATCCAAAGTTGGTCGATTCTGGACACTTCTGGTGTTCCAAATTTATTCCTCTGTTCGAATTTATGTGGGACTTTTGAACGTCCATTAAAATGCTCAAGTTAATTTTGTCCGGTAATAGGTGAACTCAGTTCAAACTGTGAAGGATTACATCTTCACAATGACTATTATGCGGATCATAGTTGGATAAAGCTTCAGGCTTTATTGGTTTCTTGAGTCATTAGGGATATCATTTTGACGAAAATCCTTTGAAACTTTATAAGTTTCAGAGAGTACATGGAATCCTCGTTTTAGGAGTATTCAGGATGACAAATCATTTACAGTAAAATAAAATAGCACATATATACTGCAAGAGAATACTATTAATAATTATGTTAGAGCAACAAGTTTCATAGTATGATGTGGGTTCTATAAAATATACGTCCACAATTGTGCTCATTTTAGACTCATATTATGACAACAGGTCAAATTTATTTTCAAAATTTATTTGTCCTCGGGGAGTAGCGAAATATACATACAGTCAATTTGACTTTCGTCGTTTAGACTAGATATGTATATATTTTTATATGGCATACGTTAATGCCCATTCATTTTGCAAAAAGCATTATGGGTCTTGTCAGAACTTCTGGTCTGATATTGGGTTGCCATTGCATACTCCATATCGAGGTACATCATATCTTCCCTTTCTCATTTTTATTCAAGACTTCCCCTGTTTTAAGTCGTCCTTATTGTCGTTTATAAGGAAGAATGTTTATTGGTCTTACAAAGTAGACATATACAAGGGAAATGAGTTAGTTTCTATATTTCCACTTTTCTAGTTTATGAGGGACTTTTAGAAGTCTATTTGAAAACTCAAGTATGGTCTTCAGGCCATTTTTATTAATTCATTCAATTTTTGTGTGGATATAGAATCATACTCTAGGGGAAACAATTACGTGGGTACGAATTTTATAATTTCTCACTTATCTATTAAGCCACGACTTCGGGCGCACGCTTAGAAAATAAGGTTAGATTCAAGAATCATACCTTGTAAAGTGAGATTACTCAAAAGAGTTTGGCGGTGTTATGACAACTGCTGGTGTCAATATTGGTTTATACAGACCGTAGATTTGAGAGATCTATTTACCGCGAAATGCGTATTTCTAAAAGAAATCGCATAAATGTTTTTCGTATAAGCCATCGTACTTGTTAATTTTTATTAGTGTGAAAGGGTGTTGACTTTTGATTTGATTTTGAACTTCAGGTTCATTTTGGTTTTGAACTCCAGGTTCATTTTGTCAACTAGGATATGATGTTAAACTTTTTGAAATCATTATTGGTTTGTTGTCATAAAAAGTTGTCATATCATGAGCACATCATACATATAATATAAATCTAGTAAAGTAAAAAGTTGTGCTCAATTAACCAAAATTGAAACAAGTATGATTTATACATGCTATTTAAATGCTGCAGGCATTTAAATAATCTCATCGCAGACATACAGTTTTGCTACAGGCATTAAACTATGTCATAGTGATTTTAGCATGCTAAAAAAATGTACATCACAGAATCATTAAATATGCGGCAGGCATATAAATTTCTACACATGCATTTAATCATCACAGAAATTTTATAATGGAAATGAAAATTTTTCGTTTAATAATTATTGGACCACTGGGCAACGTCATATACCATTAGGTTAGTTAACTAACTGCAGAGCGGTCACAGGATCTTCCTAATTATTAAACGTGTAATAATCAAATAATCCAAGAAAAAATTGCGATGATTTATAAAGCATTAATCAGATTATAGCGAATGAAAATCGAATTTAAATCTGAAAAATAATTTTGAAATTAGAAAAGTTTTTGGGGTCAAACCCTAGTTAGGGTTTTTGGTCCGATTTGCCGTGCAATCCGTGCACCCCAAATTAGGGTTTCGGGCGTGTGTGTGGCCGCGTCCGGCGGCTAAGTTTTCGGATACGCGCACATGGGGGGGTGCCGCTGCAGGCGTAGGGGCCCGTTCGCCGTTGCAGGCGGCGGCGGATAGCGCGCCGCCGCTCGGAGCGGCGGGGGCGCCGCCGCTTCTGGCGGCGGTTCCGCCCGCCGCTTCGGGCGGCGGATCCGACCGCCGCCCGGAGCGGCGGGGGGGGGGGGGGGGGGGCGCTTCTGGCGGCGGTTCCGCCCGTCGCTCGAGCGGTGGGGGGGGGCGCCGCTTCTGGCGGCGGTACCGCCCGCCGCTCCGAGCGGCGGGGGGGGCCGCCGCTTCTGGCGACGGTACCGCCCGCCGCTCCGATCGGCGGGGGGGGGACCGCCGCTTCTGGCGGCGGTACCGCCCGCCGCTCCGAGCGGCGGGGGGCCGCCGCTTCGGGCGGCGGTTCCGCCCGCCGCTCGAGTGACGGGGGGCGCCGCTTCTGGCGACGGTACCGCCCGCCGCTCCGAGCGGCGGGGGGTCGCCGCTTCTGGCGGCGGTACCGCCCGCCGCTCCGGGCGGCGGGGGGCCGCCGCTTCAGGCGGCGGGGGGCCGCCGCTTCAGGCGGCAGTTCCGCCCGCTGCTCCGAGCGGCGGGGGGGCGCTTCTGGCGGCGGTACCGCCCGCCGCTCCGGGCGGCGGGGGCCGCCGCTCCGGGCGGCGGTTCCGCCCGCCGCTCCGGGCGGCGGTTCCGCCCGCCGCTCCGGGCGGCGGTTCCGCCCGCCGCTCCGGGCGGCGGGGGGGCCGCCGTTTCGGGCGGCGGTTCCGCCCGCCGCTCCGGGCGGCGGGGGGGGGGCGCCGTTTCTGGCGGCGTTTCCGCCCGCCGCTTCGAGCGGCGGGGGGCGCCGCTTCTGGCGGCGGTGACGGCGTGAATCGGGGGGGGGGGGGGGGTTCGTGTGGCGGCTTCCGGCCGCGTAACGAAGGAGAATCCCCTAGGGTTTTGGGGAAGAAGATGATAAAAATCCGATTTTTACGGGAAAAAATCTATTTTTGATCTTCAAGACGGCGTTTTTATCGTTAAAAAGGTGATTTTTAATAATAAAAACGGCGATTTTGCGTTAAACAATTGATTTAGCATGCGGATCTAAGTTAAAGAATCCGATCTATACTAATCAAATATAGATCTAAGCATGTAGATCAAATAGTATGCGCATAAAAGTTTAGATATAGGGAAATAAAATTACCTCTAGATCGTACCCGCCGGATCTAGCGACGTTCGGTGAAGGAAGCCCGTTCGCGTCGCGTTCGTCCGTCGGCAGGGGTTCGGCTCAGATTCGAGCGTGCTGATAACGTGTTGTAAACCATGGCGGCTATGGAACCACGTAGCCTTGTATTTATAGTAATATGGTTACATAATGGGTGGATACCCACTAACGGGTTGGGCCTCCAAAGCCCGTTTATAACATGCCTTTTATTATTACATTTTGATACACTCCATCACTTTTATTGAGTCAGACTATAGCATTACTTTTTCTCCCTCTAGCTACCTTTCTTTCATGGTCAAATTCCTTCTTTCATCTTCAAATTTGTTGATTCCTTTAAGCTCAATAGCTTCACCAAGATGCAACCTTGATCCCAAAAAATATACAGTTCTTCTAAAGCATCAATATACATATCAATCAACATGCTAAAAAAATTCTTTTATCTCACTACTCATTTCTCCACCCAACCATTCCCAAAAACTATAAGCATTCCTATTGCAGTTGAAGAAAATATTTCCATGATTCTTTTAAGTCCATGAGGTTCTCAGTTTGGCTTTCATACCACACCCAATGCTCTAATGCTCAAGAAGATGGAGACATTACTCCAATGCTCTACAATGGCAAACAACATAAAAGAATTTAAAATTCATGCAAAACCATTGCCAAATTAAAAAAAAACCCCAATTTCTTTGAGTCACATTATCGCTCGCAACAATATCCTAAATGATGTTGCTATAACGCTTGAATTGGGACAACATCAACTTTGATCAACGGGAAGTTCGTCGCCGTGATGCACTGACGTCAAAAAACTCCCTGACGTCCGCCAAATCTCTTCCAAGCTTCTTCTTTCAGACAAAACAAGTAGGCACCACCAAACTCCTTCATAACAAATAGAGAGATGGAGAATTGTAGCAGGGGAGTTATTAGAGCCATTAATGTCATGTGCCAAGCACATGATATACTGTTGGATGGAGTTAGTATCCCGTCAGTCTTAAGTGCGTCTCGTTGTTACTGTCAACATTGAGTGTGTTGAGTTATAAAACAGCTAGAAATGGCACGTGCACTACCGACTATGGGAGAGGAAGATCTCCACCACGCCACATTTCTTCAATCCCTTTGAGATCGATCGTCGCTTTCGAGGAAAACATATATTTGATTGGAAGACTAAAGAAAAGAACAGACCAAAGGACCAATCGATTTGAGCGGGTAAGATTCTTTTTAAAGGCTCATAGTTGTCTGGGATTAAATCCTTAACTTAAGATCGAGTGAAGGAATGAAGGCTGCTGGCTTCGCTATCCAGATGATGCATAGAAAAAACTCCACGAATAGGATGTGGTGCACGCGCGTAATCGAAAAGGAGTGAGAAGTATGAGTGTGTGTTGGTATCGTCAGGGGTAAAATGAGTAAATATCCCATTGACAATCATCTTAATAAGAGAGAATCAAATATGGGGAAAATGCCAATGGCACAATTGTAAACAAAGAGAGGCTAAGAGGCTAAAAGGTAGAAGAGGGTTGATGTGACATTGCCACATGGGACAAAGTCACATCACCACCTACAATTGTAATATAAACGTGTCTGAGTGCAAGTTGCCATTTGTTTTATAAAACAAATATGAAAGTAGAGTTTTAATAATTAAGTTTAAAAGGGGCTATATGACTAAAACCAAGTAACTAACTAAACGTTCCCCTTCCATCTCCTCAAAGTTCGGAAGCAGGAACCCTGAATTGACCACCAAAATCCAAGAAATTCAAGAGAAAACCAAACTAGATCTTGAATCGCCAATGCGCACCTCGTCCCCTTTTCCTACAACTCGACTGACTTCTCCAAGATTTGCCGACCAAAATTCAAGAAACATTAATCCTACATCATCATCATCGTAATCATTGGCCAATGACAATGTCGATCTTCCCGTTCTTCGCCGTCCTCGTCCTCTCGACGTTGATGGTGCATCGTTCGTCGGCCGAGATCCACACAGCGGTCCTCCGCTCGGACCCCCGCCCCATCATCCCGCTGGACGAGTTCGGCTTCACCCACAGCGGCGCCCTCGACCTCAACGTCTCGTCCATCGCCCTCTCCGACACGTCCCCGGAGGCGGACCTCTCCCGCCTCGGATTCCTCCTATCCACCCGCGACGCCTGGCCACACGTCCTCCAGCAGCTCATCGACGACGACGTCTCATGCCCCCTCAACTCCAACCTCATCACCCTCGTCTTCACCCTCAACCGCATCGACCTCTCCCCCTCCTCCACCCGCACCGCCTTCTCCCACTCCCTCAACCTCTCTCGCCCCGGCCGCTTCACCCTCCTCTTCGTCAACTGCCTCTCCCCCGACATCCGCGCCTCCATGCGCATCGACTCCTCCATGTACAACGTCGACCCCCGCACCCACGTCCGCAGCTACCTCTCCGTCGGCACCACCCTCCTCCCCCGCATCTACTTCGCCCTCTGCCTCGTCTACGCCGCCTTGGCCGCCGTCTGGATCAGCCTCCTCGTCAACAAGCGCCATTCCGCGTTCAGGATTCATTTCTTCATGCTCGCGCTGCTGGCCCTCAAGGGCGTGAACCTTCTCTGCGAGGCGCTGGACATGTCCTACACCGACAACACCGGCAGCGCCCACGGCTGGGACGTCCTGTTCTACATCTTCAGCTTCCTGAAGGGAGTCACCCTCTTCACCGTGATCGTCCTGATCGGGACCGGGTGGTCCTTCCTGAAGCCGTACCTGCAGGACAAGGAGAAGAAGGTCCTGATGGTGGTGATACCGCTGCAGGTGGTGGCGAATTTCGCGCAGGTCGGGCTGGTTGAGGCCGGGCCTTACGACAGGGGGTCGGTCACATGGAGCCAGATTTTTCTCCTGGTCGACATGGTGTGCTGCTGCGCGGTCCTGTTCCCCATCGTGTGGTCGATCAAGAACCTGAGGGAGGCGGCCCGGACCGACGGCAAGGCGGCGGTTAACCTGATGAAGCTGATGCTGTTCAGGCAGTACTACGTGATCGTGATATGCTACATCTATTTCACGAGGGTGGTGGTCTACGCCCTCGTTACGATTACGTCCTATAGGTATCTGTGGACGAGCGTGGCCGCTGGGGAGGTTGCCAGCCTTGCTTTCTATGTGTTCACCGGGTATAAGTTCAGGCCGGAGGCGCATAACCCGTACTTTGTGATCAATGAGGAGGAGGAGGAGGCCGCGCTGGAGGCGATGAAGATGGACGATGAGTTCGAGTTGTGAGGGGGCTGATGAGAGGGTCGACTGTTCTTTGTTTTCTTGTTCTGTTTCCGATCATTTCGAAGAGCACGGAGCTTACAGTGTATTTCATGCTTTCCCCTTTTGATAGATTTCTTTTTGAGACGTTTTAAATGTCAACCATTCCCAATTTCCAATTGATCTTACCATGATTGCTGCATTTGTTTCTCCTAATCTACTATTGAGATTGATGTTTGAGGTTCTGTATACTGCACATATGTGGTTACCTATAGAAACTCAATTATGATACTGATACTGATATGGTTTCTTCCCCTTGTTCTGTCTCTAATTTCCCTAACCTTTTCGGTATGGGCTTAAGATTCAACATCGGTTCACATGATCTCAACCAAACGCACATATGAAATCCTTTCGCGGTTCCAGTTATCTTTCCGTCATTTCAGTTCAACAGCCGGCACATTGGTTACCAGTGGCATGCTAGGTTAGATGTTTCACTGAAATCCGAGATGCCCCAATGTGGCCGTCGCAAGGTGACTGTTTTGTCGATTACTTTGGATGATTGGTGTATGTTGAATGTGCGCGGCAATATTTAGTCATTTATGTTGGAATTGGGTAAGTTCATGGTGGGTTTAACCTAGGAGATAAATCGTAAATATTGAAGGATTACGTGGCCAAATGCAATTTCATTTAAACTTTGTCGATAATTGAAAGAGTGCTGTTAGTTGCACCGTATAACTTTATGAATTCATCGCACCAAAATCTTGTTATGTATTAATTCACTGCAATTTATTTCATTTTTAACCTTCATATCAACTTTAACTCACATCTTCCTCTCTTTCTTAATCTATTGATTTCACCGCAAAACACCCCTCACATTCCTCTGTCTCAAAACAAACTCGTTGAGCTAGATCTCACTTCGGCAAGCTTCACCGCAACAAGGTATTAGAAAAATAAGGTAGAATAATAGGTTCAAGACAAAGTCGATTCTGAAACTTCATCATAAATGTTTTCAACCTTGAGTTTTACATTTTGCTTGGAGAACCCTACCGTTTAAAACCTATGGCTTCATATCAAGTCTGGTTTAATGAATAAGTTTACCTATGATCTCAGATTAGGCAAGTTAAGAAGGTATAGATTTGAAAGATAACGTTAGGTTTGAATTTCTGCTGATATTTGTTGGCATTAGTGGCACTACATCTGTGGTTTCAGGCTGCAGAATCAGATGTCTTTTTGAGCAGCTTAAGCAGTAATGTTGAACATAATGTCGTTCAACATAATGTTCAACATTCGGGATCTGGAATTCTGGTTCGTATGCTAAAACACTGCTTTGGTTTCAGATCTGATTTGCTGCCTAAAATGCCGGGGATTTCTGAATTGATTGTGGAATATCTACTTGAGAGATTCCTGGAAAGCCCTTCCTAAATCTGTTGCTAAATTGAAGGGATGTTGGGTTGAAATAGAAAGAGAATATCTTGCAGATTTATTGGTTGGAAAGATTGATTGCTGCATATCTTTTTATTGTTGCTATTTCCAGAAGATGTGAAAGAATCATTTCCTATCTTGGTTCAGTTAATTGTGGGTGAGCTGGAGATATATTTGGAAGCTATTATCTCTCGTTATTATTGTTGATTCGGTTGGAAAGAATCTCGCTCGGTTGGAAAGAATCATTATTGTTGAAATTGAAGATCTGTTGGAGATATAATTAGAAGTTGCTATCTTTCGGGATTTGTTATTGAATTTGTTAGAGAGATTTTCGCCCGCAAATATTGGTGGGAAGATCTTGTTGAAGATATTGTGGAACCACTTGCCCAAAGTGATTCCTTAATTTGTGGGATGCCGTTTCTGCACGGGATTTTCAGCGAGCGACCTTCCTTATCTACTCAGTGATTGAGGCGGAGCGATGAATTGAACGGGTGTGCGGTTTTACGGCTAGGGACGGCTTTTACGAAAGTTTTTTGAAGAACTCCGGGAGGAGGCCGACGGCTACGCACGTAGGATCAAGGGAGTTGATCTAGTCGGTTGTGCAAGTGGAGCTTGCGGGCAAGGGGAGCTTGCTGAGAATACTCCATGGATTGGTAGAGACCACCAATCACGGTTTGTATTGAGGGGGAGGTTGTTCCTCCTAATAGAATCGCGATAATTAGTGATTGTACTCATTGATTATTTTAGTGGAGTATTCTGATTTTCTGGGCGTGGCCCCGCAGATGTAGGTGTGCGCACTGAACTGCGTTACCAAGTTTCTTGTGTCACCTTGGTGTTGATGTGTGTTTAATCTTTGTGGTTTAGTTTTATTATTCCTACGTACTGAAAATAACAATTGGTATCAGAGCAGGTCACCTGTGTAAATTTGTTTTGAAAGAAGGTGTGATCTTGGATTTCAGTACTTGAATCATGGCTACACGAGAAGGTGCCTCCGTTGTTCGTCCTCCACTGCTCACTGGTACAAACCACACTTACTGGAAGTCTCTGATGCGTATATTCATCAAGTCCATTGATGGAAGGCCTGGATCGTTGTCGTTGAAGGATGGACACCACCGATTGAAATTGATAAAAATGGCAAAGAACACCTCAAGCCGGCAAGAGACTGGAGTCGGATTGAAGAACATGCGGCCTTGTGCAATTCTAAAGCAACTAATGCTATTTTTTCGGCTGTAGATGAAGAGCAGTTCAAGCTGATCTCCACATGTGAGTATGCCAAAGAAGCATGTGATATTCTTCAGAATGTGCATGAAGGAACAAGTACGGTAAAAGCTTCCAAACTCCAGATGCTAGCTTCTCAGTTTGAAAATCTAAGGATGTATGACAATGAGACTGTTGCCGAATTCAATGGGAGGTTGAGAGATATAGCCAATCAGGCCTTCCAGCTTGGGAAAAAATATTCTCAAAAGAAGTTAGTTGAGAAAACCTTGAGATCTCTTCCAGAAAAATTTTCGGCCAAAGTTGCAGCCATTGAGGAGGCCAGAAATACGTCCACCATGAGGCTGGATGAACTTATGGGGGTCACTTCAGACCTATAAATAAATCTGAAGCAGAAGAACGTGGACAAAGTAATGGCCCTGGACAAAGTAATGGCCCTGAAAGTTGAAGCTAGAGATGTCTCTAAAGAAGATGATGTATCGGGTGTAGATGCGGATATTGCCGTGTTGACTAAAAACATCAGTAGAATGCTGAAGAAGATCAGTAGTAAAGGGAAAAAAAGGAAAAGGGATGCAATGTAGAGTATGTAAAGGATTTGGGCATATACAGGCTGAATGTGTAAACACTCTGAAGAAGAAAAAAGGGAAGTCCTCGACCAGTATCTGGAGTGAAGATGAGTCTGATAGGAGTGTTGAAGATGAGGAAATCGCCAGAAATTACATTGCCCTCGCAGCCTCTCAGAAGAAGCGACCTGATTACAACACTAGCAGCCATGTTGAATCTGATGTTACAACATTACATACAACATCAGCCAACAAATCAAACAGTGTCAGATCCAGTGTTGCAACATCAGGTTCAACATCATCCACAACTTCTACAACTGAATCTGAGTCTGAAGTCGATAGCGATGAGGAAGTTAGTGACGATGATATCCGAAAAGCATACCAGATGATGTTTGAGAAGTGGGTGCAAATCTGCAGTATCAACAAAGTCTTGAAGGTGGAGAATGAAAGACTGAAGAAAGAGAAGGAGGAGGTCAAAATCAAATGTCTGAAAGTTGAGGAAAATTGTAGAGAATTGGAAAGCAACTTCAGAAATGTCCTTCTCAGGGCAGAGAAAGCTGAATGCACATTGGATAAGTGGAATTCTGGGAAAGCAAAGCTGGATGATATCTTGAACATGAGTAAGATTTCAGGAGATCGCACCGGAGTGGGATACAATAGAGGAGCTTTCTATAATGTGTCTGCTGAAAGAAGAAGTCAAGTTACCAAAGAACTTGAAAGAATGGGTCAGCACAAGGAGCATGATCAGAAGAAGCAGACTAGAGGCGTAAAAGGTGGTCGTCCTGCGTGTGCTTACTGCAAGTTCATAGGCCATACTGAGAGAAACTGCTTCAGTCGCATGCGACATTGGTCAGAAGGAAGAAATGTTAGACACCCTGATATGAAGATGAAGTAGCAATGGGTCAGAAAGTCTGAATTATACAGCAAGAACACTACAGCTTCAAAGAAAGCACTTCATGTTGTGACTAATGTTGTAACATTAGATACAACACAGAACAATGTTGCTGCAGATGTTATGACACCAGACTCGACATCTCCCCTCGACAATCACTGTGAGCAACCTGCGCCAAAGTCTCATGAATCTTCCTCTAGAAATATCAGAGTGCTATCTCGCTGCTCTACTCACTGCTCTTCCTCCACCGGTGCCATTGGATCTTCACATGTACCCTTTGTCAACACCGCCGATGTTTTCAATTCTCCAACTACTTTTCGGCCCCTCAGTACTCGACTTCTACCCTGGACATCATTTCATTCGTCACCCTACTGTCAGATGTGAGGTATAGTGTTCTTTCTCTTATTCCGTTGTGTCTGAGATTTTATTTGCTATTAAGAGAGACAGAGGAGCCTCTGGATGTGCCTCGGTTGAGTTTTTTTTTTTGAATTTTCTTTTGGAGTTGTGAGGCTTGCTAAAAGGGGGAGAATGTGGTGTCTTTTCTGAATAATTTGGCTGTATTTTTTGCGGTGATCACTGCTCGGGTTGCTCTAGTAAGGGGGAGAATGTGTTTTGGATTATCGTGGCTCAACGGGGGAGAATAGTGTGCTTGGTTGGTGCTTGCTTGGTTGGTGCTTGCTTGGGTTGTGCCACATAATGCCAAAGGGGGAGATTGTTAGGTTTGAATTTCTGCTGATATTTGTTGGCATTAGTGACACTACATCTGTGGTTTCAGGCTGCGGAATCAGATGTCTTTTTGAACAGCTTAAGCAGTAATGTTGAACATAATGTCGTTCAACATAATGTTCAACATTCGGGATCTGGAATTCTGGTTCGTATGCTAAAACACTGCTTTGGTTTCAGATCTGATTTGCTGCCTAAAATGCCGGGGATTTCTGAATTGATTGTGGAATATCTACTTGAGAGATTCCTGGAAAGCCCTTCCTAAATCTGTTGCTAAATTGAAGGGATGTTGGGTTGAAATAGAAAGAGAATATCTTGCAGATTTATTGGTTGGAAAGATTGATTGCTGCATATCTTTTTATTGTTGCTATTTCCAGAAGATGTGAAAGAATCATTTCCTATCTTGGTTCAGTTAATTGTGGGTGAGCTGGAGATATATTTGGAAGCTATTATCTCTCGTTATTATTGTTGATTCGGTTGGAAAGAATCTCGCTCGGTTGGAAAGAATCATTATTGTTGAAATTGAAGATTTGTTGGAGATATAATTGGAAGTTGCTATCTTTCGGGATTTGTTATTGAATTTGTTAGAGAGATTTTCGCCCGCAAATATTGGTGGGAAGATCTTGTTGAAGATATTGTGGAACCACTTGCCCAAAGTGATTCCTTAATTTGTGGGATGTCGTTTCTGCACGGGATTTTCAGCGAGCGACCTTCCTTATCTACTCGGTGATTGAGGGGGAGCGATGAATTGAACGGGTGTGCGGTTTTGCGACTGGGGACGGCTTTTACGAAAGTTTTTTGAAGAACTCCGGGAGGAGGCCGACGGCTATGCACGTAGGATCAAGGGAGTTGATCTAGTCGTTTGTGCAAGGGGAGCTTGCGGGCAAGGGGAGCTTGCCGAGAATACTCCATGGGTTGGTAGAGACAACCCATCATGGTTTGTATTGAGGGGGAGGTTGTTCCTCCTAATAGAATCGCGATAATTAGTGATTGTACTCATTGATTATTTTAGTGGAGTATTCTGATTTTCTGGGCGTGGCCCTGCAGATGTAGGTGTGCGCACCGAACTGCGTTACCAAGTTTCTTGTGTCACCTTGGTGTTGATGTGTGTTTTATCTTTGTGGTTTAGTTTTATTATTCCTACGTACTGAAAATAACAGATAAAATTATAAAAAAACACAATTTCTTCCTATCCCAAAAATACTGTCCTACATCTTTTAAACTTAAGAATGATGTAATACGTTACCTTCCATAAAAAGGAATTTTAGTTTTGGTTGCATTTTTTAACTGGTCAAAAGAACTAGCTCGAAATGTATAGGCACAAAAAAGAACGGCTTTCCAACCCTTCTTTTGATGATAATATGCATATTTGGTACAAGTTGTGGTTTTCCAAGAACCTGGCTACACCCAGAACCTGGCTACACCGTTACCATTAAAGACGTGAAGCAATCGACAAAGTATAAGTGGAAGTAGATGAGATAAACATAACTGGTAGCAATGAATGAAATAGAGGGGAAAGCAAATTTTGTGGTAAAATAAAAAGAACAAATGACAAAGTTTGTAATGTTGTAAACTTAGCGGCTACGGAACCCCGTAGCCCTGTATTTATAGTAATAATCGACTCGCATGTGTTTGGATTAATCGACTTGCCAAGAAGCAATGTGTAGCTCCTGAGTCGAACAATGTGAGGGCATGTTTACCGGTTACTAAGATGGTACCTATGGTGATGAGAATCATGTATAAGCTTACGATCCCGAAATAATAGAGTAAGTAGCTTAGTGAAAAATCTCATACCTGCAATTACTTGTCCCGTAGCTTCGGCCTCTTCTACCGTCATGGTATAGGCATGGCGTCTCTGGGGTGGCGCTGGTCGCCAGGTCTGCTGATACACTTGTTGCTGGGGAGGGAGTGGTTGACATTGCTGAGCAGGTGGTGGTGGACGTGGTGGCACATTCCTGGTAGGGGCATGGGCTGGAGCAGGGTTGGAAGGCTATGACTTCCTCTCAGGACAGTCCCTTGCGCATGGTCCTTCGATCCACAGATCAGGCAGAGGTTCAGAAAAGACCGGTATTCTGAACGGAAGTGCCCTGGCTTCCTGCAATGATGACACGCTTGACGCGGCGGTGAGGCCTACCTCTTGAACTCTATCTGCTGGGTGGGCCGGTACATTTGATTTGGCGGGGGTCGTCGGCTGGGTCCAACAGCAGTGCTGGGAGGTGATGGCCTTCTGAAAGGGGCAGCCATATGACGCCTTTCTTCTCTCTCAATGAACTCATGTTCATGAGCAGCAGCCAGGACCTCGGTGTGGGTACACAGTGGACGTCCGACTAAGTTCTGATGGATCTCTATGTTGAGACCTTGCTTGAAGCGTCGGGCTCAAGCCATGGGAGTGGCAATCATCTCGGGAGCAAAGCAGCTCAGCAAGGTGAATCGGGCGGCATACTGTACCACTGTCATGGAACCTTGCTTCAACCCAATAAATTATGCCTGAAGTTCCATCTGTGCCTCAGGAGAGAAATATTGGGTGCGAAAAAGTTTAGTGAATGTCGCCTATTCGATCGGTCGTTGAAGACGACCTTCTTCAGAGCCCCACCAAACCCTGGCTACATCCGTCAGTTGGGACCTGGCAGTGTCCACCCAGGCATGCTTTTTGATCTGAGCGGCTCGCAAGTTCTCTTCAGTACTTTCCAGCCATTCTTAGGCCTTCATCGGACCATACTCACAATTCCAGGTTTTTGGGTGGAGGGAGCGAAATTGTTGAATGCCTCCCACATGATGATATTCTCCTCTGATAGCTTGGACCATCTCTCGCAATGCGAGATCAGAGATCTGATGCACTGTGGGAGCTGGTCCGTTGTTTGTCTGGTTGTTGGCTCCAGACTGGTCGGCTTCATTGGGGCTCTCCAAGGTGTTTCCGTACATCTCTCGATGTTAAACCTGCATCCATAGAAAGATTCCAAGAAGGTCAATCGAAAGGTCATCAAGCTAAAGGAAGGGTGATAGTGATGAAGATCGATGACGTTACATAATCATGATTCACGTCCTTGCAGTCCAGCGGACACGGCCAGGGAAGTGACTAAGTCAGGATCACTTACACCAGTCTAGCTAGGTTGATCCAACAAACTTAGCTAAGCACATTGACCGGATCATGGTCCATTGAAGGAAGCTTATCATTTATATGTGTGCCACCAATACAAAAAGATTTTTTTTATTAACAACTAATTAATCCTATCAAAATTTAGGTTTTGTTAATGGCTTTTATTAAGTCCAGATAAGTCAGCTCCATTGGGGCTCTCCAAAGTGTTCCCGTCCATCTTTTAAGTGTCAACCTGCATTCATAAAAAATGTCAGCTTAGTCGAGTATCGTATATGATACATCCTGGTTTTACTATATTGTTCACGAGGTATTTTGCACGGACCTGCATGTGCCACCAAACTTGTAACGACCCGCTCTCAGGGGCCAGTTACTTATTTGATTTATTCGCAGGTCTTGCAGTTTACCAGTGAAGTCAGCATAGCCACAACTCAGAGATGTACCAACAATACTTAAACCAACGTACAGACATTATTACAGTCCAAATTAAAGTACAACAACAACCGACACTCTCACTTACAAATACATAAAGGAAGTACTGAAAGGAAATGCGGAAAAGGAAATACACAGTACAACACACACACCAACAGAATAGTAACTAAAACTCTGCAGCCTCGGGGTCAAACTCAGGCTTCTCGAACTCTGGGGCAATCTCCTCTATCAGGTCGACGTCTGACTGTGCCATAAATGAAACCGAAGGTAAGTCACAACTATTCTAAATAAAGAAAAGGAGTAATGTACAAGTATGACAAAGATAACTATGTAAAAGCAGACCAAAGTGAAAGTAAAGTAAAGTACAGGGTAGTGTCTGTACAAGTGTAGAAAGTAAAGTGCATGTACCGTAAAGAAGTAACCGTACATGCTACACTAGAACTACGTGACTCAAGTATGAGAGTACAATATATGACCGTTCAGTTCATCTCTTGCCCAGGTGCGCTAACTCAGACGAATGCCGAAACCCTGGCAGCAGGACATGTATTTTGCCGAAACTCAGGCAACAGGATAGGGCGTCGAAACTCAGGTGACAGGACATGGAGATGGAACTCTAGTCACTCCCGTACTCTCTCTAACTATGAGTTACCCCGATACCCCAGTGATGTGTTAAGTGCAAGTTCTTTACATGATGTTCCACATGTTGTTAGTCACACCAGGTCAACTGGTTGACTTTCTTATTGAGAACCAGAAAGTAAGAATCTCGTTCCAAGTAGACTCTGCCAAGTACAGAGGATAAAGACAAGTCCAACACAAGAAGGTGTTGCTTCCGTGCTTAGAGCACGTAGTAGTGTGGTGCTACAAGTTCGTACAAGCACAGTGGACTAGATATCTAAATTTAGAACCTGTCATGACTTACCAAAATCAATACCGTCGTAGTAAGCTGGAAGAGGATCTAGAGCTTTCTCTGAAGTTGGTACACCAGAGTCTGTACCTGCAACACAAAATACTCAGTTAGAAAACACGAATTTTCCTAAATAATTAGGTGGCTTTGATTTTCAAAACCGGTTGAAACGGTGTCGAAAATCCTTCAAAATTTTTATATAAGCTGAAAATAGATATTTTAATTTTACTGAAAAAGGAAATTATTTTTAAAAGCTCCTGTTATTTTTTATAATTTTCAGAAACTCAAAATAGCTTTTAAAACCCAAATTATTTAAGTGACGCTTTTCTTCGTAATTTATTCCGGGAGTAATATGCATCGGAAAAGCTTGAATGAGCAGTCAAAACAACCGACTCGAAGATTACTATTACCTATAATTTTATCACGTATCGGTGTACGTGAAAATAGAGAGATACGATTTTTAGAATGAATTATACGTAATTAATTTTTAGGTTTAAAATGATTCTGAAAAAATAAGCATCTGATCAAGATGAGATTAGCGCCATTGGGTCCGAAATATTGTTTCTGATTTTCTGGAGCTAGCCTCATATTTTTCTGGGCACTATATTTTAAGTTATGGATTTTATACCATAAAACCCTATTATTAATTAATTAAAAATTGAAAATACGAAATAATTTCGTATTTACAAAATTGCCACTGGGGGTTACTCACGCACCCATCGTTGTTTACGTCGCTGGGGGGCGTCGGACGGCGAGGCAGTGGCGAGACTGCAGCGGACGGAGGCGGGGCGACGGCTCCTACAGCGGACGGAGGCGGGGCACGGCGGCGGGGTGTGTGTGCAGGCAGGGAAAGATGACGACGACGGCGACGCGAAGGAGAGGAGCGGTGGCGGGGTCTCCGAGAGCGGACGGCGGCGGCGTCTCGCTGTCGACGGCGTACGGTCGGAGCGGCGGTGGCTCGGCACGGAGGCGGGGCGTGGACGAGTGGCGGCGGGCGGCTTCGGTCTGTCGTCGGAGAGAAGAACGGCGGAGGCAGCGGGGGTGCTTCGTCGCTGCGGTGGTTGACGGGGGAGCTCGGCAACGACGAGAGGACGGTGACGGCGGGTCGAGGCCGCCGGACGACGAGGGGCGGAGGGGGAGAGAGAGAGAGAGCGAGTGATAGAGAGAGGGAGAGTGAGTGCGAAAGTGAGGGAGGGTGAGAGCGTGGAAATTTTTAACGGCCTGGGTATTTTGAAAATGAAATGGGAGAGAGATAGCGTGTAACAGTTTGTGGGTTAATACCAAAGGGATGTGGGTTTAAATAGTGGTTAGGGATGGTATTCTTGTAATTAGGAGGGGAACAAGATTATTAAATGGGGTGGATGAGATCCAACATTTTTAATATTACCAACTAAGGGGAGGCTGGTTAAGGGTGTTGGTTGAGGGTTTATGGTAGAATTAGTTTGGTAAAAGTAGCTTAGTAATTGTAGAAAAGTAATTAGTGGTTGTAATTAGTGAAAACCGGAGGAATACAAGCCCGTTTTCGCATACGACTCCGAAAAATTACGAAAACATATCCACGGGATTGTATCGACGCGAGGATCGCGAATACAAGATCTGTTTTGGGATTTGAGCTACGAAAATACAAGTTTTAGGCCAAAACATTTAGAAAGAGGGTTTGCAGGTTCTAGGCTGAAATGACATCAGAAAATTATGAAATTAATGTGAGGAGCCCTAAATGATAATAGGATGCTACTGTAGAAGTTTGGAACCGTTTTAAAACTATTTGATTAGAAAATTAATTAGTTAAGTCAAAACAATAATTATTGAAAAATGAATTTTTATCGAAATTGTTTTGAGTATTTGAGGAAATGTGAAGTTACTGAAATGTCTTATAATTAGTCTAGTACTTTAAAATATTTTTATAAGAAATTTTTGAAATCGTTTTGATATACAACTCCTGACTAACCATTATACAGATAATAATTTTTTTAAATGTTGAAATTACGTAATTGCGTAATTTGATGTGTTGAAAAATACTGGTTGTTACAATAGTATATTTAATTAACTGTTCCATGTTATGAGTGGGGGAGACTTATGGTCTCCCCCTCATTTATCCACCATAAACACCCCACTACATGGTAGTGGGGTGGACCTTTGGTCTATTAGAGACCATTGGTCTCCCCTCTTAATATGTTGATATAATAAAATGGCACCATGAGCTATAGCCATGGTTGATTGATCTCCAACACGTTATCAGCACGAATTCGCTCTAGAGATAAAAATTTGAGCCATAAAAAAATTTCATCTTCCCCACAAAATTTCCCTCTTGCGAAGGAATCTTGTTTGTTGTGGTAAAGTTGCGATGAACCTGCAAGGGGTTGCGGGAGCGGGGATATTATTTTTCTCTCTACGTATTCTATTGGTTCTTCCCGAGATCATTGATCTAGAGGTAATTTCCTTGGCTCATAGATAATTGGGTTATGCAAATATTAATGTTTTTGCTAAAAATCAAGTACATACACCTCATTAATTGAGATGAGAAAAATCTTAAGCAACCCTTTTTGATTTTTGATGTACTTGATCTAGATTATTAAAAACCAATCCTGTTTTTTTCCCCAAATTGGGGTGTTATGACAGAGTTTTTACTCTTTCAACTTTGAATAGCTTCAGTGAGTATAGCTTCAGTGAGTATACAACACTAAAATATAAAAAAGCAGAAAGCAACAACAAAAAAACATGGAATTGTACCAACCAGCATTGTACCAACCAGCATGTTTCTTGAAACTCATAAAGAAAACTGAACTCTATGTATAATATCCCACTGCATACCTTATTATAGTTCCATTGCAATCAACATCAATCTTTCTAAAAAGAACACTTGAGAAGAATGATGGTAGCTTGCAGATTCCCTTTATGACCAATCTGAATTCTGATATTATACAAAAGTAGAAAGTTTATGGCTCTTAACATTCTGATATTACCCCTTGTAGGGGGGCTTCTCACTGCGCCGACCCCCCTGTTCGGGGGGCTTCTCAGTTTAAATTTGAGCAAAAGGGAGGGTGTTTAAATTTGAGCAAGAGGGGAGATTATGAAATTGATTTCATTTTCAATTTTTTGGAGGCTGGATCTGACCCTAAACCCTAAGGTTAGGGTGAGGAAATTATAATACAACACTTAACATATGGGCTATCTGCAATAGTCCATTAACCCCTTTAACAATAAACTTATATCATATTTTCTAATTGGATGTTGGGCCTGAAGCCGGCATAAACCAATTGCATATTTTTAATTTGCTGTTGGGCGTAAACCCAGCAGCAAGCCTAAGGGCTTTTACTTAATAATTGGGTTATGTTATCTTTCTGTTTTAAATATCAATTTAACTCAGAAAAATTCAATTTAATCTAGAAAAATATCAGAAATTACCAGAACATTAGTGGAAATTCTGAAAAATCTGGATAATTGATGTGTTATATTAATATATTCTTTTTGGGATGCTATTTGTTTTTGGTCCATATAATATTAGTAAAATCAATATCTGCATACTTTGGATTAATTAGATTTTTTTAATTTAATAATTATGAAAGGTCCTGAGATCGGTCTGCCATTAATTATCTAACCTAACGGTGCATGATATGTCTCCACGTGGCCCAAGTAATTATTAAATATTTTATATTTCTCCAATATATTGCGTGCGATGTTAATTAAATTAAATTTGATATGCCTATGATATTGCGCAATTATTTATGCCTATGTTTGTTGCATAATTTATAAATTGCGTGGATGTTTAATAAATTTCGTTGTGGTTTTGGATCGGCAAGTTTGTCACCTTTTTATATTACTCGCATTTTTTTTCTTTTTTGAGAGAAATTGTAGTGAGGATATAATTTGTATAAAGCCAAAGACCGGAGTTTCTTTCCTTGAAGACGGATGCCAAATTACAAAGTTGCAGGGACCCCAATGGATTTCCAAGTTGTAATTTTTCATTTTAGTCTTTTGTATTCTTTGGACTGTATAACTTTTGGACTTTATTATATGGTGACTGGCCGATCCACGCAACTAATTTATTAACTTTACATGAATTTTTAAATATGTTTTATTAATTCATGTCATTTTAAATGCATAGATAATATGGCAAAAATAGTGAGCGTCGACTTTGAAGTTCTCGATACGGCTGAAAAGAATTATCTGAGCTGGCATGTGGACCTGAAGTTCCACTTGCGCGCACAGGGCCTAGCCACAATCTCTACTCATGTGCCCACGGCAACAGGCACTGTTGAGGCAGCTTCTATACCAAAAGCCTCTGATGTAGATAAGGCGAAAGCCATAATCTATATCAGGCGACACATTGATTGGACCCTGAAGGCCGAGTATCTCACTGTAGAAGACCCACTTGAGTTATGGACTGCACTGGAGGACATGTATAAGCATCAGAAAGATGTGATCCTCCTATGTGCACGGTATGAGTGGGAAAATCTCCGTCTACAAGACTTCAAGTCTATTGCTGAGTATAACTCAGTATTTCACAATATCACCTCCCGCCTGAAGCTGTGTGATGAACAAGTGACGGAAGAACGAATGTTGGAAAAGACTTACACATCCTTCCATGAGAAGGATGCCATCCTCATGCAACAGTACCATGAATGCAAGTTCACTAAGTACTCTGACCTGCACTCCTGCCTTCTCATGGCAGAGTAGAACAGAGACTTACTACTGGCCACCCATAACTTACGCCATGCAGGCTTAGCTTCTCTCCTGAGGCTCACAGAGTTTCTTTCCAGAAGCAGAAGAACAAACAGAAGGAAAAATTCAACAAAGGAAAAGCCCCTAAGAGGCAGGCCAGCGGTCCTCCCCAGCACAACATCCCTCCCCAGAGCAACAAAAATGAGGGAAAGAAGAAGCTCCAGTGGAAGAAAAAGAACACTGGACAGACGTCTATTCCCAAGAATAATTAGGAGGACAAATGCCACAGATGTGGAATGACTGGACATTGGTCTAGAAACTGTCATACTCCACGACACCTCTAAGATATGTATCAGGCAAGTCTAATGTCTCCCGTTGAAACAAATCTGGTGGACAACCAGCCGATAGCCAAGGCCACACTGGATGACTTCGAGAATGAAGACCTCATAGAGTGATGTCATATTTATCGGTTATGCATTTACTTTGTCATCTGTAGTTGGTTTAATCTTTACTTTTTCTATAAATGAATGTCTTCCTTTTATTAACGTATTGATTTCATTATCTATGGATGAAGTGTGAGTGCCTAGTGGACAGTGCCTTGACGCACACAATCCTTCGAGAAAAAAAGCTATTTTATTAGCTTAAATAATTATGATGGTCTTGTCATTACTATTTCAGGACTGTCTAACAAATTGAAGGATCTGGTGAAGCAATAATTATGCTCCCAAATAACACAAGACTAATAATAAAAGATGCACTTTTCTCTCTTAAATCTAATAGGAATCTATTAAGTTTCAAAGATATTCGTTTAAACGGATATCACTTAGAAACTATAGATATACATAAGGATGAATATTTGTATATTACTCGTCAAAAATACGGTTTAAAAACTGTCTTAGAACGAATTAAGGGACTCATGTCGGGTCTCTATCATACTTATATTAAACTTGTAGAAGCTAATTTGACTGTGCACCAGAAGTGCCTTTCATCGTCAGAATTCAAACTCTGGCATAACAGACTTGGTCACTCTGGATCGGCAATGATGCACCGCATCATCACCCAATCTTTAGGACATAATCTGAAGAACCTGAAGATTCTTCATAAAGGTAATTTTTCATGTCTGCCTTCTTTCAAGGGCAAATTAATAACGAGACAATCCCTACTGAAAGTGGGATTAGAGTCTCCTAGCTTCTTGGAGATAATACATGGGGATATTTATAGTCTTATTCACCCCGCAGGTGGCCCATTTCGGTACTTTATGGTACTGATAGACGCATTATCAAAATGGTCTTATGTGTGTCTCTTGTCCACCCGCAACCTAGCTTTTTCAAAGCTTTTGGCAAAATTATTAAGTTGCGGGCTCATTTCTCCGATAACCATATCAAGAAAATACGTCTTGATAATGCGGACGAATTCACTTCTCAAGTCTTTCAAGACTATTTCCAAGCAACTGACATCAAAGTTGAACATCCAGTAGCACATGTTCACACCCAGAATGGGTTAGCAGAATCTTTGATAAAGAGACTGCAATGGATTGCCCGTCCATTGCTGATGCAGCCTGTGGATGCTTGGTGCCATGCCATACTGCATGCCGCGTCGCTTATCAGAATATGGCCCTTTGGTGGCCATATTTTATCACCGATTCAGCTAGCGTATGGTGCACCTCCAAATATCTCTCATTTGAGAGTGTTTGGTTGTGCAGTCTACCCCCCATTGCACCACCTCAAAGGACCAAAATGGGTCCACAGCGTCGTTTGGGTATCTATATAGGGTATGATTCACCCTCTATAATTAGATATCTTGAACCCCTGACAGGTGACGCATTTAAGGCATGTTTTGATGACTGTGAGTTTGATGAAAATGTTTTTCCAAAACTAGGCACACAATCTAAGAAGCCAGAAGCTTCTGAGACCATTTTTTGGGACACAAAGACTTTGTCTCATTATGATCATCGTACTAGTCAATGTGAAGATGAGATCCTGAAGATCCTTCATCTTCAGAATATAGTACATCTACTACCGGATAATTTTTCTGACAACCAAAAGATTGTCAGATCACACGTCCCTGCTGTCAACACGCCAGCTAGGATTGACATCCCCAAAGATGGATGCAATCCACTGGCAGCAGAATCGGCTATACCTCAATTTAAGAGAGGACGCCCACCAGGTTCGAAGGATAAAGCTCCTCGAAAAAGAAAAATCTTGGAGAAATTAAGATGAACCCTACACAAGATGCTGAGCTCAGACCAGCTACCTCTCCCCTCCTACATTCCCCAGAAAAGGAAACTATATGAGAAACATCATTAAATTTTGTACATACTGGGGAGGTACTAGACAGAAAAAGCACTGTCGTTGACGACGACTTTGCGTTCAATATTGCCGTGCACGTCGCTGAATATGATGATGACATCGAACCACGATCTCTTGCTGAATGTAAACGCAGAGATGATTGGCCAAAGTGGAACGAGGCAATAGGAGTAGAGCTGTACTCATTCTTGAAACGCGAAGTTTTAGGACCAGTAGTCCAAACACCTAAAGGTGTAAAACCTGTGGGTTATACGTGGGTGTTTGTCAGAAAAAGAAATGAAAATAATGAGATCGTACGCTACAAAGCACGGCTTGTAGCACATGGATTCTCCTCCCAACGACCAGGGATAGATTATGAACAAACCTATTCCCCTGTTATGGATGCGACTATGTTCCGATTTTTATTAAGCATATCATCTCTGGAAAGCCTAGAAATGCAGCTCATGGACGTTGTGACTGCATATCTATATGGTAATATAGATAAAGAAATCTATATGAAACTCCCTGAAGGATATAAATTACCTCCAGAGATAGCAGAGAGACCTCGGGACGTCTACTCTGTAAGGCTTCAAAGATTAATATATGGTCTTAAGCAATCAGGTAAAATGTGGTATAACAGACTGAGTGATTTTCTTGCACAGCAAGGTTTCACCAATAATGAAGTCTGCCCATGTATCTTTATTAAAAGATCGGATACATGATTTGTTATAGTCCCCATTTATGTGGACGACTTAAATCTCATTGGATCTCCTGCAGAGATTGCTGAGATATCTGCAAGCCAAAAGAATACTTTTGAAATGAAAGACCTAGGCAAAACAAAGTATTGTCTTAGCTTGCAAATCGAACACCTACGTAGTGGTATCCTGTTACACCAATCCACATATACAAGGAAATTACTGAAAAATTTCCATATAGATAAATGTTATCCTATAAGTACACCAATGGCCGTAAGATCCTTGGATGTACATAAGGACCCCTTTCGTCCGCTGGGAGAGGGGGAGGAGATGTCAGGTCCTGAAGTACCTTATCTTAGTGCCATTGGAGCCTTCTATATCTGGCTAAATGTACGCGTCCCGATATAGCGTTCTCAGTAAATCTTCTAGCCAGATATAGTTCATCGCCTATAAAGCGCCACTGAAACGGAGTTAAGCAGCTTATGCGCTACCTCCAAGGGTCAATAGACCTGGGATTATATTTCCCTAAAAGTGGATCTCCCACTTTAGTTGGTTATGTAAATGCAGGTTATAGGTCCGATCCTCACACTGAGAAATCACACACTGGTTTTGTGTTCACCTACGGTGGTACAACCATCTCCTGCAAATCTGTGAAGCAAACCACCTATCTCTTCCAACCATTCTGAGCTCCTCACGATCCATGAAGCAAGCAAAGAATGTGTATGGCTTCGTTCAGTGATTCATCACATCTTAATGACTACCGTCCTAAAGACTGGTGACCTTGAGCCAATCACGATATTTGAGGACAATGCAGCCTGCATATCTCAACTACAGACTGGTTTCATCAAGGGTGACAAGATGAAACACATATCTCTTAAATTCTTCTGGACGCACGACCTACAAAAGGAGAAGCAAGTCGAAATACATCAGATTCAGTCTTGTAATAATTTAGCAGATTTGTTTACTAATGCTCTGCCTAGATGTATTTTTGTAAAGCTTGTAAAAGGAATCGGGATGAGACAGCTGAGAGACCTACAATCCTGAAGCTTGTACGGAACATGGGGAGTAACATGTGGGTTGTACTCTTTTTTCTTAAGACTGTTGGTTTTCCCACTAGGTTTTCCACAACTAAGATTTTAACGAGGCAAACACGTTTACTCTGGATGCAGAAGTATCCACCCCATTAGCATCATGAATCCTGAAGTATTCATATGCTAAGTCCAAATGTATTGGAAGGATAATGGGGAGTGTTATGAGTGGGAGAGACATATGGTCTTCCCCCCCCCCCCCCCCCCCCCCCCCCCCCCCCCCCCCCCCCCCCCCTCATTTTTATCCACCATAAACACCCCACTACATAGTAGTGGGGTGGACCTTTGGTCTACCAGATACCATTGGTCTACCCTCTTAATATGTTGATATAATAAAATGACACCATGAGCTATAGCCATGGTTGATTGATCTCCAACATTCCAATCCTTATATACATTTGTATTCGGTTCTAAATTTTGTTTTCATATATTATTCTTGTCCGTAAACTTACTCATGATTGTGGGTACAAATATCATAAAATTTATTCCCGTAGCATAAAACGTTGACGTCTACAAGAACATCTAAGCGTAGTAGCATTTAATGGACCTAAACGGATAAGGCCGAAATAAGACCAATTGAGGAGCATCTTACTGTAGCATTTAATGGACCGTCAACAATAACCCAAATAAAAACAAAACCCTGTGGCTGTTTACTAGGCTCCGTTCTACCGAACCAAACTATGAGATGGAATAGCCGTACTGCATGAGTCCACGCGTCCCGAACCCTGTGCCTGTTTACTAGGCTCCGTTCTACCGGCCAAGTCTATATGGGCCCGCTCCGTTCTAACGATATTTAAACCCCTTTTGGATTGAGAGGGTTAGGGTTTGAGAGAAAAGAGAGAGGGAGATCAAGATGATATTGGTCGCGGTGGTGGCGGAGCTGTTGGAGGAGTACACGGCGCTGGTGGCAAGGGTCCTGGAGCAGCTGCTCCACGACGCCCCCTTTCCACGCCGCATGCGCTTCTTGATGCTGCGGAGCCTTCCTTTCGCCTCGCCGCCTCGCGTTCTTCCGGCCGGAGCCGCCGCCTCCTCCTCAGCGTCTTCCCGCGTTCGCTGAATTAGAGACTAAAAATCGTATATTTAGCTTCAACTCTTTTTTTTTTCGCCGTCTAGTTTTCCTGCTCGTGTTGAAGTTGAGATTTTTGATGTTGCTGCTGCTTGTACAAATTTTAGTGGTAGTAGTATGAGTCGATTTTGCGCATTATCGCTCCGCGTACTGAAATTTTGTGAATACACAATCTTGAAGCAGGTCTGTTCTGGAGTTTCATCCGTTTTCTTTTCCCTCCCTTTTTCTGACGTTTAGAATCAAAATCAAACTGTTTGTGTAATTCATTTTCGTGATCTTGAATTTTTTTTCTCGATTTAGGAGTAATCGATGAAAAATTGAATGATGTATAATTGGATGATGATTCCGGAAAAAGTGTGGACCCGTTGTATAATTGGATGAATTTTTTTTTGGCATTTGGGTAAAGATTGGTGTATGTATTCTAAAACCTCAAAATCCAAATACATGTAAACTTTATGGTGTTTTGACTCTTAAGTCCCTCGTTTCAAATAGGCTTTCAAATGGGTTTATAGATCTGAAACCGTTAAATTTGCAATAGTTAAATTGAGGGTCAAGGCACGTTAGGTCCAGTTAATTTTAGTATGACTTTTATTACGATGGTCAATGATGTGTAAAACATATTTAAGAAATTAAAGAAAATATTTTTAAAACACGTATGTTAGCACAGGAAATTTTCCCGAGTTGGCAGCATAAATATACATGATTCTCTTTCGGAATTGAAAAAAAAATTGATCTTAAAAAGGAAAAACTGTTTCGAAGAGAGGAGGCAGCATTCACTATTAGGGGGTTTAAATTGAACATTTTCCTTCAAGTTCAAATGTCTAGTTTTCTTGAGAAAGAACTGGAAAGGGTGTATAACTGGATGAGGATGCCAATAGGGTGGACCATTCAGGTTGCTGATCAATCCAAACAATGCTACTACATGACAACCGTGGGCCATATCTCAAGTAGCATTTTGAGGAAGACTGAGAGAGGCTTACGGTGCCGCAGTCTCTGTAACTCTAGCAGATTGATAATGACTGCTGAGCAGTTGAATACAGGGAGACACTATCCAGTGCCATCAAAAAACCAAAAAGAGAAAGAATTGTTATGAAAGTGATATGTAGGCAAGCAGCTCATGTGAGCTGGTAAATGCCTATATTCATGTCATTGTCAAAGAAGAGAAATCAATAGCATTTTCTATAGCACTGTAAATGAGGACTGTACCACAGGAAGAAAAGCATTGCTTGCATGAATGGAGTGTTGAAAAATATGATACAAAACATCAAAAAATATGCACTTGTTGTGAAGGGAAATATAGGGAGAATAGGTGTAGAAGGTTAAGAGCCCCCTACCCTTGTATTTATAGCTTTCAATAGTGGGTTGGATACCCAATTGGCCCAATGGGCCTATTCATAACACTTCCCCTTATCTAACCAACATTGAATAAGGGGTGGATTCTTCAGGATCCGAGTTAGGATAACTGCCTTGTTAAATAAAGAACAGTTAATCCATAACTTCCCCTGTTTTGGGGATGTGTCTAGGGGTGGATACTTCAGGATCCAGAGTCAACGAGGTTGCCTCGTCAAAACCTTGACTACGGAAAACCCAGTGGGAAAAAACCTGTAGCCAAGGGAAAAGAGTACAACTCTGCAGTTGACTCCCCCTCATCTGACCAAGCTTCAGTCTTGCAGATGTCCTATGAATCTATACATCAGTCTCCTATGTATCTATGAGTTCATAGTTCTCTCATCCTGACCCAGTTTACATTTACTCACTCTCCTCATCCCAATCCCATATACAAGTTTCTCAAAGATACTAGTAGGCAGGGATTTGGTAAGCAAATCCGCCAAGTTATTACATGATTGGATCTTTTGTACCTCAATCTGCTTTTGCTTCTGAAGGTCGTGCGTCCAGAAGAACTTGGGGGAGATATGCTTCGTCTTGTCACCTTTGATGTAGACGTCCTGTAGCTGGGCTATACATGCTGCATTGTCTTCATGGAGTGTAGTAGGTGCAAGAACGCCGGTCGTTAGGCGGTGGAGGTGAGGATGTGCTGGATCACCGAGCGTAGCCAGAAGCATTCCTTGCTTGCTTCGAAGATCGCTAATAGCTCTGAGTGAGTGGATGAGACGGTCGTCATGGTCTGCTTCACAGATCTCCAGGATATGGCAGTGCCGCCATATGTGAACATGTATCCGGTCTGAGACTTCTCTGTATGAGGATCGGACCTGTAACCTGCGTCAGCATAACCAACTAAACCAGTTGATGCCCCTTTCCTGTAGAATAGACCTAAGTCTATGGACCCTTGGAGGTAGCGCAGAAGATGCTTAACTCTGGCCCAGTGCCGCTGTGTAGGTGCAGCACTATATCTGGCTAGTAAGTTTACTGCAAACGCTATGTCAGGGCGGGTGCAGTTAGCCAGGTAAAGGAGTGCACCGATAGCACTTAAATAAGGCACTTCGGGGCCTAGTACTTCCTCCCCCTCTTCCAGCGGCCGGAAGGGGTCTTTGTGTACATCCAATGATCTGACGACCATCGGAGTGCTGAGGGGGTAGCACTTATCCATCTGAAACTTTTTCAATAAGTTCGATGTGTAATTTGACTGGTGTAACAGGATCCCATCTTTAAGATGTTCTATCTGAAGACCTAAACAGAATTTTGATTTTCCGAGGTCTTTCATCTCGAAGGTTTCTGTCAGGCTTCTAGAAATCTTTGCGATCTCTTCAGGAGATCCGATGAGGTTTAAGTCGTCTACATAGACGGCTATAATTACAAATCATGTTGCCTTTGCTCTTATAAAGATGCAAGGACAAACTGGGTCGTTTTTAAATCCTTGCTGTGCAAGGAAATCGCTCAGTCTGTTATACCACATCCTTCCGGATTGTTTTAGACCATATAATGGTCTTTGCAGTTTCACTGAGTAGATGTCACGTTCTCTCTTTTAGTGCTGCAGGCAAAGAATAACCGTCAGGCAATCTCATATAGATGTCTCGGTCTAGGTTGCCATATAGGTATGCGTAACCACGTCCATGAGTTGCATATCTAAACCCTCTTGTGCTGTTAAGCTAATGAGGAATCGGAAGGTGATCGCGTCCATGACCGGGGAGTATGTGGCTTCAAAATCCACCCCAGTACGTTGGGTAAAACCCTGCGCTACAAGCCTTGCTTTGTAGCGTACGATCTCATTCTGTTCATTTCGTTTTCTAACAAATACCCATTTATAACCCACAGGTTTTATACCTTTTGGTGTCTGGACTATGAGTCCGAAGACCTTGCGTTTGGTGAGTGAATCCAACTCCACTCCTATTGCCGCTTTCCACTTTGGCCAATCATCTCTGCTTTGACATTCTGTCAGAGAGCGTGGTTCAATATCATCGTCGCAGTACGCGACGTTGATGGCAATATTACACGCAAATGTGTCATCTATTGTTGTGCTTTTTCTGTCCCAATACTCCCCAGTTCGTACATAGTGTATCGATACTTCATTTTCTCCTGGTTTTTCCTCTTCATGAGAGTTTGGGAGAGATAGGGTAGCAAGGCTTATATTAGCATCCTGTGGTGGTATTTGTTTACCATTGCCAAGGGTCCTACTCTTTCGAGGGACTTGGTCCTTGGATCCTGGTGGTTGTCCTCTCTTTTTGAGAGGTCCAACCATTTCTGCTGCAGGCGGATTGCATCCATTTTGCGGTATGTCAATCCTAGCTGGAGTGTTAGCAGCAGGGACGTGTGATTTGACAATCTTTTGGTTGTCAGTAAATTTGTCCGGTAAGAGATGGACAGTGTTTTGGATGTGGAGAATCTTCAGGACCTCCTCCTCACACTGGCTTGTTGGCGGATCAAAGTGACCTAAAGTTTTTGTATCCCAAGTGATACTTTCTGAAGCTTCGGGCTTCTTTGTCTGTGAGCCTAGTCTTGGAAACGATGTTTCATTGAATTCACAGTCTTCTAGACGTGCCTTAAAGACGTCTCTTGTAAGGGGTTCTAGGAATCTAATTATGGAGGGGGTGTCAAACCCAACATAAATGCCTAGGCGACGTTGTGGACCCATCTTTGTCCTTTGTGGTGGTGCTATGGGGACGTATACTGCACAACCAAATATTCTCAAATGTGAGACAATTGGTGGGGCTCCAAGTGCTAGTTGCATTGGAGAAGATGACTGACCTCCAGAGGGTCTTAATTTTATTAAAGATGCAGCATGCAAAATTGCATGACCCCACGCATTCACTGGCATCTGGGATTGAAGTAATAATGGACGAGCGATCCATTGCAGTCTCTTAATTAGAGATTCTGCTAACCCATTTTGGGTGTGAACATGCGCTACAGGATGTTCGACTTCAATTCCCTGAGCTTGGCAATAGTCTAGAAAGACTTGTGACGTAAACTCCCCCGCATTGTCCAGACGAAGTTTCTTTATCTGGTGGTCGGGGAAGTGTGCCCGTAACTTGATTATCTGAGCTAAAAGCTTAGATAGTGCTAGGTTACGGGTGGACAGTAGGCACACATGTGACCACTTAGTAGATGCGTCTATCAGGACCATAAAGTACCTGAACGGACCACTTGATGGGTGAATCGGCCCACAAATTTCTCCGTGGATTCTTTCCAGAAAACTGGGGGACTCCACATCCACTTTCAGTGGAGAGGGTCTCGTGATCAGTTTACCCTTGTAACAGGGCGGACATGGGAATTTGCCTTTTTGAAGAATCTTCAGGTTCTTCAGGTCAATGCCCCTGGAGTTCTTTATGATGCGGTACATCATAACCGAACCAGGGTGTCCCAGTCGACTGTGCCAGAGTTGGAATTCTGGTGTTTGGGGGCACTGCAGGTGCTCCACCATGGATGTTTCTGGAGTTTGTATACTTGTTTGGTAGAGTCCCGAGGGGAGTCCCTTGAAACGTTCCACAATGGTTTTTGAACCATTTGTAAGAGCCGTTACAAGCAAGTATTCCCTTTTATCTTCCTCGACCGTCTCTAAGTGATATCCGTTTAAACGGATGTCTTTAAAACTTAGGAGGTTTCGGATGGATTTAGGGGAGTATAACGCATTTTTAAGTGTTATTTGTGTGTTGCCGGGGAGCAATATAATTGCTTCCCCTGATCCTTCGATTATGTTTGCTGGTCCTGAGATTGTTCTCAGTGGGCCAGAATAGCTACTTACGCTCGTGAAGTAGTCTATGTTTTGAAGGATCGAGTGCGTCGATGCACTGTCCACTAGGCAGATAAGTTCCATATCTAAAAAAAAGGGGAAAGACATTCAAGCAATAAATGAAGAGAAAAGATCTACTTTCATAAAGATAAATGCTCAAAATATTGTTTTGACATGGAAATAAAACTAGATACGATGGATAGAAATAGAAGATACATTGCTAGTGCATAGAAATGGTCCAGATCTAGAGAGTGTCATCTCCCATGAAGTCTTCAGGAGTCCATGAGGTCTCTGCCAACGCTGCGCTCTCAATCAGGTTTGTCTCAGCTCGAGGCTTGAGGCTTGCCTGGTAGAGGTCCTGGAGGTGTTTTGCTCTGCGGCAGATTCTGGACCAGTGGCCCGTCATCCCGCATTTAGAGCACTTGTCCTCCTAGTCTTTCTTGGGAGTGCCACCTTTGTTGGGAATCCTCTTCTGCTTCTTGTCCACGAACTTCTGGTTCTGAGGAGGAGCTGGGGGAGTGGCCTTCTTCCGCTGCTCCTGTTCTTTCTATTTCTGGAATTTTGCCTTTTTGTCCGTCTTCTTCTTCAGGGAAGACTGGAAGTGAGCCTCTGCAGGAGGTGGCAATGGAGCGGAGCCAGGAGGGCGCAGGTTGTGGGTGGCAACCAACAGGTCTCTGTTCTGTTCAGCCATAAGCAGGCATGAAAGCAGGTCAGAGTACTTTGTGAACTTCCTCTCTCTATATTGTTGCATAAGGATCATGTCCTTTTCGTGGAAAGACGTGAAAGTCTTTTCCAGCAACATCTTCTCCGTCACTGGTTCACCACACAACTTCAGGCGTGAGGTGATGCGGAAGAGAGCTGAGTTGTACTCCGCTACGGATTTGAAATCCTGTATGCAGAGGTGAGTCCACTCGTACTGTGCACGTGGGAGTATGACATCCCTCTGATGTCTGTACCTCTCCTCGAGTGCATCCCACAGCTCGTAGGGGTCCTCTACAGTGAGGTACTCGTCCTTTAAGGTCGAGTCTAAGTGTTTCCTGATATATATAATGGCTTTCGCCTTTAATATATCGGAAACTTCCTCTGTATGAGGTGCTTCCACTGAAGCCTCCTTGTTAGCTGGGGCAGTACTTGTTGTTGCCTTTTCAGTCTGTGTGAGACTGAAACCATGAGAGCGCAGATGGAACTTCAGGTCGAACTGCCAACTCAGGTAGTTTGACCCATCGGCCTTCAGGACCGAGAAGTCGACATTTGCGAGTCTGGCCATTTAATGATCTAGCAATGTAAAGAAAAACAGCATGTATCATTAAGACTGAATAAGACAGACATCCACGCATGTAATGTAAATATTTTCATAGCATGAATTTAATTAATGTGATTTTAACATACATGCTTTTTTTCCAGATAATGTGAATAATTAATGAATAAAGATTAACATTCACACATGCTGTTAAGAAGTTTCATTGTGACATTAAACATGGTATTTAAGCTAATTAACAACCACGCAGTTAATGCATAAACAATGAAACAGAAAAATGACTTAGGACTATGGGGATCAGCCAGCCAACACCGAAAAAATAAAAAGGAGTACAGTCCGAAGTTACATCAAAATAAATGCATGAAAAATAAAGTACAACTCGGGAACTTCAGAGAGAAGCCCCTATCTTCATTGAGTGAACGCCTTCAGCTTCTTTTTGGTGTCCTTCGGTCTTCTTTTTACATTTTCATCCTCACATACAAAATTTCTCTCAAAAAAGAAAAATTACAGGAATTTAAAACGGTGTCGGAAACCTGGCTGATCCCTAAAAACATAGCCTAATATTGCACATCCACGCAGATAATATATTCGAAACATACAACCACGCAGATAATCAAAACACAGGCATTTAAAATAATTTAAATTTGTGTGCGACATGCAAAAGACCTTTTTTTTGAAAAACTTTTACCTTTTGATCCATATTTTAATGTTTTATTTTACCGCTAGAAAACCCTTTTTAAAATTTCTTTTAATTATTTTGGGCTTTTTAGGGCCAAGAATAAATAAAAGAAAAATGATTTATGTGAATGTGCTAATTTTCTGGCCTTTTGGGCCATGAAAACAACCCATTAGGGTTAATATTGGGCCTCCCCCGAAAAATGACCCGTTAGGGTTAGGGTTTCAGGAAACCCTAGGGGGCCCGCGGCGTGTCGCCGCGACGGCTGGCCGCGTAGGACGCGGCCGCCGTGGCGGCGACGAGCCGCGGCTCCAGGCCGCGGCAACTGGCCGCGGCCTGAGGCCGCGGCGCAGGGCCGCGGCTTCAGGCCGCGGCAGTTGGCCGCGGCCTGAGGCCGCGGTAGCTGGCCGCGGCAGCTGGGGCCGCGGCTGCTGGCCGCGGTTTCAGGCCGCGGCCGCCGCGGCCTGAGGCCGCGGCGTGCGATTTCCGCCGGCGGCGCTAGAGACGCGCTGCCGTTCCGCCCTACGGGCGTGCGGATTTTTGTATCAAAGGCGGGGGGTAAAAAAAACGGATTTTTCAACTATTTAGATCGCTAAAAACAGATTTTTATTGTTTTTAGGCATGTAGATCTAATAAAAAATTGAATTTTACCGTGTTTATAAACTTTTTGATCCTAAAACATGCAGATCTAATGAGAAAAGCAAGTTTAGATCTAAAAAGTTTTGATTTTTACCTTTAGATTCGACGAGGAATCTAGGCGACGGTTGGTGAAGGATGCCCTTTTCGCTTCCCGTTGAGAAGATTACGATCTTCTTGAATCTGAGCAATTGATGGATCTCCTTCCCCGCGAGCCGCAGTCTCCTCCAACGAGCGTGATCGTGCTGATAACGTGTTATGAAGGGAAATATAGGGAGAATAGGTGTAGAGGGTTAAGAGCCCCTACCCTTGTATTTATAGCTTTCAATAGTGGGTTGGATACCCAATTGGCCCAATGGGCCTATTCATAACAGTACTAAGATTAATCTAGTATTTATGAGGAATTTTTGAAGATTTTTTTTGAGATTTTTTGGAGCCCGAATCAATGAGTTTCAGAAGTCCACCCCATCATCTATTTTTCAGAATATAAAAAGCCTAGAGGAATAGGGTAACATGTGGGCGTGGCCCGCAGCAGCGAGCGGGCGTAGCCCAGCAGAGCGGTGCCTCGCATGAGGCCCAATGTGCGTTGGAGAGGAGCGCATAGCGCGTGCGTGTGGCGCACGTAGATGCAGGATGCAACATATGTGCCCACGGATGCAGATGACACCTCGCATTGAGTGCAGAGTCCTAATCTGTTTCGGACCCGTTTTCACCGACAGACCCATTAGTATTTAAACAATGTTTTGACTATAGTTTTGATGTGATTATTACATGGTTTTAAGGAAATTTTCTGTAGACGTTTATGGCTATATGTAGACAGTATAGATGGTAAACTTGTTGAGTGATGTATGTCCTCAGTTTATTTGTATTTGATGCAAATGGATTTTAATATTAGAAATGTGAATTTTGCATATGATGCAAAGGGATTTAAATGTGTCGTAAAATGTTTACGTACATATTTAATATAATAAACGTGTGGAAGGGGTTATCTAGATGACAGGATCGTACCGGTCTAAACGCAGGTTTAAACTGCGTCAAAACAGACTCCAAACACATAAAATAGAGCCAAAACAGTCAATTTAGCCCATTAGAGGCATTGCGGGTCTGGGCTCGCACCCATGGGCGCCCAGACCTGCCCACATGCTGAGCTGATTAAACCATAAGGGGTTTTTAAGCGGCGGTTGGGTCGGTTCATAAAGCAGGTTTTGGGCTGATTTTGGAGCCTCGTTTGAGGGGGTCAAACGAACTCGAAATGGGGTGCCGTTTTTTTTTCCAAAAAGTTCACCATTCAACACTCTTCGCAACGATGTGTGACATCGCTCTTGGAGATCAATGGTGGGAGAGAGTTAATTGCTCAAACATTGCATTTGCGAAATGCATGTTTTGCACAAAGTAAAATCTTTAAATACGTTTAGTCCCACATCGAAAATGGAGTGAAGGGGAGGGGTCTGGTGCCTATATAAATAGGGGTCTACCCCCTTTCTTAAAACTCGTCCCAAGCTCCAGATCTGAGTAGCTGCATTAAACGTGAGCAAACCCGGATCTGAGCTTAAAAAATATTCGCTTTCTCCCTAAATTTCTTCCTTGCTCCTGGTGAGGCTCTAGAAAAGCTACGAAGGATCTCGGATTGGATCCAAAGTCTTAACAAAGGATCCACTCAAGGTGAAATCTTATTCGACGTGTGGTTGGATGGCGACAAGGGTGTTGCTCGCCTCGGGACGCAGTACGGTTCGGGAAGCGGTTCGGCTCTAGACGAGGTGCGGCTCGAGACGCGGTTCTACTTGGAAGAAGCGGCACGGGGGCCAAAAAAATGTTGCTGAAAACGACGCTTCGTATTCTGCGGAAACGAAGTGAAATGTATGTAGTTTAAATATTCATGCGTTTATAAATTGCAAATATTAAATAGATCTATCCGTAGGGGTTGGTCAGACCCAACACCGGGATAGTAGAGATTTTGGCTAGGGTTAATAACTTTAGGGCTAGACTTAAAACTGTTGTAAGTGTTATTTTTGATGGAAAATTTAGTCCCACCCCTAAGTGGTTTTGGTGATGAGCACACCAAATGTTGTTAATGTAATAATATTATTATTCAAGTGTGTAGGTTGTGCATTAAGCTAAGTGAAGCTCAAAGCATACTCTGAAAAGAAGAAGCTCAACCATACTAAGAAGATGAAGATGAATCTAGTAGCTCGCATTCTACGCTAAGCACAAATGAAGCTCACAGATGAGGGGAATGAACACGGAGAGAGAATGAGATGTTGCTGGTATGATGATGATGATGATGATGATGTGGTGGTGGTGGTTGTTGTTTGATTGAAGAAGGGGGAGATGATGACGGTGGTGGTGGTGGAGATTGGTGTCGACGAGGAGGAGGGAGGACTGTCTGCAGGCAATGGGGAGGGGGTGGTTATAATGAAGGGAAAACCCCAACGGTTGAGGGTGCAGTGAGAGAGAGGGCTTGTGCTGGCCATTGAAGAGGGGGAGAGGGTGGTTGCCGACAGATGGTAAGGAGGGGGCTGCCGACACTATTGGATAAAGGATTAATTAGGTTAGGTTATTTAGTTTAATGGTGATAGTAATTAGGCTATGGCGAAAGATAAAACAAATAGGGGCGCGCTCGCGTTGACGCGTAGAAATAGTACATACGGACAAAAATCACTCGGATGAATGAAATAAATTACCGGCATGCACGAACTTAAACACGCGTAAAATATAGGCCGTTACAACCCTCTTCTTTACACAACCGAGTCATCATCCTAACACGGCCGAGTCGTCATCTTCACACGACCATAGCACTCTCTCCAAACGGTAGTGGCATCATCTGACACCTTCAGCATCTTCCTCGTTACCGTGAGTTCATCGTGCTGCCATCTTCAACCTATGACACTCACACAGCTACATCATCATCCTCATCACAAAGGGAAGCCTCAACTCCAACCCGTGATCAGATCATCCAGTTTCCATGAAGCATCCCATTTTTGTGACACCCTGCAACAAGCGACATCCTCCTCTCCAGGCCGTGGCATCATCTGCTTCAACTCGACGACGACAACCTCCTTGCTGCTAGTGATCTCCCTGTTGATGTCGATTACCCTTTGATGCTCTTAGCCATGAAACACCTTGGCTGCTATTGTGAATAACATTGAGAACAAACTGCGACACATTCGTGCGACATCCCAGCATCAATCTTCAACTTTTCGTTAGACGTCCCAAGCTTCAAGGCTACGGTAGGGCAAAGTTACGGTACCTCGGACTTCTTATCTCTACCGTGAACTTCCTTGGCAGGAGTGATCTCTTCAAAAGGCAGATTCCCCTATTCCACATGTTGAGTAAAAAGGTCTGGGAAGAAATGCTTTGCACACAACCCTAAGCAGAAAATACAAAGTCTGGATTGCTATGTGTTGGAATTTCATAATTCCATATTTCTATTCCCATATGGTTTTGATATGACAAATATATTCAGTGCTACTAACTCTATCTATGCAGATACAAATACATGCTGAGTTCCACACATTCAGATATCTTCATGCATATTCAAACGGATATATCATAATTCATGAAGCTAGAAAGGCAAAGGCACCTTACATCCACGACTTGGATATATAATCACTTGATAAGGATCCCCTGCAAAGAAGCTTCTCAGATTCAAATGCAGATGCAGTCTTATTTACGGCTATTATGTAATCAATGTAAAATTTACTTTTTTAAAGTTACAAAGCCTTGTGATACTATATCTTAGTCTCCTATGTTCTATTATTCAGAATTCTACACTTCCCAATTTCAAAAATTGTTACCCAGAAAATTGGCAGCCAAATTGGTCGACCAATTTTAAACCTTCGAATTTGACTATGGGATTTCTTGAGCAAACTCCCTTAACCATGTAGATTCTGGATCTGTCTTCTAACGATCAAAATTCCCTCTCTAAATTTTGGTCAACCAATTTTATTTTTTGGTCGACCAAACACAAAACTAGCCGTTTGAAGCCCAAATTTTCAGGAGCGGTTTATGAATGTTTTCCAACGTCATTTACACTCTCCAACCATCCCTAAACACTATATATAGAGGGGTAGACCCTCTCTTTCAAGACACACAATTTCCTTTTCTTTAATTCTATCTTTGTTGCAATCAAGCCTTTGATTTTCTTAAGCATTCAACCATTAGTTGTTCTTTTCTTATTTGTAAGAAGAAATCATTAGATTTCTCTCTTTGTTTAAGAATAGAAGAACTTGGATTTCAACACATTTTGGGAAAGTTGTTCTTTCTTATTTGTAAGAAGAAATCATTAGATTTCTCTCTTCGTTTAAGAACAGAATAACTTAAATTGTGTTTCACCATTATATATCTTGAAATATTGAAGTTTCTTTTTAAAACACAAATCCTTTGAATTCATCCTTAATATTCATACCAAGGCTATATGTGTTTTTCTATTTCATTATTTCTTTAACAGGTTTGAATCTCTATTTTGAGATTGTATAAAGTTTGGGACATGAGGAGTGTCACCATTTTTGTAAGTTTGTACTTGCGGGGCAAGTGATTATAGTGGATTGAAAATCTCTACTGGGAGTAGAGGACTGGACTAGGATCAGGAGGATCCGAATCAGGATACATCTCTGTGTTTGCGATTGCTTTATTTACATACTTGTCATTTCATTTCTATGTCATCTTTGCAAATATCAGTAACGTTTTATTTGTAACAGTTTTTATTGTATACACTATTCACTCCCCTCTAGTGTATTGATCCATACATGCTAAAATTACATTTGGTATTATAGCAAGGTTAAGATGGCAGAATCAAACATGAACGCTGTTCCACACAACTACACCACAAATCAACATCATGAAGGGCACTCTCAAGTTCGTCCCCCTCTATTTGATGGTTCTAACTACTCATATTGGAAAATACGAATGAAGATTCATCTCCAAAGTATGCATTATGAGATATGGGACATCGTAGAGACAGGATACACTAAGCCAACAACTCTTGTTGATGAATGGACCGCTAACGACAAATCTGCAAAGTCCAACAACTCAAAGGCTATGAATGCTTTATTCTGTGCCATGGATAAACATGAGTTTAATCGGGTATCTCATGCCAAAAGTGCAAAGGAGATTTGGCACGTACTCGAGGTAACTCATGAAGGAACCAATAAAGTAAAAGAAATTAAGATTTCCTCTTTGGTTCATAAATATGAGTTGTTCAAGATGCAAGACAAAGAGACAATTGGAGAAATGAACACTATGTTCACTAATATTGTTAATTCTCTTAATGCTCTTGGAAAAGTTTATTCTAATCTTGATCAGGTACGCAAGATTCTTAAAGTACTCTCTCCAGAATGGCGTCCAAAGATTGCTGCTATTGAGGAAGCCAATGATCTTTCCACATTAACCATGGAAAATCTTATTGGTAACCTAATGGCCCATGAAGTTACGTTACAAGATGAGAAAGAAGAATCCGATCAAAAGAAGAAAGTACTCGCTTTCAACGCTACATCAGAAAATGAAGACTCAGATGATGATATAACATTCTTTGTCAAGAACTTCAGAAAATTATTTCAAAAAGGTAAGTATAATAATTTTAAATCTAAGAATACTGATTCTTCTCTCTGCTTTAATTGTAATAGGTCTGGACATATGAAGAAAGATTGTCCGCTTCTCAAGGCTAAGTTCAAAACTTCCAACAACAATGATCAATCCAGGAGAGAAAGGAAGTTTGACAAAATGAAGAAAGCATTTGTAGCAACATGTGATGATTCTTCAGATGATAAAGATGATTATCATAATGAAAGTGCTAACATGTGCTTTATGGCACAAGATGATGAAGATGAGGTAAATTCTTTTAATAACGAAGAATTACTAAATGCATTAAAAGATCTCTATTCTCGTTTCAAAAAATTAAATGGACAACATAAATCTTTGAAACAGAATAATGATAATCTTCTTCTTAAATATCAAGAATTATCTTCTAAAAGCACTACACCAAATTCTATACATATTGAGAATACATCTTCTCAAAATTTGGATCTTAATAAAGAGAATGATCTTCTCAAAACTAATAATCTAGAATTGCATACACAAGTATCCGAAATGGATAAAAGTATCTCATCACTAAAGATGACATACGATGAGATGTCATCCAATGTTAATAAATTTAACAAAGGAAAGATAAATCTCGATGCTTTGCTAAAAATTCAATATCTAGCAAATCATAGACAAGGATCGGGATATTCGCATAAGATTACACCCAAGTCTTGTAACACATCTTCATCTAGTGGAAAAACAATTTTTGTTAAACCACAGAAGAAGAATCACGCATTCATCTACACGAAGAAAGTACACATTCCTACTTCTTCTCCACAAAGAAATGTTACTAACATTTCAAAACCATCTCCGAGGAAACCTACTACGATTAGTATATGGGTTCCTAAGGATTCATGCTTAAAAGATAGAAATGATTATATCGCTCATTATATACATTCTATTGTTTATTCTAGTGATTACATTAGAAAGCCAAATTCCACTTGGGGTTGGCTTCCAAAAATCTAATCCCTAGGACCCTCAAACAAAGGGTACCAATGCTTAATGTTTTATCTTTCAGGTACCTAGACAAGAAAGATGGATTTTGGATAGTGGATGTTCAAAACATATAACGGAAAATGTCAACTTGCTTTCAACCGTTAAATATAAAGATGTAGGCACAGTTACCTTTGGTGACAACAACAAAGGCAAAATCATAGGCACTGGAACAGTTGGTAATACAAATCGGCCTATCATTGAGAATGTTCTCCTGGTTGACGGTTTGAAACACAATTTGCTTTCCATTAGTCAACTATGTGATAAAAATTACAAAATAGTATTTGAACAAAATGATTGCATCATTTATGATTCTGACATGTCATCTATTTTATTCCGTGGTAAGCGTAAGAATAACATTTATATCTTATGCATGTCTGTTATCACTCATAATCATTGTTTAATGATTACGTCAGATGATACACTTTTATGGCATAAACGTTTTGGACACAATAATTTCAAAACCCTAGCACATATTTCAAAACACAAGTTAGTAAATGGAATGCCAAATATTTCTTTCAAACACAAACATTTTTGTGATGCTTGTCAACAAGGAAAAATGCACAAATCTTCTTTTAAATCAAAGGACATTATCTCAACAAAGAGACCATTAGAACTCCTACACTTGGATTTGTTTGGTCCTTCAAGAGTAGCCTCTTTGAATAGAAGTAGATATGCATTTGTCATTGTTGATGATTACTCAAGATACACTTGAGTTATATTCTTACAAAATAAGAATGATGCTTTTGAAGAATTTTCAATATTTTGTAAAAAGATACAAAAGATCAAATCCTCTAACATTGTCACTATTCGTAATGATCATGGGGGAGAATTTGAAAATGAATCTTTTACCAAGTTTTGTAATGAAATGGCATTACTCACAATTTTTCTTTTCCTTGTGCTCCTCCTCAGAATGGAGTAGTAGAAAGGAAAAATACAACTTTACAAGAATGTGCGAGAATAATACTTTGTGATAGTAAATTACCAAAATATTTTTGGTCAGAAGCTGTCAGAACTGCTTGTTACATTATGAATAAAGTTCTTATAAGGCCATTGCTTAATAAAACATGTTTTGAATTATTCTTTAATTGCAATCCTCGCGTATCATATTTTAAAGTGTTTGGATGTAAATGTTTCATTCTTAATACTAAAGATGCACTTCACAAATTTGATTCAAAATCCGATGAAGGTATTTTTGTTGGATACTCAACACGTAGCAATGCCTACAGAGTATATAACAAAAGAACTTAAACAATTGAAGAATCACTACATGTCACCTTTGATGAAAACCCCTCATCAAATTCTCCCATTATTGATGATGAAGAGAATATATTACCTTTATCTAATTCTTTAGATAATATTAAACTTGATGAAATTGATGCTACTAAACCCTCTGTTAAGTCTATTTCAGATAATACAGATCTTCCTAAGGCATTTGCACAAGTTCCAAATCATCCATCAGAGTTAATCATTAGAGATATTACAGATGGAGTGAGAACTCGTAGTCAAATAGAACAAATGGCGCATTGTGCTTTCCTTTCAACCATTAAACCAAAGAAGATGCATGTGAAGACAGTTCATGGATTATTGCTATGCAGGAAGAACTCAATCAATTTCAACGGAATGATGTTTAGGAACTGGTTCCCAGACCAACAGATCATTCAATTATTGGTACCAAGTGGGTATTCAAAAATAAATCGGATGAATCTGGTCAGGTAATTAGAAATAAGACACGATTGGTTGCACAAGGTTATAATCAAGAAGAAGGTATTGATTACGATGAAACATATGCACCAGTTGCACGTCTTGAATCTATTAGGATGCTATTATCATTTGCATGTTTTAAAGATTTCAAGTTATTTCAAATAGATGTCAAAAGTGCTTTTCTAAATGGTTTTCTTAAAGAAGAAGTTTATGTAGAACAACCTCCGGGTTTTATTGATGAAAATTTAGAAAATCATGTTTTCAAATTAAAAAAAGGCTTTATATGGTCTCAAACAAGCACCTCGTGCTTGGTATGAAAGACTTAAAAGCTATCTTTTAAATTCAAGTTATTCTATTGGTAAAATAGATTCCACTTTATTTATTAAAAACATAAAATCTGACATAATCATTATTCAAATATATGGTGATGATATTATTTGTGGGTCTACTAATGAATCTCTTTGCCAAGATTTTTCTAAGATTATACAGAAAGAACTTGAGATGAGTCACATGGGTGAACTCAATTACTTTCTCGATCTTCAAATCAAACAAATAAAGGAAGGAATCTTCATTCACCAAAGCAAATATTCTAAAGAACTCATAAAACGTTTTTCTTTAGAAAGTTCTGTAGAAAAACGTACTCCAATGAGTACATCTACTTCTCTCGACAAAGATTTAAATGGTAAGAGTGTTGATCAATGTCTGTACCGAGGTATGATTGGCTCTTTACTTTATTTAACTGCTAGTAGACCAGACCTTATGTTTTCAGTATGTCTATGTGCAATTTTCAGGCAGATCCTAAGGTTTCACATCTAACTGCCGTAAAAAGGAT
The DNA here is from genome assembly GCA_030789695.1 of Scilla litardierei. Taxonomy (NCBI): domain Eukaryota; kingdom Viridiplantae; phylum Streptophyta; class Magnoliopsida; order Asparagales; family Asparagaceae; genus Scilla; species Scilla litardierei. Next base: position 252,194,901 of record CM061142.1, read on the forward strand.
TTTAGATATGTTAAGCACACTTCTGATTTTGGTTTATTCTATCTTAAGTCAAGCACATTTGATTTATTATAATATAGTGATGCAAACTTTGCTGGTTGTAAATCAGATCGTAAAAGTACTAGTGGTACATGCCACTTTTTAGGACGTGCTTTAGTTTCTTGGTTTAGCAAAAAAGCAAAACTATGTTTCATTATCTACAACCGAGGCAGAATATATTGTCGCCGGTTTAACATGTGCTCAAATTTTATGGATGAAACAAACTATTTCAGACTATGGTATTGATTGCTCAACTTGCCCTATTATGTGTGATAATACTAATGCTATTAATCTTTCTAAAAATCATGTGCAATATTCTCGTACAAAACATATTGATGTACATCATCATTTTTTAGATGATCATGTTCAGAAAGGAGATATTGTTCTTAAATTTATATCTACTGAACATCAAACTGCTGATATTTTGACAAAACTTTTGACAGAAGAGACTTATATTAAGCTTCGAAGAAATTTGGGAATTATTAGTGAATCCGACTTATGACGCTTTCTTATAATATTTTTTTAGAATTTTTCTCAAATTTTTTTTAAACTTTTTTGGCTATTTTTTTGAAATTGGTTGACCGATTCACAAATATTGGTCGCCAATTGACTATTTTTTCAATTTTTCGGTAACTGCTTCGTCTTCCCGCTTTTTTCCAGTTCTCAGTTCCTTCCAAAATTTTGAAACCCATCCATTCGTCTTCTTCAGTTTTTCAAACTGCTTTTGCCGATTGCAAAAATACCCGTTCTTAAAATCTCTCACAACTTCCAATAACTGAATTATTCTCTGTCTTATTTAATTTCCTTAATCCCTAATGAAACTCATCATTTCATTATCCAACGCCACATTTCATTTCCAAAGGCCCCGTTTTTTCTTCCCTAAACTCGACAGACCCGCAGCCCTTCCCCCAATCGCCGAAACCCCCAAAATTTCGCCGGTGCCCCTCCAATTTCGCCGGAAATTCGTCGATTTTCTCCTCACTCCTGCCGACTTTTCTTCTCTCCACCTCAACTTTCCCGATGGACCCACATTATCTCGATTTCGTCGCGACGGCGTCTCCAGCCCGATTTCGTTCTCCGGTGGCCGACCAAAAGTGTCGCCTCCTGGAGAATCTTCCCTTCAGAGATTTCATGAGATACGCCAAGAAATGCACGATGGTTTTCAGGGCATTCAATCTCATATTAGTGCATGCGATGTTACCCTACATGAGCATAATCGCATGATGGATGCACTTCAGATAGCGGTGGCTCAACTCCTGACTTATTTCGAGTCTCTCCACTTCCGTGTTCGTCATGGCTCTTCTCAGCCTGGGCCGTCTAACCCCCCCTAGTTGGTTATTGTCGTTTGTTTATTTGGCCTCAGAACATGTTTCAGACGTTAGTTGCTGTTTTTAGATGGTGGCTTGGTGATGACATTTTGTTGGTGGCTTGGTGTTGCTATTGTGTTGGTGATGGTTTCAGTAACTTCTGCTTCTGCTGTTTTGTTCTTTTGTGGTGTAAACTTTGGTGGTTCTATCAAACTTTGGTTTGTCTTAGTTTGGTAATATTTGGGTTTTACTTGATCATCTGTACTTTGTTTTGGCTATATGTTGTTTGGATTATGCTCTGTCAATGTTGCCTTGGACTTCTCATGTATATTAACATTAGGTCTGTTTTGCCTCCTTTGTTATCTCCTTTGGACATGATTCTGTTGTTCATTCGTATATGAAGTACAACCTACAATATTCAAAATTTTTTCTTACAAGAAATGATATCATATAATTGCAATAGAATTTTAAGGTCCATATAATGCATGTTTGCAATTTTGGTTCACTCCATATTTTCATAACAACGGCTTCAAAATTTTGGTTCCATTTACCAAAGGATATTACATCCTTTATCATGTCTAGCATTATTCCTTTACAAGTTATAATCCATTGCTCACATATTTTTTCTACAAGTAATAATCTATTGGTACACACCTCAAATTGTCTCAAATGGGCATTTCGCACTCATAGCACCAAATGTGCCTATTTTGTCGTAATTCAAATTTTTGCCCCACTAATATATGATTACTGTTTTTTATTTTTGCACTATCCCATGAAGTCCATTGCTCTATATATGTTGACCTTCAACCATAAGAAGCATTCCTTCATGATACGAGACATCAATTTGCTTTTGTTGCTTTGACCATGTACCATTCATTATTTTACTGGCCTGCTCACTATTCGGCCTATACCATGGCACAATTTTGTTCATTTATAACTTCCTTTTTACTTGACTCACTCTTCCTTACATCTTTTTGAGGATTCTAAAGGGGGAGAATATATTTCCTCTACTCAGGGGGGCGTATTCACAAGTTCCACATATTCAGGGGGAGTATGCCATATATGTTCAAATTTAAAGATTTATATTTACATGTTTTTCATCATCAAAAAGGGGGAGAATGTTGGAATTTCATAATTCCATATTTCTATTCCCATATGGTTTTGATATAACAAACATATTCAGTGCTACTAACTCTATCTATGCAGATACAAATACATGTTGAGTTCCACACATTCAAATATCTTCATGCATATTCAAACAGATATATCATAATTCTTGAAGCTGGAAAGGCAAAGGCACCTTACATCCACGACTTGGATATATAATTACTTGATAAGGATCCCCTGCAAAGAAGCTTCTCAGATGCAGATGCAGATGCAGATGCAATCTTATCTACGGATTTTATGTAATCAATGTAAAATTTACTTTTTAGAGTTACAAAGCCTTGTGATACTATATCTTAGTCTCCTAGGTTCCATTATTCAGAATTCTACACTTCCCAATTTCGAAAATTCTTACCCAAAAAATTGGCAGCCAAATTGGTCGACCAATTTTAAACCTTCGAATTTGACTATGGGATTTCTTGAGCAAACTCCATTAACTATGTTGATTCTGGATCTATCTTCTAACAGTCAAAATTCACTCTCTAAATTTTAGTCGACCAATTTTATTTTTCGGTCGACCAAACACAAAACTAGCCGTTTGAAGCCCAAATTTTCAGGAGCGGTTTATGACTGTTTCCCAACGTCATTTACACTCTCCAACCATCCATAAACACTATATATAGAGGGGTAGACCCTCTCTTTCAAGACACACACTTTCCTCTTCTTTAATTCTATCTTTGTTGAAATCAAGCCTCTGATTTTCTTAAGCATTCAGCCATTAGTTGTTCTTTTCTTATTTGTAAGAAGAAATCATTAGATTTCTTTCTTCGTTTAAGAACGGAAGAACTTGGATTTCAACACATTTTGGGAAAGTTGTTCTTTTCTTATTTGTAAGAAGAAATCATTAGAGTTCTCTCTTCATTTAAGAACGGAAGAACTTCAATTGGTTTCACCATTATATATCTTGAAACATTGAAGTTCCTTTTTTAAACACCAATCCTTTGAATTCATCCTTGATATTCATACCAAGGCTATATGTGTTTTTCTATTTCATTATTTCTTTAACATGTTTGAATCTCTATTTTGAGATTGTACAAAGTTTGGAACACGGGTAGTGTCGCCATTTTTATAAGTTTGTACTTGTAGGGCAAGTGATTATAGTGCATTAAAAATCTCTGCTGGGAGTAGAGAACTGGAATAGGATCAGGAGGGTCCGAACCAGGATACATCTCTGTGTTTGCGATTGCTTTATTTACATTCTTGTCATTTCATTTCGGTGTCATCTTTGCAAATATCAGTAACATTTTATTTGTAACAGTTTTTATTATATACACTATAGCCCCCTCTAGTGTATTGATCCATACATGCTAAAATTACACTATGAACATAAACCACTTCAGGGCAGATTTGTGCAACTGATTCTAAAAGGCAATAACTTGAGTTCCAAGGATCAGATTGGGCAACCATTTGCATTAGAGTGTAGATGACGACAAGCTGACTGACAAGGACTACTAAAACATCACAAACTGAGCACTCTAAACTCTATGTCTCATGTATATTTGTGATATCGTTTGATAGATCTTTGTATTTATTTTTTTACTTTCGTTTTTGGTGTATTTTGGGCTCTTGACTGGTTAGGGCTAGTCAATGGAAAGTTTTCACTAGAGTAGTATTGTTCGACGCTTTGGAGAGTGAGATATAAACTTGGTGAGCTAAGTGTTGGGGGCATGAAGTCCTTTATAGTTTGTATCTTGACAGTTTTATTCTAGTGATTATTTTGGGACTGGAGTAGGTCGGAGGCAACCGAACCAGGGTAAATATTGTGTGCACTCTGTGTTTGCTTACGTGTTATTTTTTCTGCACCATATTTTCTCTGTGATTGTGTGATTTAGAAGGCCATTATTCTTGTATTCACGAAAATATTTTATAAGCCTATTCACCCCCTGTAAGCTTAGATCACGATCCAACACTCCATGCCTTGAGTCAACGAATCCATCAACCGTATGTTTTGTCTCCATCAAGATATAATCATGTAATTAATCTGAGACTAAAATAATTAGAGTCATTAGAACACATAATGTGGTGATCATCATCAAAATCATATTGGGCTTAAAGGAAAATATCCAATAGCTTTTTGAGCATGTCACGAGTGACAATATTTGTTGTTTCAAGACTTATCATGCAGAAAAGAGAGAAAATATTTCTCTTTACAAAAAAGTTCATGAGAAGGTTAGGCTAAAGGCCATTGATGCATTAAAAGTCATATATTCATCGAATGAGGTGATGGACTAAAAGATTCAAGCTTTTAAAGATAAGATGATAATTAGAGATGAGGATATTGAAGTGAAGTCCTCACTTGAAGCCAATCAAGGTTATGTAAGTCTAAGGTCCAAAGGATCAACATGCTCAAGAAATAAGTAAGTTGGAGCGGTTGTGAAAGGATAAAGGAAAAGAGGTGCAAACCAGCCTTAATGAACATTGTAAGAAGAAGGAAATAGAAGAAGCGTGCGAGTGAATTGCACGATGCTTATTTGAGAGATGATCACTATACTCTATGGTGGATGGTGGATTATTCATCTTTTAGATAGATGTTCCAAGCTGTTAGTAAATATGGACCAAATTTGAAAGGTCATATATCATATGAGATAGTTGAGTATTATCTTTCTAAGGATGTAACTTCTAAGAAGGAGAAGTTGGAAGCATTTCTCGTGACATGTAGAATGCATGGTTGTAGTTTTATAACAGATTATCGGACTGACAAAAGGGGCATGAGCATAATGAACATTATTATTCATGCTTATGATGGAATGCTGTTTTATTATTCTGAGAACACATTTAATGATGTGCATGCTGGCAAATATATCTATGATCTGGTGAAAGAAAAAACAAAGTAGTCGAGAAAAATAATATGTCGTGCAAATAATGACCGATAACACATCGAATAATATGGCTGCAGCGAATTTGTTAACTTTGAGACATCCCTACACTTTCTGGACTTCCTGTGCTGCACACACTTTGAACCTTTTATTGCAGTATATTGGAAAGCTCAAGCCTATCTGCAATGTAATTTTAGATGCAAGGGTCATCACAGTCTTCATGTATGCCCACACTATTGTTCTTCATATGATGAGAAATAAGATTGATAGGCGATATTGTCAGGCATGTTGTTAACTACTTTGCTATAACATTTTTGTCATTGCAAAACTTACCAGAGAAGATGTCCAAATTGAAATCTTTTGTCAATTCAACTGAATGGTAGGAGTTGAAGTTCTCCATGACTCCTCAAGCAAGAAGGATAAAAAATCAAATATTTAATCCAATTTCAATTTGTTATTTTGTTTGCATATTATTGCAATTAAGAGTCAACTAACTAATTGATATGTTTGCTTAACTTAGTTCTTTATAGGTATACACCATCATCAGTCGTTCATTTTGGAAGAATGTAAAACTGGCATTGAACATTTTTGATCCTATTGTCAATGTTCTTCGAAGGACAGACAACGGCACTCCATCAATGGGGTGGTTGTATAAAGATTTGGATATATGTAAGAATGAGATCGTGTTGAATTTGAAGCATGATGAGAAAATAAGCCAGGTTGATCTTAATTCTAATTGGTAAAAGATTGACTTAGAAGCTGAAGACTCATTTACAAATGACAGGTCATTTATTGAACATGTATTTTTATTATAAAGACATGAGACTATCGATGGAGATAATGCCTTTGTTGATGGATTCACAGAATATATGTTCAGGATATATGCCAATGAGATGCAAGACAAAATTAGCTTCCAGCCGCATCTGTATCAAAATTGAAACTGATCTTCTGGTAGGAAAGTAGCGCAAAAGCAAGCTAAAAATCTTTCCCTTGATATAGGTATAACTAAGAAACTACTATCAATTTTCTATTGTTGCAGCATTTAATATTTTAAATTTTAAACTAATAAAAAGGAATTAGAATTTTGTTTTTTTTAGTTAACTGGTTGCTTTTGCATGGTGTCACATCGCCTGTTTTGAAGAAAATGGCCATGGAAATTTTGGGATTACCACTAGCTTAAGTGGTTATGAAGGAAATTGGGGTGTTTTGATACGATAAAAAGTTAAATAAATTTTCTTTTATATTATATTTTTATCCTATACTCATTTCTCATGATGGCTAATTTGTTATTGTATTTCATTAATAGATTCATACGTAAAGAAGGATAGACTAAGTACTGATTAATTGAAAGACTTAGTCTATGTCAAATTTAATGCTCAACTGAAAAGAAAGATTTGAGAGCAGAAAAACCGATATCCTCTCTACTTGCTCCATTGTGGAGGACAAGGTGGCCGAGTGGATGGCTCAAAAATTAGTTGATGCTTCTATTGTTTCAGATGAGGTGGAGGAAGAAGAAGTCTTACATAGAGAAAGGTTAACGTGGATGTTGATTGAGAAGCGATGATGGTTGATCCAACACAAAGAGCTAGTAAACGATTAAAGGCTACAAAGAAAGGAGAAGCCATCACATCATCATCATCGGGAAAGGATGAGGGGAATAAGCAAATGCTTGAGGAGGAAGATTTAGGTTTTGATTCATGGATCTCCTCAGAGTTATCATCTTCAGATAGTTCTTCATTTGATGGAAATATATTGAAACATTCGTCTAGGAGACGTGCCGAATGAGCTTGTTACATAATGCGGGTTAAGTCACTCTTTCTATCTTATCTTTTAATTCATTTTCTATTCAGGCAGTATTTTAAGTTTTAATATTTTGTAAATTTATAGACTTGTAGTATTACATACCATAATGTTAGCGAAAACAGTTACTTAATGCATTTATCGTAACTTTATATATTTTTGTAATATGAACAAACATGGATATTTATGACATTATTATTGTATATTTACACCGTCCTATATGAGCAACCCGATATTGACTGTATCCCTGATTTATCCCCCGATATTCGATATCTGATATCCGATATGAAAATTAGCAATCCTACATGATACTAATGTCCGATATTTAAAATCTTAAATTATTAGCTAACATGCAAATTTGTTGAGGCATGCATGCAAACATTTTGCGCATCATTCTCCACATCCGATGAAAAGTTACGGGTACTTTAAAGGCGTAGATGACTCAAAACAGAAGAGATTCATATTTCATCTCTTTGTGAGGTCCATCCTCTTCTTTACTCCCACCCTCTCTGTTAAGATAACAACTGGCCCTCATGGCGATTATGGGTCTCTTTGTACAAAATAGTTATAAAACGCCGCAGACCCAGAGAAGGAGGTCCGACTACTTCTCCCATTGAATAGGGAAAGATCTTGCATCTATATGAATCTTGGGATTGGAAGCTGGGCTAATATGAGTAACAGAATGGTAGAGACTAAACTAATCAAAAAATAAAAATAAAAATAAAAATTACTTCTTGATCTTTTTCTAAGAATCATATAAAGTGTCCGATATGGTAAATATTGTGTGCACTCTGTGTTTGCTTACGTGTTATTTTTTCTGCACCATATCTTCTCTGTGATTGTGTGATTTAGAAGGCCATTATTCTTGTATTCACGAAAATATTTTATAAGCATATGCATCCCCCCTCTAGGCTTAGATCACGATCCAACACTCCATGCCTTGAGTCAACTAACCCATCAACCATATGTTTTGTCTCCAACAAAATAAAATCAAGTAATTAATCTGAGACTAAAATAATTAGAGTCATTAGCTACACATAATGTGGTGATCATCATCAAAATCATATTAGGGTTAAAGGAAAATATCCAATAGCTTTGTAAGCATGTCATGAGCGACAATATTATCCGCTTCAAGATTTATCATAAAGAAAAGAAAGAAAATATTTCTCTTTACACAAAAGTTTCTGAGAAGGTTAGGTTGAAGGCCATTGATGCATTAAAAGTCACATATCATCAAAAGAGGTGATGGACTAAAAGATTCAAGCTTTTAAAGATAAGATGATAATTAGAGATGAGGATATTGAAGTGGAGTCCTCACATGAAGCTAGTCAAGGTTATGGAAGTCTAAGATTCAAAGAATCAACATGCTCAAGAAATAAGGAAGTTGGAGCGGTTGTGAAAGGATAAAGGAAAAGAGGTGCAAACTAGCCTTAATGAACACTGTAAGAAGAAGGAAATAGAAGATGCGTGCGAGTGAATATCACGATGCTTATTTGAGGCATGATCACTATTCTCTATGGTGGATGATGGATTATTCATCTTTTGGATAGATGTTGCAAGCTGTTAGCAAATATGGACCAAATTTGAAAGGTCATATATCATATGAGATAGTTGAGAAGTATATTTCTAAGGATGTAACTTCTAAGAAGGAGAAGTTGGAAGCTTTTCTCGTGACATGTGGAATGCATGGTTGTAGTCTTATAACAGATTAATGGACTGACAGAAAGGGCATAAGCATAATGAACATTATTATTCATGCTTATGCTGGAATGATGTTTTCTGATTCTGAGAACACATTTAATAATGTGCATGATGGAAAATATATCTATGATCTGGTGAAAAGCAACAACTAAGAAGTTGGGAAAATAATATGTCGTGCAAGTAATGACCGATAACACATCGAATAATATGGATGCATCAAAGTTGTTAACTTTGAGACATCCCTATACTTTCTGGACTTTCTATGCTGCACACACTTTGAACCTTTTATTGCAGTATATTGGAAAGCTCAAGCCTATTTGCAATGTAATTTTAGATGCAAGGGTCATCACAGTCTTCATGTATGCCCACACTATTGTTCTTCATATGATGAGAAATAAGATTGATGGGCGATCTTGTCAGGCATGTTGTTAACTACTTTGCTATAACATTTTTGTCATTGCAAAACTTACCAGAGAAGATGTCCAAATTGAAATCTTTTGTCAATTCAATTGAATGGTAGGAGTTGGAATTCTCCAGGACTCCTCAAGCAAGAAGGATAAAAAATCAAATATTTAATCCAATTTCAATTTGTTATTTTGTTCGCATATTATTGTAATTAAGAGTTAGCTAACTAAATGATATTTTTGATTAACTTTGTTCTTTATAGGTATACACCATCATCGGCCGTTCATTTTGGAAGAATGTAAAACTGGCATTGAACATTTTGATCATATTGTCAATGTTCTTCGAAGGACAGATATCGACACTCAATCAATGTGATGGTTGTATGGAGATTTGAACATATGTGAGAATGAGATCGCGTTGAATTTGAAGCATGTTGAGAAGAAAGTCAGGTTGATCTTCATTCTAGTTGGTAAAAGATTGACTTAGAAGCTAAATACTCATTTACAAATGGCAGGTCATTTATTGAACCCGTATTTTTATTATAAAGACATGAGAATATCGAGGGAGATGGTGCCTTTGTTGATGGATTGTTCAAGATATATGCTCATCATCTTGAGATGCAAGGCAAAATTAGCTTCTAGCCGCATCTGTATCAAAATTGAAACAGATCTTTTGGTAGGAAAGTAGCGCAAAAGTAAGCTAAAAATCCAACCCTTGATCTAGGTATAACTAAGAAACTAATATCAATTTTCTATTGTAGCGGCATTTAATATTTTAAAATTTAAACTAACTGTTACGCCTATTTGACTGAGGCCCGAAAGACCCAAGCCCAGAGACCCAACCGCCGGTCAAGAGCCCATCTGCGCACTCAGGCCCACTCGATAAGGCCCTATGGGGGACCCCCCCACATGTCGATCCGACCCGGCCCCGGTAACACACCGGTCACTCGCCCACTCCTGCGATAACCGCCCCCTCGATCCCGCTACCACTTAATGGCAGTTATAGGGAGGTGTTGGTGTAGGGATTTTCAAGGTCCCTTAGAGCTAATTTATTACTATTCGTCCTAAGTCGGACGAACAAAATAAATAAAACAGCGGAAGAAATAATTTATTAAACTATTTAATAAAAAAAGCCCTAAGGAAAAATTCCATAAGCCAGGAAATCTATTGACTCGAGTTGGGTCCGACCAACTCGAGAAAGTTCTAACTACTGATTAAACTAATTGCATATAAAATTGACTCACCCGGAATCTTGCCCTGGAGCAGGCAAGATGTTCCGCACCGTCTTGCGCTCATTGATCTGAGCCGTCTTCCGAGCCGTGTTGCGTCGCTCCTCGCCGCAGACTGGATCAGCTCCCGTAGCGCACCTTGCCTCCGAAGCCATCACAAGCCGTAGAAGATTTCACTTGAGTAAACCCGCGTCGTAGACTTCCGAATCAGATTCGGACCTCCTCGTTGTCTTGCTAGGACTCGGTTGGAGGACAGGAAAATTTATAGAGTGAGAGAATAAATTTAGTCTAGATTAAGTTTGCTCAAAATATTCGTGAGCTCCTTAATCAGAGACTTGGTGCAAGAAACAAAGAAGGGAGTGCCCACCTATTTATATAGGAGGCCGGCTCCCCTTCTTTTGTCATGAGCAATGTGGGACTAATTGTAGGAAGAGGGATTTGGATTAATTCAATTTGGGTTAGTTTAGCTTACACAAAGCCTTAACCTTCAACCAATTAATCCTCACTCATCATTGAGCTCTAGAGATGATACAAGTTATCATTTCGAAGAGCTAGTGATGGTGAACGCGTAGGAACAAACGGCGACGAGATCCGAGTTCGTTTGACCCTTCAAACAATTGCTCAAAGTTGAGCAAAAACCCAATTTCGTAGCCGTCAAGGGTTTCCACGAAAAAACCCTAAAATAACTTAAGTGGCGGGCGACCCGCTAAGCTTAGCGGGCACGCCCGCCTAAGGCTACTGGGCGCGCCCGCTAGGGCACGCCCGCGCGGGCTCAGCCCGCTGTCACCAGCGGGCTGCGCCCGCTGCACCCAGCGGGCGGGCCCGCTGGAGCAGCGGGCTGCGCCCGCTGCACCCAGCGGGCCCGCCCGCTGCGACAGCGGGCCGTGCCCGCTGCGCCCAGCGGGCGAGCCCGCTGGGTCAGCGGGCCTTGCCCGTTATGCTAAGTGGGTTTTATCCCACTTCCCCTTTCACCTTTCTCGCGTTTCTGGGCTCATCCGAGCTCCGATTCCTACACGGTTTGATCCTCTGGATTTCATACGAAATTTCCTCCATTCCCAAATGCTTCAAGTTCACAACCAACTTGTGAATTTAGTATTCTCTTTACATCTAATGATATCCTCTATACATTCTATCTGTTACTACGACGTGAATGTTACTCGGTGTGAGACCCTACAGCCTGACCCTTACTACAGGTCGAGACTCGAAGTCTCAAGATGACAGTGACCACTAGCAGTAGGTGTCGTCCCTGTTTCGGGATCATCGATTACGTGATTGGTTCGTTTAGGCAAAAGTGCCGACGAAATCACTCTGACTGTGACTGTGATAATTTCCGCAGTTTTAGTCCCTTCGTCATAACTATGTCACTCGGCTAGTCTAGGGTATGGTTCTCTATCAACCCCATTGGCTAGTAGTGGTCAGTATACATCGGTCTCTGGTACATACAGGTTGTACAAGTTACAACATACCTTGGCCAAGGTTTTACCGAGAGTCGTACCGACCTGTGACACTAACTTCCCATTAACGGAAGAGACGAATCCTCTGTTGATCACTACTTAGCTCATACGTTTCGAGTGTCACCCAGCCAAAGATCTTTCATCAGGCCTGGCCTCGAAGTTAGATCTTTAGACCTAAGTGACACTGTCCACACATAGCTTCATACAATGATCTCAAGTCCTAAGGACCAACTTACCTATTATCACTTAGAGTTATTAATGATAGTTTAGTTAATGTATAACCATTTAATAACTCCCTGTTTTGGTCGTTCAGTGAACTCAGCTTTTACTGAGCACCTGCGTCCTGTTTTCGACTTCACCAAGTCGCTTGGTTATGAGACCAACCAGACAGGGACGCAATGGTCTGTCTGATGTGTTGATATCCCTTATCTCGACACATCTATGACCATGAACACTTTTAAGATTCAAGCTATTAGAGGTCAGACATTTCTCATAATCGTAATCTATATTTCGAAACATGTGTGACCTAACTATGAATCCAAGGGAATAATCCGAGCAATGAACAACTCAGATAATACTTTACCAGAAAGAATACTTTCATTTATTGAAAAAGATGTTTCATTATGATAAATATCCACGAGGGCATACATTCCTCTACATCTCCCACTTGCACTCAGGCCTATTTATTTTGGTATCTCATACCATATTTACACGCTAGTTTTTCTAAACGATCACGTGCCAGCGCCTTCGTGAATGGATCTGCTAAGTTGTCTTCTGAAGAGACTCTAAGGAGTTCTATATCTTTCCTCTGCTCTATCTCCCGAATCAGGTGATACTTGCGAAGAATATGTATGGATCTCTTGTGGAATCTAGGTTCTTGAACCAGGCTTATGGCTGCATTGTTGTCGCAATACAACGGTATTGGACTTTCAACGGCAGGAACCATCCCGAGCTGGTTAATGAACTTCTTCATCCAGACTGCTTCCTTTGCTGCATCGTTGGCCGCTATGTATTCGGCTTCCATTGTGGAGTCTGCTATGGTGACTTGTTTGGAACTCCTCCAACTGACTGCTCCTCCGTTGAGAGTGAAAACATATCCTGAGATCGATTTGCTATCATCCATGTCACTTTGAAAGCTTGAATCTGTGAACCCTTCAACATTCAGGTGTTCACTTCCATAGACCAAGACCAAGTCTTTAGTTCTTCTTAAGTACTTAAGAATTGTCTTGACTGCTTTCCAGTGCTCTTCTCCCGGGTTAGACTGATATCGGCTTACTATACCCAGTGCATAAGCGACATCGGGTCTGGTACAAATCATGGAGTACATGATAGATCCCACAGCAGAAGCATATGGGACTTTGGTCATCTTTGCCCTTTCCAAGTCGGTTTGTGGAGACATCTTCTTGGTGAGGGCTATCCCATGATTGGCTGGTAATGAACCACCCTTACTGTTTTCCATGTTAAAACGTTTTAACACGGTTTCAATGTACCTGGTTTGGGAGAGTCCTAGCATCCGTTTAGATCTATCTCTATGGATCTTCACACCCAGTATGTAGGATGCTTCTCCCAAGTCCTTCATGGAGAAATTTGTTGATAGCCAATTTTTAACAGACTTTAACATCTCTATGTCGTTGCCTATTATCAGAATGTCATCTACGTATAGAACTAGGATGACTAAAGAATTTTTATTACTGGTTCTTTTATAGATGCATGGGTCATCCTCATTTCTGACAAAACCAAATTCTTTGACTGTTTTGTCGAAACGGATGTTCCAACTTCTTGATGCTTGCTTGAGTCCATAAATGGACCTGTGCAGCTTGCACGCCTTTCCATTGCTCCCACTGACTTCGAAGCCTTCTGGCTGAGTCATGTAAATCTGCTCTTCCAAATTACCGTTTAGGAATGCAGTCTTCACATCCATCTGCCAGATTTCGTAGTCGTAGTAGGCAGCAATTGCGAGCACTATCCGAATAGACTTGTGCATGGCTACTGGCGAAAAGGTTTCGTCATAATCTATTCCTAGAATTTGACGATATCCTTTTGCAACCAGTCTAGCCTTGTACGTCTCTACCTTTCCATCTGCTCCAATCTTCTTCTTGAAGATCCATTTGCAGCCTATGGGAACATTTCCCTTGGGCACGTTTTCTAAGGTCCATACCTTATTTACGTGCATGGAATCTATTTCGGATTTCATTGCATCTAGCCATTTGTCAGAGTCTATACTCTTTATGGCTTCCTGGAAGTTAACAGGGTCATCATCAATTATGATGCTATCCTCGATTCCCCCGTCTACGAGAAAACCGTAGTACCTTTCGGGTGCTCGAGGAATCCTACTTGACTTCCTACTCACTGGTTGGGAGATGTCAAGTTCTGACTCTCCCACTGGTTCCGACACTTGTTGCTGTGTGGGTACTACCTCCGAGCATTCATTCAAATCAATTACCTTGCCAGTGGATTCCTTCACGAGGAATTCCTTTTCTAGAAAGGTGGCATGTCTAGAGACAACAATCTTTTGTTGTTCTGGATGGTAAAAGACATAACCTAATGAATGTCTTGGGTATCCTATAAATTTACACAGTATAGATCTGTCTTCCAGTTTGTCTGGATTTTTGTCTTTTGACATAAGCAGGACAACCCCATACCTTCAAGTGATTGAGGCTGGGTTTCTTCCCTGTCCATATCTGATACGGAGTCAAATGCACAGATCTAGACGGAACTTTATTTAGAATGTATATAGCAGTTTCCAGGGCATAGCCCCAGAGGGAAGTAGTTAACTCAGCTTCACTTAACATAGACCGAACCATGTCTAACAAGGTCCGGTTTCTCCTTTCTGAAACACCATTATGTTGAGGTGTGTAAGGAGGTGTGATCTGAGAGAGAATCCCATTCTCTTTTAAGTAAGTGAGGAATTCATGGCTTAAGTATTCTCCTCCTCGATCGGATCGAAGAATCTTAGTCTGTTTTTCGACTTCGGCACGATACTCCTTGAATCGCTCAAACGTTTCGGACTTATGTTTCATCAAGAACACATGTCCAAATCTTGAGTGGTCGTCAGTAAACGTGACGAAATATGAAAATCCACCTTTGGCTAATGTAGACATAGGTCCACATACATCGGAATGTATTAGACCCAAGAGTTCGATAACTCTTTCCCCTTGACTGGCAAAAGGAGTTTTGGCCATCTTACCTTTGAGGCAAGACTCGCAAGTGTCGAATGACTCATAATTCGAGAGGCCCAAGAGCCCCTCTTTATGTAACTTGCTGAGTCTCTTCTCTCCGATATGGCCTAGTCTACAATGCCAAAGATAGGTTTCATTAAAACTAGATTCCTTACGTTTTCTAGTATTAACGTTTAATACCACCTCATTGCTTAAAGTGTATATTCCATTGCTCAGTGTCCCAAATCCTAGCAACTTACCATCAAGGGCAATGTTCATGACATTTCCACTGATAGTAAAATTATAACCATCTTTAGCCAAAGCTGAGACAGCTATAATATTGCATAGGAAATTTGGGATATAGTAACATTGCTTCAAAAGCAAGTTAGCTCCACCAGCCAATGTGTGTCTAAGATCTCCTATGGCTACAACATCAACATTTGCTGCGTTTCCCACTTGGAGAATTACTTCATTCTTTGCAAGTTTTCTACTGATTCTCAATCCTTGTAACTGGTTACAAATGTGAGAACCTGCACCGGTGTCTAACACCCATGCAGTAGAATTAACTGAAAGAACTACACTTTGTATTTTTGAGGTTAATGCATAGACTTCCCTTAATATTGCCCTTTCTGCTATAGACTTCTCCAACCAGCTATCATTAATATTAGAACCAGTTAATAAAATCTTATCTCGGATATTATTAAACTTACTCATCATGCTGCAAAGATTAGAACTCCTAATTAGCATGTGTTCAAAAATATTTTAAATATAACTAGAATGGATTTTGTCCAATTATACTCTCCCATTAATAAACAGATCGTTTTCGTCCAAAACTTGATTAAAATTAACTTGGGAGCAGGAATCCAACAACCTTGAGTCGCCCGACCTTGAGTGTAGCTCAACAAGTCGTTTGACTCGGCTGTAGGTAGACGAACTCTTTGTCGATCATATCAATATATGACTCCCTATTCGATTTTACCCCTAGTCATTTGTGATCATGAGTGTGCTCAACCGGATCACAATGGCTAGCCTAGTCGGACCCTTGTTTTCGTGTCAAGCCTGACTTGCCCCTTTGCTCGGTGTATGCACGACACGCCGGTTTGGGTCAGAGCTTAAGACTACATTCTTGGTTAGACTTACGCCGAAGCTCTAGGGACGAGCCAATGGTTTCAGTCAGGTTAAGATGTCAATCAAGAAATCGGTTTCTATAAGATTGACCTGTTACGGCTTGAGTGTGCTCAACAACCGAAACATGTTTCTTACAGTTGCCAACTCCTAAAACAAGGAGGGCTACGATTTATCTTGAATAAGATTATTATCGTATTAGACTTAGGTATAGTCGATGGACTTACATAGTTATGAATCGACACCTTACGGTCCAGCGGACGCGGCCAGGGAATTGACTAAGCCAGGACCACTTGTTACCCAGTCTAGCTAGGTTGGTCCAAAAACTTTAGCCAAGCACATTGGCCGACATCATGATCCATTGAAGGTGTTGTCATCATTTCCATGTTCGTTCAACAACTAAATGGTTTTTAAAATTACAACTAGTTAATCCTTATCAACTAGTGGATCCCTAAAATTCAAAATTTTATGGGTTTGTT
This sequence comes from Scilla litardierei, assembly GCA_030789695.1. Classification (NCBI taxonomy): domain Eukaryota; kingdom Viridiplantae; phylum Streptophyta; class Magnoliopsida; order Asparagales; family Asparagaceae; genus Scilla; species Scilla litardierei. Next base: position 252,211,574 of record CM061142.1, read on the forward strand.
AGACGATTTTTATTAAGTCCTTATCATCTATAAGGATTCAAAAGAATATGCTGCTACCCTAATCGTCCAATAGGCAATTTAAACAATTTAAAAATCATAGCAGTGTCTCAAAATTATCACATAAGGTTTGAAGAAAATTAATGGCTAACCTAATCGTCCATTAGGTAATTTTTAAACAATTTAAAAATTATTACGCATGGTGTTAAAATTTATCACATAAAGTTTAAGAGTCAATTAATGGCTAACCTAGCAAGTCTTTCTTGTGGCATCAAAATAAAAACAAGAATGCGCCATTAAACTAATTATCACATAATTAAAACATGCAGTTAAAAAGCAGTATAGAACAGAGTAGATCTGGCTCTGATACCACTGTAGGGATTTTCAAGGTCCCTTAGAGCTAATTTATTACTATTCGTCCTAAGTCGGACGAACAAAATAAATAAAACAGCGGAAGAAATAATTTATTAAACTATTTAATAAAAAAAGCCCTAAGGAAAAATTCCCTAAGCCAGGAAATCTACTGACTCGAGTTGGGTCCGACCAACTCGAGAAAGTTCTAACTACTGATTAAACTAATTGCATATAAAATTGACTCACCCGGAATCTTGCCCTGGAGCAGGCAAGATGTTCCGCACCGTCTTGCGCTCATTGATCTGAGCCGTCTTCCGAGCCGTGTTGCGTCGCTCCTCGCCGTAGACTGGATCAGCTCCCGTAGCGCACCTTGCCTCCGAAGCCATCACAAGCCGTAGAAGATTTCACTTGAGTAAACCCGCGTCGTAGACTTCCGAATCAGATTCGGACCTCCTCGTTGTCTTGCTAGGACTCGGTTGGAGGACAGGAAAATTTATAGAGTGAGAGAATAAATTTAGTCTAGATTAAGTTTGCTCAAAATATTCGTGAGCTCCTTAATCAGAGACTTGGTGCAAGAAACAAAGAAGGGAGTGCCCACCTATTTATATAGGAGGCCGGCTCCCCTTCTTTTGTCATGAGCAATGTGGGACTAATTGTAGGAAGAGGGATTTGGATTAATTCAATTTGGGTTAGTTTAGCTTACACAAAGCCTTAACCTTCAACCAATTAATCCTCACTCATCGTTGAGCTCTAGAGATGATACAAGTTATCATTTCGAAGAGCTAGTGATGGTGAACGCGTAGGAACAAACGGCGACGAGATCCGAGTTCGTTTGACCCTTCAAACAATTGCTCAAAGTTGAGCAAAAACCCAATTTCGTAGCCGTCAAGGGTTTCCACGAAAAAACCCTAAAATAACTTAAGTGGCGGGCGACCCGCTAAGCTTAGCGGGCGCGCCCGCCTAAGGCTACTGGGCGCGCCCGCTAGGGCACGCCCGCGCGGGCTCAGCCCGCTGTCACCAGCAGGCTGCGCCCGCTGCACCCAGCGGGCGGGCCCGCTGGGGCAGCGGGCTGCGCCCGCTGGGGCAGCGGGCGGGCCCGCTGCGACAGCGGGCCGTGCCCGCTGCGCCCAGCGGGCGAGCCCGCTGGGTCAGCGGGCCTTGCCCGTTATGCTAAGTGGGTTTTATCCCACTTCCCCTTTCACCTTTCTCGCGTTTCTGGGCTCATCCGAGCTCCGATTCCTACACGGTTTGATCCTCTGGATTTCATACGAAATTTCCTCCATTCCCAAATGCTTCAAGTTCACAACCAACTTGTGAATTTAGTATTCTCTTTACATCTAATGATATCCTCTATACATTCTATCTGTTACTACGACGTGAATGTTACTCGGTGTGAGACCCTACAGCCTGACCCTTACTACAGGTCGAGACTCGAAGTCTCAAGACGACAGTGACCACTAGCAGTAGGTGTCGTCCCTGTTTTGGGATCATCGATTACGTGATTGGTTCGTTTAGGCAAAAGTGCCGACGAAATCACTCTGACTGTGACTGTGATAATTTCCGCAGTTTTAGTCCCTTCGTCATAACTATGTCACTCGGCTAGTCTAGGGTATGGTTCTCTATCAACCCCATTGGCTAGTAGTGGTCAGTATACATCGGTCTCTGGTACATACAGGTTGTACAAGTTACAACATACCTTGGCCAAGGTTTTACCGAGAGCCGTACCGACCTGTGACACTAACTTCCCATTAACGGAAGAGACGAATCCTCTGTTGATCACTACTTAGCTCATACGTTTCGAGTGTCACCCAGCCAAAGATCTTTCATCAGGCCTGGCCTCGAAGTTAGATCTTTAGACCTAAGTGACACTGTCCACACATAGCTTCATACAATGATCTCAAGTCCTAAGGACCAACTTACCTATTATCACTTAGAGTTATTAATGATAGTTTAGTTAATGTATAACCATTTAATAACTCCCTGTTTTGGTCGTTCAGTGAACTCAGCTTTTACTGAGCACCTGCGTCCTGTTTTCGACTTCACCAAGTCGCTTGGTTATGAGACCAACCAGACAGGGACGCAATGGTCTGTCTGATGTGTTGATATCCCTTATCTCGACACATCTATGACCATGAACACTTTTAAGATACAAGCTATTAGAGGTCAGACATTTCTCATAATCGTAATCTACATTTCGAAACATGTGTGACCTAACTATGAATCCAAGGGAATAATCCGAGCAATGAACAACTCAGATAATACTTTACCAGAAAGAATACTTTCATTTATTGAACAAGATGTTTCATTATGATAAATAGCCACGAGGGCATACATTCCTCTACAGTTGGCAGGGCGCAGGGAGCGGCGACGGAGGGGGCGGATTGAGGGGGCACGATTGAGGGCGGACGAGCGACGTGGGTCGGGGACAATCACAGCGGAGGTCTATATAGGGGCTAGGAGGACGACAGGACAAAAGACCGCCTCTCAGGTATCTAGAACCTAAGGTACTCCATCAACGACCTAGTTCCCCCATTTCATCTCCTTCCTCACCCGCTCGCGCCGTGAGACGCCGTTCCGATCTCCTCACGAGTCGAACTGTCTCCGCCGGGCCTCCTCTTTCAGATCTTTGTCTGACTTAGGCATCGGAGGGGATTTGGCCGGAACCAAGGTCCGGCCCACTGACGAGTGTTCTCGTCTACGCAGGAGGGCATCAGATCCACGGGCCGAGGCTTCCCCTCCGCCCCTCGCCGACCACGCAACCAGCTGGACGATTGAGGCTTCCCCTCGTCGTCCGACCGCCGAGGCCGAGAGCAACCGACCGAGGCCGAGCGTCTCGACCCGGGCCGAGGCTACCCCTCGCCCTACCAACGGCCGAGGACCACGATTCAATCCAGTCGACGCGCTCTACGTCATCTGCTGATCCGACTCGCGCCTCAACTGCACCAACTCGACTCGCCCGAGGGACCCAAACGGGCCCCTTGACCACGTTGACCGGGTTATCCACGGTCAACGCTTTGTAGTGAGAAAACACTCTGAAACATCTGGCGCCGTCTGTGGGAACGAACCATCCCACGAAGAAACAAACCACATCTGCGATGACGCGATCTCCCCCATCTCGGCGAAAGGAGAGCAAGGCCCTGACGCGAGGCGACAGGGCCCGCCATCGTTGGCAAGAATGGGCGCGGGCCCGACGCGAGGAGGATCGTGAGGAAAGGGCCGGGAGGCCCTCCCCGTCCCCACCGGTTGGGAGACCGAGTGCATCCGTAACGGCGCGCAGCTCGGACGTGGCTTTGGTGGTGTCAGTAGTCATAGACACTACCATAGTACGGCGGCTGCTTGTCGACACCGGCAGCTCCTGTGACGTCCTCTTCCTGTCAACCCTGGAAAAAATGGGGCGGCGGAAAGAAGACTTACGACCTCGCTCGGGACCCGTGGTAGGATTCATGGGTCACTCCACCCCCATCATCGGCACGATCCATCTCCCGGTAACGCTCGGAGACGCGCCAGACTCGGTGACCCGGGCGGTGGAATTCATCGTATTGGGGATCGGGTCGGAATACAATGGGATCATCGGCCGACCCCTACTCAACGCCGTCGGCGCGGTAGTCTCAACCCTCCATCAGACTATCAAGTTCCGAACGCCAGGGGGGATGGGGCAAGTCGAAGGCGACGCGGGGAGACCGAGTATCTGCTATCAACTGGCGGAGGAAGCTCCCGAGGATCGTCTGGCCGACCGGATGGCCGCGCTCGACTTGAGGAGTGGGCCTAGGCCCGCCCCTGCGGAGGAGTAAGAGCAGATCCCGGTCACGGACGTTGAGGGCCGGTTCGTCTCGATCGGGAGAGGGCTGAGCCAGGACCTGAGGGATCAGCTGATCGAATGCCTGGAGGCGAACCTGGACATCTTTGCTTGGTCACCGGAGGACATGCCCGGCGTAGACCCCCAGGTGATCGTCCACCAGATCAACGCCGACCCCAACTTCAAGTCGGTCAGGCAGAAGAAGCGTAACCTGGGCGGCGAGAAGATGAAGGCAGCCTCTGAGGAAGTGGAGCGTCTCCTTGATGCCGGCTTCATACGAGAGGTCTGGTACCCGGAGTGGCTGTCGAACGTAGTGATGGTCAAGAAGCCCAACGGAAAGTGGCGAATGTGCGTGGACTTCAGTGACCTCAATAAGGCTTGTCCCAAGGACAGCTACCCCCTGCCGCGCATCGACCACCTGGTGGACAACGCCTCGGGGTACGAGATGCTTAGCTTCATGGACGCTTACTCAGGGTACAATCAAGTCCAGATGGACCCCCGGGACGAAGAAATGACAGCCTTCACGACGGACCGGGGGACTTACTGCTACAAGAAGATGCCCTTTGGCTTGAAGAACGCAGGGGCCACCTACCAGAGAATGGTCAACAAGGTTTTTAGCCCCCAGATCGGGAAGAACCTGGAGGTCTACGTCGACGACATGCTTGTCAAGTCAAGGCGACCAGAAGACCACATCGCCGACCTGCGGGAGACCTTCGAACGGTTGCGACGACACCACATTCGACTCAACCCCGCGAAGTGCACGTTCGGGGTAAGATCTGGCAAGTTCTTGTGATTTATGATAACTAACCGTGGCATTGAGGCTAATCCTGACAAGATCGAGGCGTTGATCAACATGCGTGAGCCGACGACGATCAAAGAGCTGCAGAGGCTGAACGGGCGCATCGCAGCCTTGGGGCGATTCCTTTCCAAATCGGCGGAAAGATCGCTCCCCTTCTTCAAGGTCTTGAGGAAAGCGATCGCAGAACCTTCAGACAATAGGAAGACGATACTGTGGGACGAAGACTGCTCCAGGGCGTTCGAAGACCTCAAAGAGTATCTCCGCAGCCCGCCTCTCCTGTCTAAGCCACGTGAAGGGGAGTCGCTAAGCCTTTACCTGGCGTGCGCGGAGGAAGCTGTGAGTTCGGTGCTGATCCGGGAAGACGGTGGGGTGCAGTGGCCGGTATATTACACGAGCCGGATCTTGAAGGGGGCGGAGGTGCGATACTCGCCCATGGAGAAACTGGCGTACGCCCTCGTCCTCTCGGCACGAAGGCTCCGACCCTATTTCCAGGCCCACACCATACTGATCCTGACCGACTCACAACTGGAGCAGAACCTCAAGAGATTCGATCGAATGGGTAGGATGCTAAACTGGGGAGTGGAACTGAGCGAGTTCGACCTTCGGTTCAAACCGCGCACGGCCATCAAAGGGCAGGCTCTGGTCGACTTCATCGCCGAGTGCACAGCGGAAGGAAATGGCCCCCCCGGAGGAAGAAGACCCAGCGACGGTAATAGCTCAACCCTTGTCCTTTCTTTCGGCTGACCACTTCCAGCCAGGAGATCCAGGAGCGTGGATGGTCCATGTGGATGGGTCGGCCACACAGTCAGGAGGCGGGGCTGGGATTGCAATCCGATCTCCGGGAGGGAACATTGTGGAATACGCGTTGCGGTTCGAGTTCCCAGCCACGAACAACGTGGCGGAATACGAAGCGGTGATTAACGGCCTGAGGCTGGCCCTGGAGCTCGGGGCCGAGTCCGTCCGCCTCCTCAGCGACTCGAAGCTCATTGTCAACCAACTCTTGGGGAGTTACGAGGCGCGGGAGGAGGCGATGCAGAGATATCTCCCTGTCGCCAGAGCGGCGATGTCCAAGTTCAAGACTGTGGAAGTCTTGCACCTCCCGCGATCAGAGAATGCGCGTGCAGATGCGTTGTCGAAGCTGGCCTCGTCCTCGCCAAAGGAGCTGGGCCGCACCATCTACGTGGAGACCCTGCAGTCCCCCAGCACGGAGGAGCACGAGGTGATGGCAATCGACCAAGAGCCCACCTGGATGGACCCGATCATCCGGTACCTCACTCATGGGGAGGTGCTGACTGATGGGGACGAACGCCGAACCCTGGAGAGAAAGGCGCTTCGATACGTGATCCATGAAGGGACGCTCTACCGGAGACGCTGGACCAAGACGGATGTCCTCCCATACTTGAAGTGCATCGGACCGCAGGAAGCTGACTACGTCCTACGGGAGGTTCACGAAGGGATCTGCGGGAATCACCATGGGGGCAAGATGGTCGCACAGAAGATCTTGAGGCAGGGATACTACTGGCCGACCCTGGCCCAAGATGCAACAAGCTACGTCCAAAAATGCCAAGAATGCCAGAGGTATGCCCACCACATCTCGACTCCCCCGTCAGAGCTCGTCCCTATCGTGAGCCCCATCCCCTTTGCGAAATGGGGGCTCGACATCCTCGGACCGTTTAAACCGGGACAAGGGCAGTAGAAGCATCTGATTGTGGCGGTAGACTACTTCACCAAGTGGATCGAGGCCGAACCGCTGGCCACCATCACGTGGAAGAAAGCAAAAAGCTTCGTATGGAATTCCATCATCTCCAGATTCGGAGTGCCATGGGCCATCGTCACAGACAACGGGAAGCAGTTCGACTCCGCAGGGTTTAAAGACTTTTGCGAGGAATGGGGAATCAAGCTTCTCTTCGCCTCTGTAGCGCACCCCCAGACCAACGGAATGGCGGAAGCGGCCAACAAGTGCATCATAGAGCTCCTCCGGAAGAAAGTGAAAGACGCCGAAGGGAACTGGCCAGAAGAGCTCCCCGGGATACTCTGGTCATACCGGACGACCCACAAGGAGGCCACTGGCGAGACCCCGTTCATGCTCACCTACGGGGCCGAGGCGGTGGTGCCTGTCGAATTGGGCGAAGAATCTCTCCGCCTCAAATACTTTGACGAAGACCGGAACTCGCAGGGTCTGGGGCTCAGTCTGGAGCTCCTCAGCGAGCGAAGGGAGCAGGCACTGGCCACCATCATCCGCCAGAAGCAGAAGGTGGCCCGATACTACAACGCTCGGGTGCGGGGAAGAAGCTTCCACCTTGGGGAACTGGTCCTCCGGAAAGCGGGCTTCAACACTGATACCGCTCGCAAAGGGAAGCTCGCGGCTAGATGGGAGGGACCCTACAAAGTCGTCGAGGTCCTCGGACCCGCAGCCTACCGACTAGCCGACATGGAGGGGAGGATTCTCACTCACACTTGGAATGCGGAACATTTACGCAAGTACTTTCAATAGATGTATCGTTTCCTATGAAATAAATTTATTTTGAATTCATTCCTTTCCAGATAAAGCAAAAAGATATACAGAGAGGTGCACGAAGAGGCCGAGGGGCATTCCCCTCCCTCATTTTTCTCCGGGGGCACCGGTGGAGCCACAGGCTGGCAGCCCACTAGGGTCTCCCCCCCTTACTCCGCTCGACGTCAGGGTACATCCGGAGATCCTCGAAGTTGACCCCCGAGAGTGGGAACTTCTTTTGGATCTCAGACTGACACCGGGCGAAGCCCTTCTCGAACGCCTCCGATAAGGCGGTCTCAACAAAGGAGGTGGCATACTCCGCCACAGCATCCTGAGCGATCCTGGCCGGATCCACCTCCTCCAGCCCACGCATCCGGGCCTCTAAGGTCTCGATTTGGCGTTGGTGCTCCGCCCTCTCCTTCTCGATCTCCCGGGATTTCTCGCCAAGTTGGGCAAGAAGGGCCCTCCCCTGCTCCTCCGCCGCTTCCAGACGATCGGAGAGCTCCAAGGTCTCGGAGGCAGCAGCAGGGTTGGGGATCTGCTCGGCTCCTCCAGACGTGTCGGCGCCTCTCAAAAGCTCGGCGAGACGCGCCTCGGCCTCCGACTTTGCAGCCAGAGCCAAGGCTCTCTCTCGGTCCGCCTCCTCCAGGGCAGAGGACAGCTCAGTTACGCGGGAATCCAAGGACTAGACCCGCGCTTCCTCTAACTGACTTGCCTCCCCCTTCTCGCCGGGGGCCTCAGGGCCTCGCCCGGCATCGGATTTGGCTTTGGGAAGAGCCGCGAATTGGCGCCTCATTGAGAGGCCCACCGAGGACAACTGCGCCAAAGCAACGAAGGTAAGACAGCAAAAGCAGCTGGAGAAAGGGGGGACAAGCAGAGACACACTACCTGTTGACCAGCCTGGATCACGAAGGTGGCCAAACAGTCACCTCTGACTCCGTCCAACACCACCTGATCGGGAGGGAGACAACAGTTCTCGGCCACTCGAGCGGCGGCTCCGCGGCTCGAAAACACCGACTCCTTCTCCCCCACTGGGAAGCGTGGACGAAGAAGACCCTCCCCTGACGAAGGGAACTCGCCAGGAGCGGAGCGGAACGCGCCAAGATACCGACTGTAGGCATCAGGGAGAGAATTGTCCGGGAGAGGTGAAGGGCCGACCCACGGCCAGGCAACCTCAACGGGGGCGGGTTGAGGTCGATCAGCAGTCGACAGGACATCAACCCCCTCGACCCCCTCACGGACCCTCTTGGAAGACCCCAGCAAGGGAAGAGAGGGAGATGACACCTTCTTCCTTTTTGAGCCTCCGGTCGCGGTCCCGACCCGATGCTTCTTCCGGACCTCCAGCACATGATCCCTTCTGCGTGGATCCGGATTTGGGACCGGCACGAGAGCGCTGGCGGGAGAGGGACCAAGAGGGAATCCACCTGCACTCAAAGAAGAAATGAGAGACAGAGCAGAACCCGGACGACCTCGAAGGGCGAATGCTCGGAGACGCTTACCTAGGGGCCATACCGTCTTACGCAAGTTGCGGTCACTAAAGAGGACGTCGATCGAGCGCTCCCTCGTAGGAATCGCCAGCATGTCCTTCGCCGTCTGCTGCTCGGCGACCGTCGGCTCACCCAGATCGAGGATGACGACACCGGCCGCCTCCCACCGAACCGGGAAGGGTACACTCGACGGGAACGTGACAAACACGTATTCCCCCTTCCAGCGTTTCAGGGAGCTCGGCAACCCCAGCACCAGGGTCATCTTCGGGCGGGCGCTGATGTAAATCCACGCCCCCGATTGGTGGTGGCTCAGGCGGTAGAACTGGGCAAAGAGGCGAAGAGAGGGCGCCACTCCCTTCAGCATGCAGACAACGATGAACCCGACGAGGATCCCGACGGCGTTGGGACAGAATTGACACAGGCACACGTTGTGGGCCTGAAGGAACTCAACGATAAAAGGATGGAGCGGGAAATGAAGCCCAAAGCGGAAGCACTTCTCATATATTCCAACCTCGTTGGGGCCAGGAAAGCAGATCCGCTCGTCAGCCCCAGGGGCACGAGCCGAGTAAGGCGGAAGCAGGTAGGCGGAGCGCATGCTCCCGATGGCGGTGGCACAGATCGACGAAGGCCACGACAAGACCTCTGGGGGCACCCCTGAAAGATCATCCCCGTGCTGACGAATCGCCGAGGGAGGGCCACCCGCCAGACCTGGAGCCGCGTCGCGCTCCGACCGACCCGAACCCGTGGCAGAGGAAGACGACATGAGGCAGAGCTCGGGCAGAATAGGGATCAGCACAAAGGAGAAAACGACGGGATGGCGGCTCATGAACCCCTCGGATTCTCAACTTAAGACGACCCCGTGAGCGGTGGGGATAAGCTTGCAGCTACAACGTGGCAGCATCAGAGGACCGAAGGCGCTTCGGAGCCCGCGCCTTAAAAGTATCGAACGGGCCAACTCATGATGACGACTAATAAATGAGTCGGCATCGACTGGCGAGCCTGTCAAGGTCGGCGGAAGTCACATCGGCCGAGCCGAGCCGGCCAAAGCCGACCGACCCGACCGATGGGGGCAATTGTTACGCCTATTTGACTGAGGCCCGAAAGACCCAAGCCCAGAGACCCAACCGCCGGTCAAGAGCCCATCTGCGCACTCAGGCCCACTTGATAAGGCCCTATGGGGGACCCCCCCACATGTCGATCCGACCCGGCCCCGGTAACACGCCGGTCACTCGCCCACTCCTGCGATAACCGCCCCCTCGATCCCGCTACCACTTAATGGCAGTTATAGGGAGGTGCTGGCAGGGCGCAGGGAGCGGCGACGGAGGGGGCGGATTGAGGGGGCACGATTGAGGGCGGACGAGCGACGTGGGTCGGGGACAATCACAGCGGAGGTCTATATAGGGGCTAGGAGGACGACAGGACAAAAGACCGCCTCTCAGGTATCTAGAACCTAAGGTACTCCATCAACGACCTAGTTCCCCCATTTCATCTCCTTCCTCACCCGCTCGCGCCGTGAGACGCCGTTCCGATCTCCTCACGAGTCGAACTGTCTCCGCCGGGCCTCCTCTTTCAGATCTTTGTCTGACTTAGGCATCGGAGGGGATTTGGCCGGAACCAAGGTCCGGCCCACTGACGAGTGTTCTCGTCTACGCAGGAGGGCATCAGATCCACGGGCCGAGGATTCCCCTCCGCCCCTCGCCGACCACGCAACCAGCTGGACGATTGAGGCTTCCCCTCGTCGTCCGACCGCCGAGGCCGAGAGCAACCGACCGAGGCCGAGCGTCTCGACCCGGGCCGAGGCTACCCCTCGCCCTACCAACGGCCGAGGACCACGATTCAATCCAGTCGACGCGCTCTACGTCGTCTGCTGATCCGACTCGCGCCTCAACTGCACCAACTCGACTCGCCCGAGGGACCCAAACGGGCCCCTTGACCACGTTGACCGGGTTATCCACGGTCAACGCTTTGTAGTGAGAAAACACTCTGAAACACTAACTAAAGGGAATTTGAATTTCGTTTTTTATTTTTAGTTAATTTTAGTTAACTGGTTGCTTTTGCATGGTGGCACATCGCTTGTTTTGAAGAAGATGGCCATGAAAAATTTGGTCTTAACCACTAGCTCAAGTGGTTCTAAAGGAGATTGGAGTGTTTTGATAGGATAAAAATTTAAACAAATTTTCTTTCATATTATATTTTCATCATGTACTCATTTCTCATGATGGCTAATTTGTTATTATATTTCATTAACATATTTATACACAAATAAAGATAGAGTAAGTACTGATTAATTGAAAGAGTTAGTCTATGTCAAATTTAATGCTCAACTGAAAAGAAAGATTTGAGAGCAGAAACGCCGATATCCTCTCTGCTCGCTCCATTACAGAGGACAAGGTGGACGCGTGGATGGCTCAAAAATTAGTTGATGCTTCTATTGTTTCAGAGGAAGAGGAGGAGGAGGAAGAAGTCTTACCTAGAGAAAGGTTAACATGGATGCAGATTGAGAAGTGATGGCGGTTGATCCAACGCAAAGAGCTAGTAAAAGATTAAAGGCTACAAAGAAAGGAAAATCCATCACATCATGATCATCATCAGGAAAGGGGAAGGGGAAGAAGCAAATGCTTGAGGAGGAAGATTTAGGTTTTGATTCATGGATCTCCTTAGAGTTATCATCTTCAGGTAGTTCTTCATTTGATGGAAAATATGTTGAAACATTCGTCTAGGAGACGTACCGAATGAGCTTGTTACATAATGCGGGTTAAGTCACTCTTTCTGCCTATCTTTTAATTCATTTTCTTTTGAGGCAGTATTTTAAGTTTTAATATTTTGTAAATTTATGGACTTGTAGTATATTACATACCATAATGTTAGCAATAGCGGTTACTTAATGTATTTAGCGTAACTTTATAAAATTTTGCAATATGAACAAACAAGTATATTTATAACATTATTATTGTATATTTACACCGTCCTATATGAGCAAACCGATATTGACCGTATCCCTGATTTATCCATCGATATCCGATATGAAAATTAGCAATCATACACGATACCGATATCCGATATTTAAAACCTTAAGACATGCATGCAAACATTTTGCCCATCATTCTCAACATCCGAGGAAACGTTACGGGTAGCTTAAAGGCGTAGATGACTCAAAACAGAAGAGATTCATATTTCATCTCTTTGTGAGGTCCATCCTCTTCTTTACTCCCACCCTCTCTGTGAAGATAACAACTGGCCCCCAGGGAAGGAGGTCCCGACTACTTCTCCCATTGAATTATGAAAGATCTTGCATCCATATCAATCTTGGGGTTGGAAGCTGGGCTAATATGAGTAACAGAATGGCAGATACTTAACTAATCAAAAAAATAGAAATAAAAATAGAAATTACTTCTTGATCTTTTTCCAAGAATCGCATAAAGTGTCCGATATGAGTAGATAAGACTGTGGTCCTTTTGGAAGAAATGCGAATTTAGGCTTGTGGTGCTCGCAGTTCATGTCGTGATTTTTGTTAGTCAAAATGGGCTGGCCTGCTTAACGCACCCTAATTAATGACCTTCCCCTGGCTGGCCTTGGGCCCAAGTGGCCACTGGTGAGCCCAAAGCAGAGCGGCCGACTTGCTCTCTTTGGGCCGGGCATATGGACTTTGTTAAACAAAACGAGGATGCGCAGTCTCATGCTGATAAGAAAGTAGCAAGTAACAACACCATCCATGTTTTAGGAGAACGAATGAAAGAAAAAGAAGGAAAACAAACATTTATTGCATTTGTTTATGGAAGATAAGTTTTAATTAGTGTTTGATGTAACTGAACAGATGTAATACTTGTTGCATTGCAAACATTAACAATAGAAAATGTAGCTATGTGATGTGGTCGATTAGTTATTATGGCTAAAAGAATTATCACAATGTAGTTTAGTAACCTTTTTTAAAAAGAAGAGTAGCCGACGCTATTTCTGACCTTTTTTTCTTCTTAAATGTCTAATTACTGTTTTTTGGGACTTGAACAAGAATTGGTCAAAAAAGCTACAATCCTCCATTGAGTTACTGCACCAATAGACGCATAACATAAAAATTCGGCAACACCAAAAGATACTGGAACTCCATCATCATCCAACCAAGTCTGGTTTTGCTGGTTGTGCCCAATGCCTGTCCTCCCCTCCCAACCAAAACTCTGATAAATAAAACTTCCATAAATTTCGTTTTTAAGATCTAACAAAGTAAATGGAGGGAAATAGGCCTCCAGATCTAAATAATCAACAAAAAGTTTCTACAAACTGCTATTACTTTTCTGGTGCTGACTTGAATCGCATAATAAGCCTACTTGACAGTTTCATTTCGAAAATTCCCTTGCGCATGGTAAAGGAAAAGAGGGAAACCTACGACAGGTCGAGCTAATTTCAGTTGGTACAAATTTAACCAATTTCAGAGTAAAGATCGAATGGGTTAAACCTTAAAAAATCAACCTCATACAAGTATTAACCTTTGATGGATCAATTCTTCGCAAAATATCATGTACCCATATCCCGTATTTGCATCGAATACATGCCCGATTCTTTTAAAAGAGTCACCTACCCATTTTTTTTTCATTTACCCGTGTAGTAATATATTGTATCGTATATGTTACTCCTATCCATATTTGGACAATCCGGCCACATACGCACAAGTCTATACGTATGTTGCAACGAGTATTATACGCCGAGATGTAGCTAGGGCTAGAATGCCCAAGTGTCATCTAGACATTAGAATCAAACATCACATATATTTGATTCCATAGGACTGATGCTCATTTGTCTCCCCCCAGAAATGCAAAAGCTTCTTCATGACGTTTTCTATGAAAATACAACAGGGCATTTGCTCAGCCTTCACCTGAGCCAAACTCGATCCTTTTCAAGAATATATCCTCGTCCTCTGCCCTTTGCTTAGCCGCTAAGGACTTCAAAAAATACTTTCAACAATATATTCCTCTCTCAGAACTCACAAGTGCTCTCAGAATCTTGGCTACTTATGGCTCAGTTGTTATCTAAACAAACAGGAAACCGAGGGTCACTGTTTTATGTAGAGATTAAATCTTCGCTTGGACAGGCAAGAAAGGCAACAAAGGAACACCCTCAAGCCACATGCAGTGTTTGTTTTAGTCACGACTGTTTAGTTTATTCTCCAAATAACGGAGTTTTTATTTGAATATGACAGAATCAAAGTTTGCAGAAGCTTGCTTTTTACGACCAAAAACATACGAAAAAGTTTTCTTTATCTATCTCTTTGGAGTTCCTTTTTTTTTTCCTATTTCTTAATTTGTTTTTAATTAGAGACAACCTATGAACATGAGATCGGGGAAAATAGCATTTCGAATAAAGTTTCGAAGGATAAGTATGATAGTGCTTAAATATCTCATCTTTATGAAATTTGTATACAAATGTAAAGTGTGATTTATGCAGGGAAATGAGAGTCATCTTTGGGTGGCCTTCTCTCTTCGTTAGGCTGAGAAGAATAAAATTTGCTTCGTTATGGTCCTTATGGACACGGCATAGCAGGAAGCAACCGGGCAGGACGAATAAAATATGTATATATTACATAGTGGCAATACAAAAACCATAAAATGACCATAGAATTGAATTTTTCTGGCTGGTAGCTTGCGTGTGGATGCTTCAGGTTTAGTCGACTAATTCATGCGAGTGTGCATCATACTCTCCGGTCTTCAAAAATCCACCCTTCGTGACTTTTTTTCTCAAATTTTATCTGTTGATGGGGTGTGTGTCATCGTTAATACTTTGATAAAGCCCTGAGGCTTAATGCGAGTTCAAACATATATCGAGATATAGATCACGATCATGTGAAAGCGTTTTGACCGTCTAAAGCAAGTCTGAACTTGTTCATAGTCATAGATGCATCGAGATAGGAGATAGATGCATTGATACACTGTTGTGTTTTGTCTTCACGAAGTGTTGATGACGATGATCTCATGATCGTTCGATTTGGCAAAATTGGAAACAAAACACAGGTGCTCATCAGAGAATGAGTTTACTGAACGACCCAATGAGAGTTGTTCATGGTGGGGCATACCGATCTGTCAATGGTAGCTCTCCGTGATGAAGGGAAAGCTGATCCTCTGACATGATGTCACTGTACGAGCCTGTGCATGAACGGTATCACTTAGATCTCTGACCTAGTCTCGAGGTAAGGCATGTCGAAAGATCTTTGCTTGGGTGGTACTTGAAGTGTACGAGGGGAGTAGTGGGTGCGATAATGATTTTTCTCTTCTGTTGAGGGAGGTTAGTGTTGCAGAGTCAGTACGGTCATTAGCGGAATCCTTGGCCAATGTATGTTGGATGTGATCCAACAATGACTAGCTTAGACCGAACGGTATTGACCCGATAACAAAGTTATTAGGGGTTGACAGTCAACCATAACCTAGTCTTCGTAGCAGCATAGTTGTGACGAAGGGATTAAGACTGTGGCATTCATCACTGGCATAGCCAGTGTAGTCTTGACAACACTCATGTCAAAGAGACAGACCACATAAGGATGATACCGAATCAGGAACAACACCTACTGCTCAGGTCACTACCGTCAGGGGCAATGAGTCCCACCTACAGTAGGGATAGGATGTAGGGTCCCATATAGGCTGGGATCTTCGTCCAAGTATCAAGAGATAAAAGGTACATGCATATGATGCATGAGAACTAAAACATCGCAAATTGTTAACGAAATGGATTTCGATCACATTGGATGTGATGCAACAATCGAGCTATTTATTGGGCATATAAAGACCATTTATAGCAACCAGGGTCCGGGGCATGCCCGGTCCCTGGTGCTTTAGCCCGAGCATGGGCTTAGGGTAGTCCATGCTTATGGCTCAGGTTAAGCCTTTAGGCTGGTAGCCCCAGCATCCTCTCAAGTTGCTACAGCCAGAGCAAAAGCTTGGACTGCACCCGAGCCCGTGTTCAGGTGTAACACGAGGGTTGGCTCAGCCCCTTTGGGGCATCGACATGTGGTCAATTTTGACGATGAATTTGAGGTGTCAAACGATCTCGAAAATAGGTGACAACAATTTCTATGCGCTCTTAGTATGAAGCTCTTTAAGATGATATCTCACTTGGCTTTTGGAGTTTACCAGAGAGGGAGAAACAATTGCTCAAAGTTGAGCCTCTGCAACGGGAAAAAATTAAGTCAAAAGGATTTCTATGAATAGTACCACAATGGATGTTGTAATGCCCTACCAGCTACTGCACAAGTACTAGAGGGGGGGTGAATAGTACTTTAAAATAATAAGGCGTATAATTCCAAATTAAATTGCACACAACTACCAAATCCATTTGCGGAAGCTTAAATTGAATGACAACAATGAAATTAACAATGCTAACAAACGATGTTAATGGGTTCGGATCCACCCAAGTCTCCCCGACTTGTTCCCGGTGATCCTACGTCCCAACCACCCGGATCCCCTCCGGATACTTGAGTTAGAAACCCTAACTCAAGATTTCCACTATGAATATCTTGTGAAAAACCTTCACAAGATCAAATCATACATGCAATGGCAAAGTGAATCCCACAACCCGGGATCACAATCTTCTCTCACAACCGAGAGAGCCAATAAGCAATATAAAAGAGTTTAAATGAAATAAATACTCTTACCACAAAATCCTATACCTTGAGTTTTTCTTACCCAATAGGTGGAATGAAGGATTTGAGGAAGATGAAGTTACCAAAACCTAGCACCAAGGAAATGACCAGCAATGGGTGCCTAGGGTTGATTTGGAAACTTGAATCAAGCAATAGCTTGAAGAGCTCACCAAGAACAAGCTTCTCTCTAGATCTAGAAATGAGAGAGAATGGGTTTCTTGTGAGGAAGAGAGCTTTTTAATTTGAGGGAGAATAGCTATCTCTTTTTATCTCAATGAATCTCTGAATGGAGGCTCTATTTCTAATAGAAATGACCTAGGTTCGTATTTATAGGAACCCAAAAACACAAGTTAGGTCATTTACCAACGGATAGAAATCTGTGAGACTTAGTCGGTCAAAGAACAATCACTGACCGACTAGTTCATCAACTAGTCGGTCAGCCAAACAACGTAGACCGACTAAGAGTAGATCTGAGAAGAGATAGAATTTCAGACCTAGAAATCTAGTCGGTCCAAGAAGACTTTCTGACCGACTAGTTTCACAACTAGTCGGTCAGTCAGTGAACGTAGACCGACTAAGAGGCAAAATAACTTAGTCTGAATGCAAAGTGACTTAGTCGGTCCAAGAACAAAAGTTGACCGACTAAATTGTCAACTAGTCGGTCACCAAACGTTCTTAGACCGACTAACGGTAAACAGTAGCTTAGGAGAATTTAAGAGTGAACAGTAAGTCTCAACTAGTCGGTCAAAGAAGCATCACTGACCGACTAGTTCACAAACTAGTCGGTCGGTGAGTCAACATAGACCGACTAACTGTAAACAGTAAAGAGCTAAGAATTAACAGACTGAAACTAGTCGGTCCAAGAAGCTTGGCTGACCGACTAGATCACCATCTAGTCGGTCAGTTCTTCTTCTTGAACCAACTAACATGCACAAGAAGTCCGAATCGAAGCGCGACGCTTCGAGGAAGTTAGAATGAACTTGTGCAAGAATCCTAGAGCTACGAAATGAGCGTAATGAAGATAGAAACGTAAGATATACTCAAGGCTTAACATTCTATATATCGAAGCTAAAAGACTATAAATAAAACCTTAATAAACGGTCTTCGAGAGCTTCGATTGAATCTTCATAACTTCCAAAGCGTCGCAAGAGCTTCAACGAAGCTTTAGGCATGAATATGAGCTTTGGGAAGTGTTGAGATGTCGCTTTGAATATTCTCGTGAAATTGGCGACGATCTCCAATACTGCGCTCACAAATTGTTAGATCATGAATTATTTATGTTTGCTCATCATCCAAAACCAAATCCGGGGAGTCCAATATTCAACAGATGTGACATTTAAAGAAAGGTTTATCTTACCCTATAAATATAGGTCAATCCCTTTCATCTACAATACATAAGCCTTGAATCAAGGGAGCTCTTCATATTTTAGAGAATTAACCTCGATCTAAATATAACCAAACTTTAGTTTCTTCCACTTTTTTCTCTTTACTCCCATTTCAGGTTCTAGCAAGACTTGGAGTGAGATCTGATCAAATCCAAAACTTGACTGGGATTCTAGCAAAGGTGAAACTTACTGGGACAAGTGTTCGCTCGGTGGCGAGGCGTTGGATTGCTTCGGAACAATTGTCCTAAAGGAACTGTTTTTGCAACTGCAAAAACAAAGGTATGTTCTTTATTTTAATATCAGTTTTATTTTATAGATCTATCCATGTGAGGATAGTTTGCCCACCTCCTAGATAGTACAGATGATGCATAGGTTTTGTTTTTCATAAGGGTTTTCATAAAAATATGATTTTTATGTTTTATTCGCTTCTGTTTTTCTTCCCACATCTGTTAAGACTTTGGCTAGATGATGGGAAACACCTTATGGATGCCTCTACAAAACCCTTCAATTGTATCAGATCGAAATTTACTTTGATCTTTTTATGATGCTATTATCATGCATGGGACGTTTGATGTGTATTTCTGTGTCATGTAAAGCTCTCAAGTTTTATTTTTCATTATGTAATTTGATAGTGCTTACATGCACTTTTTTTAATGTAAAATAAAGGCTTTGCCTTTCAGTTTGTAATTAATTATTCATTCCAAAGAACATGCCTTTTGCATTGTAATAGTTAATTTAGGAGGCGGGGCTACTTATTGTTGCTTATGGAATTTTATACTTGGAGATGAGATGAGCCAAAGATTCTCTTTGCAAGGTGGTGCAAGGCGGTGGTCTTCTCACTAGATCCATGGAGCTGCTATAGTAATTAGGGTTGTTTACTAGAGAGCTTACATAAATCTATGTTGGTTGTAATCTATTTCATGCTAAGGATGGATTATGTTTTTTATGGTTACTATTTTCAAGGCGTAAGAAGAATGCTATATAATCTTATATTACAAGGTTCCTAACGTCGCTCTACCATAGTTATCTAACCTATGTCGATGACGTGGTCTCATTGCTCTTGCAATAATTTTTTGTGCTTTTAAGCTTTCGAAAATCTGGTTTTGAAAACTAGGGTTTTCTGGTGTTATATGATAATTGCCTGAGATGCTCGATGCTGTTAATGGTTGAGCAATGGATATTGATTCTTAAAAACCAAGTTTTAGGAATCGCCTAGTTAATAAAGATTAATTAAATCAATGAACCCATCACATATTGATGGAACAAAATTATTATAATGGGCATTCTTATGGTATCCTCGAGCCGGTGTTTCGGATTGTTTGGTGTCAAGGACGTATCACCATAGTAGGGCTCGCCCTCTTTAGGAATAGTGATCCTACCTGGCCAAACCTGACCGTCCGTGTTCACTTGGATCAACGTTGAATTCCACATTTCATTAATGCCGTGTGTTTAGTAGTCTTTCTTGCTTTTGGAGATTAGGTAACCTCGTATTCATGTTATGGTTGTTGGGCAAACCAAAGCTATAGTGTGGTTATCTTTTGGAAACCAATTCCACCAAACATATGGTGTATTCCAGCCCTAACCCAAACCACTGTGTTGTGAATACAACCGAGCGTTGCTGTAAGTTAGGCTGGATGTGAAATCAAGGGTTCGACTAGACTAGTTTTTATGGTTTGTTAGGCGAACCCCAGATCATAAGTGACTAGGGGTAAAAACATATAGAGAATAACATATGATGTGATTGATGAAGAGTTTATCTATCGATTGTAGGGTCGAACAATTTGTTGGGCGAACCCAAGGTTGAGAAATTCAAGGTGATAGGGTCTCTCTCCCACTAAATGTCACTATTCGATCAATCTCTGTGGGTTGAGATGATCGCTAAAATAGTGGGAGGATATAGTTAGGTAAAAACCATTTTATCTATATTTAAATAATGAACGCATGCTAAATTATGGTTGTTCTATGCTTTGCAGCATGTGGTCTGGATTAAAACTTATCCACGAAAAGAATAGGCTAACTGGTCAAAATTATGAAGACTAGCTTAGGAATATCAAGATTGCATTATCTTTTGAAAGACTAAGCCATGTCCTCACCGATCCAACCCTTGAGGAACCTGTTGAGGGTGCCAGTGTTGAGGACATTAAGTTCCACAAGCTCTGGCTCCTGGACAATAAGAAGGCACACTGCTGTTGGGTCCGGGGATTGCCTAAATCCAAGTGTAGGAAATCCTATAGATAGCAGACTAAACACTAGAGGGGGGAGGGTGATAAGTGTTTCAAAAATACTTGCACAACTATAAAATTAATCCCTCTAATTTAGCCTAAGCAACTTGATAGTGTTACCTACTCTCGAGCTTAATCAACACAACCAAGTACTTGCACTGAAATAAGAAGCCGTGCACATCGGAATGTTAATCCCAATGCAAGTAATAGAAATTAGAGAGGCACACAACAATCGTAAACACATCAGAGTTATCCTGGTTCCCCTTCCTTGGGCTACTCCAGTCCCCAACCTCTTTTTTGTGATTTCCACTAGCTAACTCTCTTAATCAAGAGAGCAAATGTCTCACCAAGATCGCTTTCAAATACACTTGCCTAGTTTCACTTACTAGGTCTTCCAATACAATAAGCAAGCTTCACTTGCTAGGGTTTGCAATCTCAACACAACCTCTCCGTTAAGGAGGATTCTACAATAACAACCCAAAAACAATAACCAACTTACCATCTCACTACTACACTTTTGGTGTTACAAACCTTTCTTGAGGATGAAAGTGCTCTTACAAGATCCTATAGCCAATGGATGAAGCTTTTGTGAAGTCAAGCGGATATGGAAGAAAACTTTTGAACTCAAAGAAATTTAAGATTAAAACTTTAAGAGATCAAGAGGAATCTTGATTTGAATCTCAGAGAATTAAAAGAAAACTTATGAAGATTCAAAGTCAAAGCAACCTAAGTGAATAGCTTTAGAAGTTCAAATCTGAAAATTTGGGCTTGAGAATTGAGAGCTTGAACATGAAAGTTAAAGCTTGTAAATATCATAAAATATTCAATACGTGGGGCCAAAATTTCTCAGCAAAAGCTCTTTAAATACCCCTTGAAAAACAGTTGAAAATATTGGACAAAAGTGCCATTCAAACGGTAGAATCGACAGTTCTCCGTAAAACTTGGGGCTGTGTTATTACCCAGTAATAGTCGACTCCCGTTATACTGGTAGTCGACTCCCACCACTACTATGTTTGACTCTTGTTTGTACTGCAGTTGACTCTCAAGGGTCCAGAGAATAGAACTCTTTTGTCATTCAAAACAGTCAACTCTAATTAAAAAATTTGTCGACTCCCATTGTGGTATGAGGTTTTTTAAACTATCAAAACTTCATGAAACTAATTTGAAATAATTTTAAATCTTTTCCAAAACATTTATGAAGTTTAAAACATCAATTGTAGTATGTGTGTAAGCTTTATCTAATGACTTTAACATTCTAAGACAAGACTTGAACAAAATACATCACTCACACAATTTTTGTGATCTTGACGCATTCTTCTTGGCTCATGAGTTGACTTGAAAAGCTTTGCACTCCACTTATCATTGGATGAGCTTCATCTCACAATGTTGAGCTCCAATCCATAATTTCATCAACTTCAAGCTTGATAAATCATGTCATCGTGTCTAAGAGCTTGAGTTGACCATTATTGACTTTGGTACATATACTCACAACAAATCTCACAAATCATAATTAGTCACACTAATTGTTTGCTTAATCATCAAAACCAACTTGCAGTGTTGTAATAACCAACAATTGCCTCACACACACCTCTATGAGCAATGAGCTCCAGAGGATGCATGAACATATGGATGTTCAAATTATGTTTCTTAATGCAAAGGCGTTTAATTGGAAATAGTCTCGAGCTGCAAGGTTCGAAGCTTCGTGCAAACTGTTTGCACGAAGATGAGTGTAGGCATTGCGCAATGCCATGTGCTCAATATGATTGGGTACATTGAGAAACTTGCACAGCAAGGATTTGTGCTGGAACATGAGTTATCTATATAATGAGCTCTTTTACCAAGTAAGTTTACCCCGTTCATTAATAATTTTATTATGAACAAACTAGAGGTTGAACTTACAGAGCTCCTCAATTAGCTTCGGTAATCTGAAGAGAGCTTGAATGGCAAGTCTCCTATGTTGGTTGTCGTCTCTTCTTCTTCTTCCAAGCCCAATGGCAAATGAAGAAAGAAGAAGGCCCTAACCAACGAAGAGGATAAAGACGGGAATGGGCAAGGGGAAGAAGGTGGTATCGGCTGAGGCAGAATGCTTTTTCTGCCATAAAAAGGGGCACTGGAGGAGGATCTGCAAGAAGTTCCTGGAGTAGAAGAAGGGGCATATTGATGCCTCAGCTCCAGGTATAATGTTTATACAAAGTTCCATTATTTTCGTGACTTCTAATGCAAGTGTGTTAGATACCAGTGTGGTTTCTAACATCTGTAATAATTTACGAGGGCTGAGAAGGAATAGAAGACTTGAAAAGCAAGAGGTCGTTCTCCACATTGGCAACAGAGAAAGCATTGTTACTGGGGACATAGGCGACGTTCAACACACCTTGGCGAGTGGTGCCACCTTTCTTCTTCAACAAAGTTTTTATGTTCCTAATTTTCTTTGCAATGTAATCTTTGTCGCAGCTTTGGCTAAAGACAGATATAATTTTACAAACAATGAAAAAGTTATTAATATTTTCTTTGATGGTAAATTACTTGGATTTGGATTTTTAAATAATGGTGTGTACACTTTGTCTAATGATGTTGTATTAAATGTTAATATATGAAAACATAAAGATTCAAGTTATAATGAAACCTATCTCTGATACTGTAGACTAGGTCATATCGGAGAGACGAGACATAACAAGTTACATTAAGCGAGATCTTTAGGACTTTCAAATTATGTATCATACGAAACTTGCAAGTCTTGCCTCCAAGGTAAGATGGCCAAAACTCCTCATGTGGGACAAGGAGAGAGAGTAGATGAACTCTTGGGTCTCGTACATATGGATGCATGCAGACCTATGTATACATTAGCCAGAGAAGGTTATTCTTACTTTGTTATGTTTAGTGATGATCACTCTAGGTATGTACACGGGTTCTTCATGAAACACAAGTCTAATACCTTTGATCGATTTAAGGAGTATCGTAATGAAGTAGAAAAACAGACTGGCAAAAGTATTAAAATCATTCGATCAGATCGATGAGGTGAATATTTGAGCCATGAGTTTCTTGTGTATCTAAAAGAGAATGTGATTCTCTCTCAAGTCATGCCTCCCTACACATCTAAACATAACGGTGTGTCGGAGAGAAGGCATCACACTTTGTTAGACATGGTGTGATCCATGGTGAGTGATGCTGAGTTGCCAACTTCCTTCTGGGGCTATACCCTAGAAACTGCTTCTTACATTCTCAATAAGGTCCCATTAAAATCCGTGTCGATGACTTTATATCAGATATGGAGCGGCATGAAACCCAACCTCAAACATATTAGGGTTTATGGTTGTCCTACGTATGTCAAAAGGCATAATCCAGACAAATTGGAGGATAGATCTGTTATGTGTAGATTCGTTGGATATCCACCACATTCAATAGGGGTACATCTTCAACCACCAGGAACAACAAAATATTGTTGTCTCCAAACATGCCACCTTTTTGGAAAAGGCGTTCATTATGAAGAAAGCTATTGGCAAGGTGATAGATCTAGACGAATGTTCAGAAAGAGAATTAACACATGAACAGGAGTTGGAACCAGTGGGAGAGGCAAAGCTTGATATTCCTTAACCAAATGTTAGGAAGTCTAGTAGGATTACTCGAGCTCCTAAGAGGTACTACGAGTTTCTCGTAAACAAAGGGATCGAGGATAACTTCATATTTGATGATGAACTTGTTAGCTTTCAAGAAGCCATTCATTGTAGAGACTCTGAGAAAAAGCTTGATGTAATGAAATTATGAAACCGAGTCTATGCACGTTAATAAGGAATGGACCGTGGAAAACACACCGAAAGAAAGTGTTCCTATTGGTTGCAAATGTATCTTTAAGAAGAAGATCGGTGCAGATGGAAAGATAAAGACGTATAAGGCTAGGCTAGTTGTGAAATGTTATCGTCAGATTCTAAGAATAGAATATGATGATACTTTCTCACCAGCAGCCATGCACAAATCTATTCAGATCATACTCACCATCAGAGCTTATTATGACAACGAAACCTGGCAGATAGATGTAAAGACTGATTTTCTAACTGGTTATTTAGAAGAACAAATTGACATGGCTCAGCCAGAAGGTTTCGAGGTCAGTAAGAGAGAATAGAAAGCATGTAGGCTGCATAGGTCTATTTATGGACTTAAGCAGGCATCAAGGAGGTTGAACATCTGATTTGACAAAACACTCAACACGTTTGGCTTTGTCAAAAAATGAAGATGATCTGTGCATTTATAAGAAGACGAATGGAAATTCTTTGGTCATCCTCATATTATACGTGGATGACATTATTTTTCTCAGGAGCAACATAGAGATGTTAAACTCTGTCAAAATATGACTGTCAAACCAATTGTTAAGACTTGGGAGAAGTATCATTCCTGCTAGGTGTGAAGATCTACAGAGATAGATCAAAAAGTATGATTGGTCTCTTCCAGTCTCGGTACATTGATACCGTGCTAAAACGGTTTAGCATGGTAAACAGTAAAGGTGGTTTCATACCAGACAATCATGTTACAACTCTTTCCAAGAAGATGCACCCAAACATGACTTGGAAAGAGAGATCATGAAAAGGTCCCATATGCTTCAGCAGTTTGATCAATCATGCATACTATGATATATGTACAGACCAGATTTCTCTTATGCACTAAGATAGTAAGTCGATATTAGTTTGAGCCTGGAGACGAACACTAGAAAGCAGTCAAGACAATTCTCAAGTATTTGTGAAGAACTAGAGATTTGGTCTTAATCTATAGAGGTGAAGAACTCAAAATTGAGGGCTTCATGGACTCCAGTATCAAGAGTGACTTGGATAACAATAAGAAGTATCAGGATATGTTTTTACCCTCTGTGGAGGGGTAGTGAGCTGTAAGAGTTCCAAGCAAGGCACTGTTTCAGATTCTACGATGGAGGCCGAATATATAGCTACCACCGATGTAGCAAAGGAAGCAGTTTAGATGAGAAAGTTCATGGACCAACTAGAGGTGGTGCCTGCATTTAAAGATCCAATACCCTTGTATTGTGATAGCAATGCAACCATTAAATGAGTCAAGGAACACAGGCTTCATAAGAGATCCAAACACATTCTCCATAGATAACACCTCATATGTGATATAAAATCAAGAAAAGACAAAGAACTCCTGCAGTGCTACATAGAAGACAATTTAGCAGATCCGTTCACCAAGAATCTACCACGTGATCGTCTGGAGAGACTCATGTGTAAAAGTGGTATGATATATGATGCTCCCAAAACCAACACTTAAAACCCACCTAGCAAAAGCATGAATGCCGAGGGCTAGATGTATCCCAAGTGCGAGTTTCCGGTACCTAACGCAAGCGTATGGTGACAAGCAATAGTATAAAAATATCAATCCCACAGGGAGGTAAGTGACATTATTGTCATGGGTGATTTCTAGATCTTAGAATAAAGCTAGCATTTGGTACCAAAAGATTGTTTTTTGGAAGATCGTAATCAATAATAAAAGACTAGGGCATTAGTACTCACCACTAGGATCGTCGGATGTCGATGATATGTAGGAATCTTACGTTGCATTGTCTTTATTAGGAATTGTCGCATCTAATATGTAGAACTCATGACTCTAAGCCCTATGAATCTAACACATCGCATACTATACCCCACTTTCGCGATAGGCGCACACGATCTGTGCATTAAGAATCGACAATGTTCATGCCACTCTCATGGAGAGAATGATCTCAACTCATGCCACTCTCGTGAATTAGAGCTTCGATGTGTTTTGGTGGCTCTTATTGATGCAATTACGGTAGCCGTCAATTAGTAATATAGGATGTCGGTAGATCCCGTCAAGGCACGTGCAATCGCCCAACTCTTGCGATAGGCAGTACATGCCCTAATTGAACTCACTAACTCACTAATTAAATCTATAGGATACTCCTTAAGCTAATCGCTTCCATCGACCGTGGTCATGTTCTCAGTACGAGATCTCCTACAAATTTGGCTAGATCGACCAAAACACGTCCCTTTTATACCAACGCAACCTAAAAATCCTAACTTTACATCTAAATCCTAAGATCCTAGGACTAATCCATTAGCCCTAGATAGAACTACTCAAGCATCATAGCAATAAAAGATTCATTGGAAGCAAATGAATTCATATCGGCAATAGAAAACATAAAAAACAATAGAAAGTTTAGAGAATCATACCAACACGTCGTAAAGCAATAACATACCAAAGAGAATTAGGAATATAAAGATTCCATGCAATAAAGATCAATAGAAATCCAAGTTTTAGTCTATACCAATTAGCGACGGCACATAAATTCTCCAGATCTCAAAACTCTAATTAAAACTAAGGAAAATACTAAAAGTCTAGTCTCCCTGCAAATAAGGTAAAAATTGTACTTATATACAAGGGGTATGTACCCCATAAAATCTCAGAAAATCTGGGCATTTGGGCCCACCAACTTGACTGGTCGCGTCGCCCTACTCGGTCGTGTAACGGCGCCTGCTAGGTCGAGATGAGATAAGGCTGCTGCTTGCTTCTGCTTCTGCTCTGGCTGATACAGGCTACTCAGTCGAGTTGTCCATCCACTCGGTCGAGCTACAGTAGGTCTGAAGCTTCTCCAAAACGCTGCTCTGTTTGGTGATGACTCGGGTCGAGTAGGTGAACTACTCGGTCGAGCTACAGTGCCTTGGAGAATGGCCCGAAATAGTCACTCTGTTTGATACAGCTCGGGTCGAGCTGGCTGTCTGCTCGGTCGAGTGGGGCATGGCTGTTTCCTTGCGAATTCTGCGTGTCAGCTCGACCGAGTAGCTGTTGCTTCTCGGTCGAGTCGCTGGGAAACCGAAGATGAAGTGTCCATCTCTCGATCTCTTCTCCTCCGCTCCTCCTCTCCTCTAATCTTCTTCCTTGCCTAGGCGAACTCTCATAGATCCTTGCCAATGACGTCCCGAACGTACGGAATGTGTCCATGTCCCAAAATAGCTCCAATTTGCTCCAAAACTCCTGAAAATCCATAAAGTTATACAAAATGCGAATATGGTGTTAGAAGCGCAATAATGTATGGAAATGTGGATTTTGGAGGCAAATATGACGTGCAATGATGCAATAAATATATGTAAAATATGGACATATCAAAATCCCCCAAGCTTACCTCTTACTCGTCCTCGAGGAAGACGAATACGAGGCTCACCAGGTGATGAAAATAAAAAAATAGAAAAAGAATGGAAGATGGAGGGGGATGCTAGAGCAGTCGATCAGATCTCAAGCCATAGCTACATATCACGATACTTCGAAGATGGATCACATGCTAATAAGAATTTCATATCTTAACTAAACATATTACTTGCAGTCATTTAAGAGCAAAGGAAGTGATTCTCTAAATTCATGCAATCAATTCATATCTACATCGTGTAATTCATAGAGTTTAATACACAAATGTTGGCGATGCACTTTTCAATCAAAAGATATAAGTGAAGCATACAAGAGTCAAATCAAGCATGTAATAGAGGATAGAATAAGGATCATGGCTTTCATATATTCATCTCAAATCATGAAAAATCTCCATTGCTAATATATTTTGCAAAGTTTATGCATTATCAAATATTATCAATTGTGAACAACTCCACTCTAAGGGCATACTCACTTATATAATCAAATGAATTCACCACCCCCCAAACTTAGCTTGAGGCATCTCATCTAAGGAATAATAATGGAATTTTTGTGCCTTTTTCCAAGTATTTTTGTAGCTCCAAGTAGTAAAATAGAGAAATAATTTTCTTTTCTCTTTTTTCTTTTTGGTATTTCTCTTTTTTTTGTAGGAGCTATTGAATATGTATTTTTGCTTTTGGCTCCTTTTTGGCTTTTTGGAAGCTAGCTTTTTCTTTTGGGATTTTGGAAAGTGGATTCGGTATAAGTAGGTGCAAGGGGGTGAACCCAAGTGACATGTGGAGAATAATAAGATATGTGGCGAAAGAATTAATATAACACTCAGTTCACTCATAAGATGTACACAGCGGTTCAATAAGATAATACTTCAACTAAACTCATAAGCAAACATGTGTATTTTCATTCATTTCAACGAATACTGAAGTCAAGCGGTAAGGCATACAATCATAGCAGGCATGTAATAGAAAGCGAATAAGATAACAAGGCAGATGCTTCATTATTCTAATGATGCGTAAATCTTGGTGCATTTCCAACAAGAGCATACTAGGTACTATTGCATACATTCAGTTTCAATTCATTTCATGCATTCATATACAGAAATCATCAAAAGAAACATATATGCAAGCATATAGATAGCAAGACACTGAAATACTCTAAATAGCATGGCAAAAGATACAAGCATCGTGATAGCTACTAAAGCTAAGAGAGATATCATCATTCAGAACATATCTAGCAAGGGTGGAAAGAGAAAAGAGGAGAAAATAAAATAAAAGCAAGCATGCAAGCACACCAAAACAGGGAAAATATGATGCTAAATGAAAATGGAAAACGGTGGAAAAATGGGTGGAAAATGAAAAATAAAAAGGTGTAAAATGAAAGGAAGTATAAAAAATGAAAATAAAAAGCGATAGCGCTCATCCCCAAGCTAAACACAGCAGTGTCCACACCGTTGAGAATACGCGTGAAAGACGGGAAAATGAGGATAGGGTGGGTGGGTGGAAAATAAAAGGGAAAATAAATGAAATGAGAAAAAAATGATACTATACAAATAAAAGGAAAAATGCAGATGCATGACCTAATGCCTAAGATGCAAAAATATGGACAAGTAGGCATATGATGCAAATGATGACATGATGCGAGTAGAATATATGCAAATGCAACATGATGAATATATATAAGTGATGCAAAATGGGTCCTCCCCCAAGCTATGAGAGAACGGGGCCCCAAAGAGACAGATGAGCACAAAATATAGGGGGTAGGAGCAAAAATAATATAACGATCAAGCAGGGGCACCACCCTCTGGAGGTGGTGATGGGTCCCGCTGCTGAGGACCAGAAATAGGAACATCATGCACAACAGGTGGAGGCTCGACACATGTGTCGACCGGCAGGTCAACAGATCGTGCAAATGGCTCAAAAGAAAGTGGAACATCTGGTGTGTCGATAAATGTGAGAATGTGTGTGTCAACAACAAAAGCGTCCACCAGTGGTGCAACCGACTCAACAAAAAAGTGAAAAGGCCCTGTAGAAGCCTGAGAATGGGGCAAAGTGAGCGATGTGGTAGTGACAGGAGGAACGGGGTCTGGCCTAGGAGGAGGGGCAGGTGCAAGTATAACAGTGGATGCACGCTGGTGCCTAAGAATATCGAGAATGGCGGTGACGTCCCGCTCCACTGACTACTGAAAGGTGGTGACCGAGCTCAAGAGGGTGTCAAAGGCATGCCTATAACTAACGACCTCACTCTCCACCATAGTAAGACATGCGTCCTTGGTGCGGGAGCTAGGAGGTGAGCGTGAACTACTAGAAACCACCCTCATAGCATGGCCTCGTGAAAGTGATCCAGGGGTCTGAACTAAAAGTCAGGGGAGGGTGGTCTAGGGGATCTCGGCTGAAGAAGCTGGAAGTGGAATTGATCCAAGATCCGGTGCCGAGGTAGAAGCAGCAGCATCATCAGAAAAGGGAGATGTCGTGGCAACAGAAGTGGTGACAGACACCACGATGCTCTCAGAAAATACCTCTAATGCTGTGCAGAAGTGGTGCCAAGAAGAGTGACCGTGGACCCTAAAGTGGTAGGAAGGGAAGGGAGGAGGTCCACATGTGCTGAAAATGTGCTGGCAGAAACATTCTCCAAAATGGGTGTAGCGGAGGCTCAGGAGCAACAGAGACAGCTGTGCCCTCAGGTCCGGGCACAGAAGAAACAGAAGTAGTGACCTTGGGGGAAAAGGAGTGGACAGCCCTGGAGGTCTCTATAGTGGTGGTTGTGGTGGAAGTGGTGCTCGCACTGACAGAAGTGGGGACAGAAGTGCGAGGTGGCTCGGCGGCTAGGATGTCAGCTATATCAGGCTCCTCTTCATCAAAGCTGATCACCCAGTCATCATCATCATCAACAACTGGTCCTCCTGGGGGCTCAAGCTCGCAGATGGGAGGGATCAAAAAAATGCAGGGAATGAGCCAATCAAGCATGACTGGCTCTACACGGGTGAGATCGGGGCGGTGCAGGTATATG
Source organism: Scilla litardierei (assembly GCA_030789695.1). NCBI lineage: Eukaryota > Viridiplantae > Streptophyta > Magnoliopsida > Asparagales > Asparagaceae > Scilla > Scilla litardierei. Next base: position 252,241,887 of record CM061142.1, read on the forward strand.
TGCTGCTCTCGGTGGGCACCTAGTAGGTAGATCCAATGATGCTCACCGTGCGACCTGATGATGGACATGCAGGTAATCACGTCCAATGTCAGGTGTGTAGGCCCGGTGGGTATCGCCAGACCTGTAGGAAGTGCAAGGCCGAGCATGGAGGCGAAAATGGTGAAAAATCATCTGCAGCAGATATCGGTGATGGAGTGGTCAGTCTGGATGAGGCGATGACACATCAAGTGTGCTGCATCAGAGATAAGGAATGGGTGTGGAGAACCGTTGGGGTGGCGGCGCAGAAGTCGAGTCATCCCTATAAGATGGAAAAGCTCAGGCAGGAAGAGTGTCCCGACCTCTGGCCTGGAGAAAAGGGTGGTGGCGAGGTGGCACTGTGTGTATCGGAGACAATGGTGGACTATATAAGAGGACTTAGCCCTACTAGGATGATATCATTGCAGATCAGTAATGCAATGCCAGAACTGCTCGAAATCGAACGTGGTGAGCTCGTAGTCTGGGGAGTAGGCGAGGGTAAGATTGGGTATGGCAGGAAAGTAGAAGTGGGCATGGATCATGGCATGCATGACCACTACGTCGCAGTTAAGAAGCCTGAAGCGGATGCCAGCCCTCTTGGGCGATGGAGCTCAGCTCCTCGAGAGTGAGACGCGTGTAGGTGCGCGCGTGGGTGGTGAGAATTCGGTCAAAGCCTATGACCTGGTAAAGCCATGGGCACCCTGAAGGATGCCAAGTCTCTAGAGGGTGGAAACGTGTATAAATCGGGTGGGGACGACGGTTCAGTGGGAGATGGCGACGAAATGCTCGCAGTGAGCATCATACTTGAAGATGATATCATATGTCCTCAGGGTAGATGGTGGAGGAACTGGATGGGGTAGATGTGCGGTAGTGGGGATGGGTGGAGTGGTAGTGTATGGGGGTGGGTGGGGCCTCTATCACTAGAGGCGTGGGGGATGTGGATTGGGATGAGTCGGACGAGGACGGCGAATCACCCAAGTACTCCTTGGGTATGGGAGAGCATGCCCGATGGGGGCGTCGTGCCGGCCTAGAAGTGGAGGGACCGGTGGAGGCCTTCCTCTTCTTCGATGGAGGCTTCCTAGGCCTAATGCTAGGAGGCATCGTGCAGGTATAGAGCTAACGAAGTGAGTACAATATACGGTAATGAAAATAATAAGGGGAAGGGGTATACCGATATCGTAAGTCACTGCGAAAGTAAATGTAGTATGTGCACGTGCGTAACCTCAAATCCAAATGATCCCCCAAGCTAATCCGAACCGAACTCCTCCTCGAAGAGCTCCAAATGTACCTGCAATAAGATAGAAGATAGTATCAGTAGGTAATTAGGAAAGTAGATAGGGTTTGGGGTTCATTATAGAAAGAATTAGATATATGGTTCAATTTGGGGAAAAGGGAGAGATAGAGATATGGGGAGAGAGGGGAAAGAGGGGTTGGTAGAATTGGGATGGCAGTGCCGGTGCTCGGGTGGCACGAGCGACAGAGGGACGACGATCCGTCTGATCGAGTAGGGGTGTTTGGAAGATACGAGAGAGAGGGAATTATCTGGAGAGAGAAAGAGGGGGAATTGGGTGGAGATTGGGGGCAATTTGACAAAACGAGCAGGCGGCACCGGCAGAGCTCAGGCAGAGATGGCAGGACGGTCCATCGAGCTGTCGGATCGAGCGCGTGAGTAAGGGCGAGGGTTGGTGTAGCTCGGGCTACGGTGGGTTTGAATTAGGAGAGGGGTTAGGGTTAGGGATCGAGTCGAGTTATATAATCCGATTATGATTAGGTTAAGTCATGTGCCCCTCAACTAATAGCTGATCGATCGAGCAGTGTAGACTGCTCGACCGAGTATATATGATTGGAAAAATTAAAAATTAAGCCCAAAATTTTCACCCTAGTACTCGACCGAGCCGCTTACTCAGATTGGTCGAGTTGAATTGAAACAGAGTGATGAATTCAGCTCTCTTTTTCTCCCTCTGTAGCTCGACCGAGTAGGTATCTACTCGGTCGAGTCCATTAAGCTTTCCAGAGCGCACTTTTTAGCACTTTTAGACTCCTCCTATAGCTTGACCAAGTAAGAAAGCTACTCGGTCGAGTCGAATTAGAAACAGATTGCTCTTTTTGGCCTCCCAGAGCTCTGACTATAGCTCGACCGAGTAGGCAGCTACTCGGTCGAGTCATAATTGATTTCCAGAGTGACTTTTTGGTCTACTCCACCAGCTCTCTGTAGCTCGACCGAGTAGGGTAGCTACTCGGTCGAGTGGCCTCTCCTAACCCTCCATGCTATGTATTGTTCTTTGGTACTCTCCTCTCAGTTCCTTCTCTTTCTTTTCATCGTTTGGCACACTCTCCTTATTGTTCAACCTGCAGAAGTAAGAACTCATCAAAAATTTATATTTTTTGTATTTTTTTAGAATTAAAAACGTATTTGTTTTGGTTTTTGAATAGAAGAAAGAATAAAAAAACAGAAAAAATAAAACTAAGGGGAAGAAAATTGGGTTGCCTCTCGATAAGCGCTTGTTTTAAGTCCTAAGCTCGACTTCCTCAAGGTATTCAATCAATGGTGGGGGCTGTTGGGCGCATACGAAATGCACCCATCGTGCTTCCAATGAACCCCTGCAGTGGTATTTGGTGTGCCTATCCTCGTTGGCCTTCTTCGGCCAAAAAGATTATAGCCCCTGATTCTTGATGGTGCAAAGGTATGCCAGGCAGCTCCTCATCTAGAACTTGTAAGCAGGCAGCCACCGCCTTGTTTTGTACGTCGTCGTCGTCGCCATCTAGGCTCGTTCTCACGTGATCTTTGAATATTTCTTCCATGGTGTATTCATTCATAGCCTCGTCCTCCAAGAGCTCAAGATAGCTCACATTCTCTTGTGGGGCACGGTCCCTCATTGTTATTTGTAAGCAGAATTCGACCTCGATGTTGCCCACATTCCAAGATAGCATCCCCTCATGGACGTCAATTAATACTCTGACCGTCGCCATGAATGGACGCCCCAATATGATTCATAAACTACCCTTCTCTGGCATGTCCATAACCACAAATTCTACCAGCATGCATAACCCGGGCGGTATTTGCAATATGATGTCACGTGCTATGCTCACCAGATATGTAATAGAATGGTCCGCCAATTGGATGCTCATGTCGGTTGGCTTATGTTCTGTCCCCGTAGTTAGCCTCTTAAAGATGGTGAGTGACATCAAAATAATGCTCGCTCCCAAGTCGATCAAAGCTCTCCTAATGGGGGTGCCGCTAATGGAGCACGTCACCGTGAAGCTCCCGGGATCCGGCAACTTCTTTAGTAGATGTTTCTTGATAACGAAGGTGGAATTGTCCAAGAGCTTCACCTCCTCTTACTTACGCTTCCCCGTGATAAGATCTTTCAAGAACTTAGCGTAGGTGGGGATTTCCGTGATAGCGTCAATAAAGGGGATGTTCAATTGGATTCCCTTGATAACCTCGGAGAACATGGCATACTTCTTCTCCAATTTATACATGGCTAACCTTTGAGGATATGGTGGTGGAGGTTGACTTGCCTTGTCTCTAGCAGCATCCTTTGGAATGGCCTTGTTGGAAGTAATATTGCCCGCCGATGCCGTAGTGGTAGTAGGCAATTTAGAAGGCGAAGCCTCCCTCTCTTCAATAGCATTGGGATCAATTGTAGCTTGCTCCACATCCTTTGCCACAATATGGGCTGAAATTGTAGTGTCTCCATCTTGTAGATGAGTGGTTGATTTTTGGCTCACCTTGGTAGAAACCGACATCATGACATTGTCGATAATCTTTCCTCCCCTCATGGTGACTGTGACCACTGTGTTGACTTGGGTTCTAGGATTAGGCTCAGGCTGAGAAGGTAATCTCCCTTGAGTATTCATGAGTTGTGACATTTGGGCCTTTAGCTCGTCAACGGAGGCCTTAAGATTCCTAAATTGTGCCATGTTCTCACTATTGATCTTCATTTGCCCACTAATGAAGGCATCCAAGGTCGCCTCTAAATTGGGTCTCGGGGCCATTGGTTGGTATTGTTGATGTGGCTGGTGGTTGGTGTATCCCGATGGTCTATGAGGCCCAGATGGCCTAAACCCATACTGTTGTTGCTGAGGAGGCAGAGGTGGTGGACTTTGTTGTTGTGGAGGTTGCAATGCTCCATTTCGATTCTCATATGATAATCCGTGGTGATTTCTTGCCTTCGGATGTTGCCATTGATTTCTCCCATCTCCTTCAGGTATTAGACTTGCTCCGTCGGCACATCCGTTTCCTCACAGGAACCATCTAATGGGTCGTACCTTTGCTCGGCGTAGTCCTCATATGCGGTATAAATTGGAGCTCTAGGAGTGGGGGGGATAGCATCCAACCTTTGTTCAATCCTTGCTACCTGCTTGCATAAAGTCTCAAGTGGACCATCTTGGTTTGTAGCTACTTTCACCTCGGGACCCTTGACATTTGAGCGTTCATCGCTCTACTGTTGGTTGCTGGAGGCCATTTGTTCCATCAAAGATATGCCCTCCTCAGTTAGCTTATCTAAAAGAGCACCTTGAGCGGCATCGTCTATAATCATCTTCGCACCCGGTTGGAGCCTATTATAGAAACTCTGAATAATGTCTCAATCCGGGACTCTATAGTGCGGGCATTGATGCTGCAGGTCCTTAAATCTCTCCCAAGCATCATATAGCGACTCCTGTGGAAATTGTTTGAAATTAGTTATTGCCCCTCGAATCCTCACCATTTTAGACGGTTGATAGAACTTGTCCATGAATGCTAGTGCCAACTGCTCCAAAGCCGTGAAGGTGTTTGAGGGATGTGCTCGCAACCAGTAAGAGGCCTTGTCCCTCAAAGTGAATGGAAATAGTCTTAGCTTAATAGCATCTTCACTCACGTCTTTAGCTGGAAGGTGTCGCACTTCACCAGAAAGAGGTCTATGTGATGATTTGGGTTCTCATGTGGATGCCCGTGAAAGGGGTCTTGCTGCATCAAGTTGATCAACCCAATCTTTAGCTCAAAGCTTCCTGCCCCCAGTTGTAGCCTCAAGATGGAAGACGTACTGCAAAAGTTTAGCTTCATGTGGTCCTGAATGGAACCAGTACATGGAGGAGTAACATGACCCTCTTCCATTGGATCAATAAATGTCTGACTCCTCTTTAATGATCTAAGTCTTCTTGCGGTCTTTTCAATCTCGGGGTCAAATAATAATTCTTCGTCAAGACCCCCCGAGGGGAGTGTTCATGCACACCAAAAACTCAGAGAAATACCGTCAATAGAAAAGTAATAAAATAGAATAAAAATGTGGAAAGATAAGAGATGATAAGGTTTGCTAACAAATTCGTCGATAGAGGAATAACCCAAGTAACATCGTTACCTCTCCGGCAACGGCGCCAAAAGCTTGATGCTCCCGAAACCAACACTTAAAACCCACCTAGCAAAGGCACGAATGCCGAGGGCTAGATGTATCCCAAATGCAAATTCCAAATACCTAACGCAAGCGTATGGTATTAAGTAAAAGTATAAAAGATATCGATCCCACATGGAGGTAAGTGACGTTATTATCTTGGGTGATTTCTAGAACATAGAATAAATCTAGCAGTCGGTTTCAGAAGATTGTTTGTTGGAAGATTGTAATTAATAATAAAAGACTAGGACATTAGAACTCACCAATAGGATCGTCGGATGCCGATACTAGGCTAGGACTCCTACGTTGCATTGGCTTTATTAGGGATTGTCCCATCTAAGATGTAGAACTCATGACTCAAAGCACCATGCATCTAACGTATCACATACTATACCCTACTTTCGTGATAGGCACACACGATCCATGCATTAAGAATCGACAATGTTCTGCCACTCTCGTGGATAGAATGATCTCAACTCATGCCACTCTCGTGGATTAGAGATTCGATGTGTTTTGGTGGCTCTTATTGATGCAATTACAGTAGCCGTCAATTAGTAATATAGAACGTCGGTGGATCCCGCCAAGGCACGTGTGATCGCCACACTCTTACGATAGGCGGCACATACCCTAATTGAACTCAATAACTCCCTAATTAAATCCATAGGATACACCTTAAGCTAATCGCTTCCACCGACCATGGTCACGATCTCAGTACGAGATCTCCTACAAATTTGGCTAGATCTATCAATCCAACCTAAAAAATCCTAACTTTACATCTAAATCCTAAGATCCTAGGGCTAATTTAGTAGACCTAGATGAAATACTCAAGCAGCAAAGCAAAAGCAATAAAAGATTCAATGGATGCAAAGGAATTCATCTCGGCAATATAAAACATCAAAAACAATAGAAAGTTTAGAGAATCGTACCAACGCATCGTACAGCAATAGCAAACCAAAGAGAATTAAGAATATAAAGATTCCACGCAATAAAGATCTATAAAAATCCAAGCTTTAGTCTCCAACAATTAGCGACGGAACACAAATTCTCTAGATCTCAAAACTCTAATTAAAACTAAGGAAAATACTAAAAGTCTAGTCTCCCTGCAAATAGGGTAAAGATTGAACTAATATGCAAGGTGTATGGACCCAACAAAATCTCAGAAAATCTGGGCACTTGGGCCCACTAACTTGACTGGTCGCATCTCCCAACTTGGTCGAGTAGCGGCGCCTGCTCAGTCGAGCTAATATAAGGTTGTCGCTTGCTACTGATTGTGCCCTAGATGATATAGGCTACTCGGTCCAGTATCCCATCCACTTGGTCGAGCTACAGTTTGTTGGAAGCTTCTCCAAAATGATGCTATGTCTGGTGACGACTCGGGTCGAGTAGGTGAACTACTCGGTCGGACCGAGCTACAGTGCCTGGGAGAATGGCCCAAAATAGTCGCTCTGTTTGATACAGCTCGGGTCGAGCTGGTTGTCTACTCGGTCGAGTGGGGCATTGCCGTTTCCTTGCGAATTATGCGTGTCAGCTTGGCCAAGTAGCTGTTGCTACTCGGTCGAGTCGCTTGGGAAACTAAAGATGAAGTGTCCATCTCTCGCTCTCTTCTCCTCCTCTCCTCCAATCTTCTTCCTTGCCTTGGCAAACTCTCATAGAGCCTTGCTAATGACGTCCCGGACGTACCGGATGTGTCCATGTTCCAAAATAGCTCCAATTCGCTCCAAAACTCCTAAAAATCGATAAAGCTATACAAAACTCGAATATGGCGTTAGAAGCGCGATAATGTATAAAAAGGTGGATTTTGGAGGCAAATATGACATGCAATGATGCAATAAATATATGTAAAATATGGACATATCAACATACCATTATAATTTGCCTAATTGTAAGTGGGTGATGTTGATAGATGTATACCCTCGCGGCTAATTATGTGTAATTGGAACATCTTGTTCAAATATAGTAGTATGCTATTTGGTGTCTTTTGTCTAAGTATATAAATAAATTTTTTTCATCATTAATACTTTGATAAAGTCCTGAGGCTTAATGCGAGGTTAAATATATATCGAGATATAGATGACGATCATGAGAAAGTGTTATGATTGTCTGAAGCATAAGTCTGAAATTGTTCATATTCGTAGATGGATAAAAATATGACATCGACGCATCAGATAGAATATTGTGTTTCTTTCTTCACCAAGTATTGTTGGCAATGATCTCATGATTGTTTGATTTGACAAAATCAAAAATGAAACATAGATGCTCATTAGAGAATGAAAAATATGACATCGATGCATCAGATAGAATATTGTGTTTCTTTCTTCACCAAGTATTGGTGGCAATGATCTCATGATTGTTTGATTTGAAAAAATCAAAAATGAAACATAGATGCTCATTAGAGAATGAGTTCACTGAACGACCCAATGAGAGCTGCCACATGGCAGCACATACTAATCTGTCAATGGTATCTCTCAGTGATGATAGGCAAGCTGATCCTCTGACATGATGTCACTATACGACCCTATGCGTGAAAGGTATCACTTAGATCTTTGACCTAGATTCGAGGCAAGGCTTATCGAAAGGTCTTTGGTTGGGTGGTACTTGAATCGTATGAGAGGACTAGTAGCCGAGATAAGGATTCGTCTCTCCCATTGTGGGGGGTTAGTGTTGTAGAGTCAGAATGGTCCTTAGCAAAATCCTTGGTAAGGTTTGTTGGATGGGATCCAATAATAACTAGCTAAGACCGTACAATACTGACCCGATCACAGAGCTATTAGGGGTTGACAGTCAACCATACCATAGGCTTTAGAGTGACATAGTTATAAGGAAGGGATTAAAACTGTGGCATTCATTACTGGCATAGCCAGGGTAGGTCCCAACAACACTTATGTCAAAGGGGTAGATCACATAAGGATGATACCAAACCAGGAATGACATCTGCTGTACATGGTTACTATCATCAGGGGTTATGAGTTCCACCTGTAGTAGGGTCAAGATGTAAGGTCTCACATAAGCTTGGATCTTTGGCTAAGTATCAAGAGATAAAAGGTCCATGCATATTATGCATGATAACTAAAATGTTGCAAATTTTTTGCGAAATGGATTTCGATCATATATGATGTGATGTGAAAATCGAGCTATCTAAAGATCATAGAACACCCATTTCTGGAAACCAGGGTCCGAGGCATATCCGGACGTAGCTGCTTTACCCCAAGCATTGACACGGGCTAGCTCGGGCATGCCAGCCTGAGCTTTGGGCTCGGGCTGCCAGTCGAAGCATCCACTCAGTCTGCCAGCATAAGTGACTTGGGCACAGGCAGCACGAGCAACAGCTCGAGCTGCCAGCACCTAAGCAAGAGCTCGGACTGCACCCTAGCTCATGCTCGGGTGCAACCCGAGGGTGGGCTCAGCCCTTTCGGGGCATCGACATGGGGGCAATTTTGACGACGGATTTGAGAGGTAAAATGATCTTGAAAATGGATGACGACAATTTCTATGCACTCTCGGTACAAAGCTTTTCGAGATGATTTCTAATTTGTCTTTTGGAGTTTACCAGAGATTGAGAAACAATTGCTCAAAGTTGAGCATCTGCAATGGAAATAACTTGAGTCAAAAGGGTTTCTTTGAAATAGGACAACATCAGATGTGACAATGAAAGAACGGCTTAGCTCACCCTATTAATATGGGTCAATCCATTTCATCTAAAATACACAAGCCTTGATCAAGGGAGCTCTTCATATTTAAGAGAGTAAACCTCGATATGACGGCAACCAAACTTTAGTTCTTTCACTTTTTTCTCTTCACTCTCATTTCATGTTCTAGCAATACTTGCAGGGAGATCGGATTTGATCCGAAAGTTGTCAAGGACTGCAGCCAAGGTGAAACTTTCTAGGACAAGTGGTCGCTCGGTGACGAGGTGTTGGACCACTTCAGTACAATTGCATAAAGAAACTGTTTTTGCAACTGCAAAAACAGAGGTATGTTCTTTTTAATAGCAATTTTATTTTATTGATCTATCCATGTGAGGACGGTTTACCCACCTCCTGGTATAGATCCTGTCTAGGTTTCTTTTCCTTAGGGGTTTTCATAAAAATATGATTTTTATGTTTTATCGCTTTCGTTTTTCTTCCCACATATGTTAAGCCTTGGGCTACATGATGGGAAACACCCTATGGATGCCTCCACAAAACCCTTCATTAACCACTATCCACCTTCATTTTTTCACAACCTCAGTAAGCAAACAATCAAAAAGAAGAAGAACAAAGTTTCTCATAAGTGACTTCTAGGTTATGGAAACAAAAAAATAGAGGATTTGACTTTTACAAAAGTCACTTTTGTTAAATTAATTTCACGGCTTTTTATTTTCTTATAGCTAAACACGAGTTTCATCAAATTACTCCATGTTAGTCTTCTTTTTCCAAAATCTGACCCAACCAAGGTTAGGACTAATCATATTGTACATTGACCAAATTCCTCTTAGTTTAATTGCAACCTACAACTAATACATGTACAGTAAGAAGAATATTAAAAATTCTAAAGCCAATATGTTCTAAATTAGCTATGAAAAAGGAGAAATGGGCTGGGTATTGATTTTAAGGCTAGATAACACCTAACCATTGATATATAGAACTTACGAGAACATTAAACCAAACAAAGACTATTTCCTATAAGAGTTAATGGAATATTCTTTAGAATTCAAACAAAACTTAATCATAGAAACCAATTTGGTGCAACTTACGCAATTTAGGGATTTTATATCAAAAGATGTAGATTTAAAGGGTAAATGTTAAAATACAGAATAACAAAGGGATAAATAAGCAAAAAAAACCCCATATTAGCATACATGGTAAATTGCAAAAAAAAAAAATCTTTCTTTGTAGGGGATATACACGATTACAAATAATCCAATCTAAAAATGAATCGCTAGTAACGAGTATATTCCAGGCGCATATGAATTAGATGTGATCTTGATTATGCGCACAATAAGAAAAGTTCTTTTTTGCCTGCATATAATACTTCAAGTTAGAAGATTAATGCAGATAAATGAAATAACAGTGTGGGTAGTTATGATTGAATAAGTTATCATCAAGACTCCTATAAACAGATTTTGATATAACTTATTCGTCAGAACAACCTGACACAAATTCATTCCATTTAACTCATTCAGCACAAATGGGCTGGTTATACTTACTGATCAACATTCTAAATGAGATTTTAGAAAGTCAAGTTGAAGTATTAAGACCTGGCAGTTCTCAAAGTCGGTGAGAGCTAGCATATCGCTTGGTTCAATTTTGGGCTAAGTAAAGTTCCAAGTAATAAAACCATCTATACGTGACATACAATCAAAAGAGTTTTGATTATGTCAGAGATATAGAATATTTGGTGTCATTAATGTGCTGGACATAAATGACACATGAATATTGGAATATGATATGATATGACTGACTAGTATGAAATGATAAACCTTATATAAAGTATTATATGCTAATCGTTAGATATACAGAAGAATAAAAAATCGTTGGATGAGATCTGAAGACGGTTTCGTGGAATCACCCATGTGTGATCAATGGTGTATAAGTAATAAGACTCAGTAATACTGCATAATAGATAAGTTTTAGCAGATCCATTTTAGGGTTTGACATATGAACATCCGTAGTGACTGATATGTTATAGCGGTATGAGATACCGAGTTAAATAGCCTCAGTGCAAGTGGGAGATGTAGGAAGATATATGCCCTCGAGGAAATTTATCCTAGAAAACATATTGTTCAAATATAAATGGTACTAATTATCCTAGTATGATTAAATGTTTTTTAATACTTGGATAATTTCCTTAGGCTTAAAGTAAGTTCATACACATATCTAGATGCAGATCTCGATTATGGGAAATGAATGACCAATAGGAACTTGAGTCTTAAAATGTTCATGGTCATAGATGTATCGAAAAAAAAAGGATATAAGCACATAGGACATGCCATTGTGTCTTTGTCTTATCTTAAAGAGTAATGATGATATCATAATCACTCGACCTGGCAAAGTCGGAGACAAGATACATGTGCTCAATGGAGAATGAGTCCACTGAACGACCCAAAAAAGAGTTATCAAATGGTTAACCTTAACTAAACTATCATTGATAACTCTCTAGTGATGATAGGCTAGTTGGTCCTTTAGACATGAGGTCATTGTACACACTTGTGCGTATACGGTGTCACTTAGATGCATGATCTAGCCTCGAGTCTTCACTCATTGAAAGGTCTTAGTTTGGGTGACACTTGACGCGTACGAGGTAGGAATTGATTAAGATAGGATTCGTCTCTTCCTTTAAATAAAAGTTAGTGTCACAGGCTTAGTACAGTTCGTTGTTATAAACCTCGACCGGGGTATGTTGTAGGAAGTACAACATAGACATACCAAACACCGAAGTATGCTGACCAGTGCTAGTTAGTAAGGTTGACGGTTTACCATACCTTTGTCTGTGCAGTAACATAGTTATGACGAAGCGACTAAAACTGCGGTATTCATCACTGATACAGTCAGAGTGATCGACGACACTTTTGTCAATGTGTAAATCACGTAATTATGATGATGAAACTGGGGTGACACCTGCTACTCGTGGTCACAGTCGTCTAGGGGTTTCAAGCCCCAACCTGTAGTATGGTCAGGCTGTCTGGCTCACACCGAGTAGTATTTATTTCTTAGTAGTAGGAAGGATTCAGGAGGACTACACTCGGGTGCACGAGAATAATTAAAGGGACAAAGGGTTTATGACATTAAGTCTATATTAATTGGAATTATTTAGCTCACAAACCAGTTGTGAGATTAAACCAAGAAGTTTTAGCATTGTGGACTTTACATATGATGTATTATTAATACTTGGAATTATGTTGACAATGATGCATGGGAACAAAGGGGACTTCCTGAGAAAACCACAGGAAGAAACGCGTTCATATCGGAGCTCAAACGAGTCCGAAAACGCAAAAACAGCAAGAAAGGGAGCTAAGTGGGCTAGCGGGTCCAACTTGAAGGGTTTTGGTGGATCCTCAGAGATTAGATCTGTGCCTGTCCCAAGTCAGACGGACCACAGAGGCATAAAGTGTAGCTGAAAAATAAGCAAGCTAGTTAAACATTTTAGCTAGACCCTGAGAGAGCCAGAACCTAGCCCGATCTATGCTAACTTGGGATGGATCTGACCATCTCAAGAGGGATCTATCCTACTGCGATGAAATTTAAATTACACTAAAAAGCTTTAAAGAACATACCCGGAATCTCAACCCTGGGGCGGGCAAGATGTACCGCACCGGCGTCTAATTCTCCTCGTAGCCGAACCGCCTTGACTGGATCCACCCAAGCCACCTTGCACCTTCGAACTGATCCGCCCGAGCCGACACCCATCTCCAAACCGATCATTTGCGGTAGAAGGTTTCACTTGAACAGACCCGCGTCTTAGACGTCTAGATCCGAATCCAAACCCCCCTTCGTAGTCTTTCTAGGACTAGTCGGGAGAATAGGAAGAAGAGAGAAAGAATAGTTTAAGTCGTAGATCGAGCTTGCTCAAAAATTCGGAGCTACTCGATCGAAGATTTGGTGCATTGTTCAACAAAGAGAGTGCACCCCTATTTATATAGGGAGTCGGCACCTCTCTTTTCGTTGCGAGCAATGTGGGACAAAGATTAAAGAAGAGGGATTTAATATGGCTAATTGAAGTTTAGTAAGCCTTTCATAAAGGCTAACTTCAATGAATTAAATCTCTACATCCATTAAACTTTAAACACCAAACAAGCTATCATTTCAAAGGGCTTCGAATAGTGAACGTGTAGGAACGAACGACGACGAATTCCGACTTCGTTTGACCCCTCAAACAATTGCCCAAAGATGCGTAAAAAGTCAATTTTCGTAGCCGTCAAAATGGTTTCAAAAAACCCAAATTAACTTAATTGCGGGCGCGCCCGCTAAGCTTAGCGGGTGGACCCGCTTGCCCAAGTGGGTCTAACCCACTCTTGCCTTTGACTGTTTTTGCGTTTTCGAGCTCGTTTGAGCTCCGTTTTGGATGCGATTTGAACATGTGTTTAGACAGGGACGATCCCGTCAACCAGGTATCCCTTTCTAATGCTTTTGTTCCAACAAATATTTTCGTAACCAATTTACAACACGTTTAATCTTGTTTGCATCGAATGCAACATTGTCCCCATCTATGACTTAGTCTCACAACTAGCTTGTGAACTTAACTATTCCATTTCATCGAATGAATTCCTCTTATATATCTTCCTATTACTAAGACACGAATACTACTTGGTGTAAGACCCTACAGCCTGACCTTACTACAGGTTGGGGCTCGAAACCACTAGACGACGGTCACCACGAGCATCAGTTGTCGTCCCTGTTTCAGAATCATCATAACATGATCGACCCATTGAAAAAAGTATCGTTGGGTTTACTTTGGCTATGTCAGTGATGAATACCATTATCTATAGTCCCTTCGTCAAGACTGTGTCTCTGTTGGCCTAGGGCACAGTTTACTGTCAACCCCATTGGACAACATTGGTTAATATACGTCGGTCTTTGTTGTATTCACGTTGTACATCTTACAACGTACCCTGGCCGAGGATTAACACAAAGACCGTACTGAGCTTGTGACGAATCCCATCTTAGTCATCTACTCGCCTCGAGATCTTCAGTAATAACCCAACCTAAGATCTTTCAGCATGCCTAGCATTGAAGCTAGATCATAGGTCTAAGCAACAATGTTCACTCACAGGTTCGTACAAATGACTTCAGGTCTTAAGGACCAGCTTACCTATCATCACTCTAGAGTTATTATAGACAGTTTAGTTAAAGTTAACCATTTAATAACTCCAAGTTGGTCGTTCAGTGAACTCATTCTCTAATGAGCACCTGTGTCTTGTCTCCGACTTCACCAAGTCGAATGCCTATGAGATTATCATTACCCTAAGGTAAGACAAAGACACAGTGGTCTGTCCGATGTGCCGATATCCAGTTCTCGACACATCTATGACCACGAACCGTATAAGACTTAAGTTTCTTTTCGGTCACTTACTACTCATAATCGAGATCTTATCTGGATACGTAAGGACCTAACTATAAGTCTATGGACATTATCTAAGTATATTCGAATACATACTTAGTATAATGAATACCATATAATATCTTAACAAGACGTCTACTTAGGATAAATCGCCTTATGAGCATATATCCTCCTACATCTCCCACTTGCACTTAGGCTATTTATCTCGGTATCTCATACTGTTATAGCATATCAGTCACATTGCACCATCATATGTCAAACCTAAGCGTGGATTTACTAACGAGTATCTATAATGCATTTTAATAGATTTTTATTTATACATCTCTTGATCACACATGGTTGATCCTTGAAAAATGATTTGGATCAATTTTATTTTCTTTGTAAAGCTAATAATTAGCTCATACAATCTTGATGTAGGAACTAACATTTCTATAAGTCATTCTTAGCTCATTCCAATTATTTTGTGTCAATATGTCAAGTACATATGTGACACATTAAGTCTCTATATATTTGATTAAATCAAAACTATTTTGATTCAATGTCTTATCTATATGATGCAAATAAGTTGGAAACCTTTTTACTTAGTCCGAGAAACCGGAGCTAAGTATATGAGCCAGCTCCCACTGACTTTAAGAATTATCTGGTTAAATAATTCTACTATATATCTAAATCATATTTAGAATATACATTAAGTATAACCACTTTAGAAGTGCTTAGATGGAACGTACCAGTGTCAAGTTGGGTTTGACGAATGAGTAATATCAAGATCGGTTTAAGGAATATTGATATTGACTTACTCAGTCAAACGTCCTACTTAGTACGTTTCCCTTAACTACATTTAATAATAACTCTTAAGAATCAAATGCAGTTTAAATTAAGAATAAATCTTAATATGCGTATAATTGTGATCAATTACAATAATACGCTCCTGGAACTTTTATTTAACTATCGACTGGCTATAAAATTAAGTCAGCTCCAAACAATTAAATTATTCAGATGCTCTGCTTGTCAGCTCAAGAATTAATGCAACTAGCTCAGACAGCCATATTCACAGAAATTTAAGCCATTCACAACAAATCACAATTTCAAAAGAAGCACATTTCCTGAGACATTTATTAAAGCAATGGATTCATAAAAATGAATCATAATGTGTTTATCATAATAAACCTTGAGCGTTAAACACTCAATCATTGTTTTAACTTAAGGAACGATACATTTTATTCATAAAATGAAATAAGTATCAGTTCCTTCTTCTTCACGTCTCTTAAAATCCTCCCACGGCCCCATCAACAACGATTGCTCAGATACCGACCATCCTCGAAACGTCTTCTATCCTCTGCTTCATATCAGCCACGTGTATACATTACCCAGATGTCTTAGTATCTAATACTATGTGATAAAGCATTTATGGAAATAATTATGCTTTATTAAATTGAATTTGTTGTACCTGAGGTAGAGGCATAAGTATGCCCCTTCTTCTTTTCTGTAAAGTAAACCTTGCAGTTTCTCTTCCAATGGCCTATCTTATGGCAATGAAAGCACTCAGATTTCGACGGGGCCGCTTTCGGCGTCTTCTTCCCCTTCTTCACCTTGGCTGGTTGTGGGACCTATCTCTTCTTACCCTTACCTTTCGGCTGGTCTGAAGAAGCAGAGCCAACAACCAACACAGTCGGTTTCTTCTCGATCTCCTCAAACTGCCTAAGCTTGTTGAGGATGCAGGAAAGATCCGTTTCAATACTGATCATAATGAAACTAGTAATGAATGGTTTGACGTCTGGGGTCAAAGAATTAATGATGATGTCCACAGACATCTCATTGTCCAGGACAAAACCCAACTGGGCGGCGTCTTCCATGTACTCGATCATCTTAATCACATGATCTTGTACGGGGCCCTTTACCATCTTAGTGCCCCAGAGGTTCCTTGTGGCTTCAAACTAGGCAGCTCTTGACCGCTTGCCAAACAATTCCTCTGCATTGAGAAGCATGCTTTGAACATCCAGATGTTCATGCTTTCTCTGTAGATTGTTGTTCATTGAAGCCAAAGTAAGGCACCGGGCCTTCTCGGCATCCCTCTGGTATAGCTTATAGGCTTCCTTTTCTTCATAGGTCGCATCGTCGTCAGGCTTCTCCGGAGCGTCATCGAACATCACGTATCTAATCCCGGCTAGAGAAAAGACTAACTTAATGTTTCTAAGACAATTCTTATAGTTGGTTCCATCAAGCACACTCCGCTCTACCATATACTTTAGACCCGAATCCATTCTGCAATTTAATAGATACTTAGTCAGTATATGTTCGTTGTATAGTTTCAATGGTTTTTAATAAAACTATGTTCTCCCACTAAATTTATTAAAGCCATAATAATAAGCAGTTTATTATACAATAACATTTGTGGGAGAGGGATCCGACTACCCTGAGTCTGACAACCATGAGTGTGTCTCAACAAGTTGTCCGACTCTGCAGTAGGTAGACGAACTCATATTCAATCATATTAAATATGATTCCCTTTCGATTTTTTACCCCTAGTCATTTATGATCATGAGTGTGCTCATCCAAATCATAATAGCTAGCCTAGTCGGACCCTTGTTTTCGCGTCTAGCCTGACTTGCCCCGGTGCTCGGTGTATGCACGACACGTCGGTTTGGGTCAGGTCTTAGACTACATCTTTGGTTAGACTTACACCGGCGCTCGGTGTATGCACAACACGACGGTTTGGGTCAAGTCAAGATGTTATCAAGAAATCGATTTTTATAAGGTTGCCATGTCACAGCTTGAGTGTAGCTCAACAACTGTAACACGGGTCTTACAGTTGCCAACTCCTAAAACAAGGAGGGCTACGATTTATCTTGAACAAGATTATTATCGTATTTGACTTAGGTATAGTCGATGGACTTACACAGTCATGATTCGACTCCTTGCGGTCCAGCGGACACGGCCATGGAATTGACTAAGCCAGGACCACTTAACCCCTAGTCTAGCTAGGGTGGTCCAACAAACTTAGCCAAGCACATTGACTGACATCATGATCCATTGAAGGAGGTTCATCAATTCTATGTTCGTCCATCAATTAAATAGCTTTTAATTAATACTAGTTAATCCTTATCAACTAATGGATCCTTAAAATTCGAAATTTTATGGATTTGTTGAACAAATTTTATTAGATCCTTATCAACATAAGGTTTGTTTTGTTCATCGTGCTACCCCAATTTTTATTAGGATTTTAATAAAACAATTACAACATTTTACAAAATTAGTCATTTAATGATAATCATTATTTAAAAAAATTATGATAATGATTGTCAATAAAAGGGACTACCCTAATCGGGAATTAGGTTTTGATGTTGTGTTTGTTCATTTAAAACGTAGCACGCCACATGTCATTAAAAATTTATCTTATAAACTTTTAATCAATTAATGGCTAACCTAAAGGGTTCACGAATAATTTATTCATCTTGTCCATTAAACATTAACAACCTAATTTAATCACATAAATTAAAGGTTCAATAATGTGACATATATAGAGAACATGCAAGTTAAAATTATCTACAACATAAATAATTAACTTGCTACTCCAAAAATTTAACATTTAAATTTAAAGATCTAAAATTTTAAAGGTAGAAACATTTTACCTCATAAAATTAGGTTTAATAAAATTATCAAATAATTTTAAATACAAACCTAAGCATTAAAATTAATGAAACTTTTTAAGATTAAATTATCTCATAAAATAATCTTCAAACTTTATGTAACTAAAATAAATGAATTTTTAATTCCATCTCATGAAAAAAAAATTTCTTTATGTTACATATACTACAAAAAAATTTTAAAACATTTTTAAAATCATTGAAATCAATTTTTAAAACTTTCAGATAAAGTTAAAAAATCTTTCAATATTTTATGTAACTAAAAGAAATAAAATTTTAATATCATCTCATGAAATAAAATTTTTTTCTTAATGTTACATACACTTTAAAAACTTTTAAATGCTTACTAAAATTAGTTTATCTCATAAAATAAAATTTTTAAGAGATTTAAACATAGAAGACTTATTAAATTTATCACATAAAATTTAAAAATGTCCACTAAAATATTTTCATGTTATAAAAACAATTTTTAAAACACAAAAAAAATTGTTAAACCAATTTTAACATAAAGTAAAAACTGTTATAAACGGGCTTTCGTTGGCCCATCTGTGTATTGTGTATCCAACCATTATGTAACCCTACATCTATAAATATAGGACTACATGTTCCGTATCCACCAAGTTTACAGCACGTTATCAGCACGCTCGAAGCGAGCCGAACCTCTGTCGACGGACGAACGCGACGCGAACGGGCTCCTTCACCGAACGTCGCTAGATCTGACGGGTTGGATCTAGAGGTAATTTTTATTCCCTAGATCTAAATTTTTATGCGCATAAGAGTAGATCTAAATGTTTGAATCGATGTTTTGATTAGTATAGATCGGATTTTTATCTCAGATCTGCATGCTAAATCAACGCTTTAATGAAAAATCGACGTTTTTATCAATAAAAATCAACTTTTTACGATAAAAACGTCGTTTTGAAGACTAAAAATAGATTTTTCTAATAAAAATCATATTTTTACGATCTTCTTCCCCAAAAATCCTTTTTTTCCAAAACCCTAGAGGTTATCCCCCGCCGCCAGAAGCGGCGCCGTGCCGCCCACGCCCGCAGTGGTTTACTATCAACCCCATTAGGCAACATTGGTCACTATACGACGGTCTTTGTTGTATTCACGTTGTACATCTTACAATGTACCCCAGCCGAGGATTACCACAAAGACCGTACTGAGCATGTGACACTAACATCCCTTTAACGGAAGAGACGAATCCCATCTTAGGCATCTACTCGCCTCGAGAGGTTCAGGTATAACCCAACCTAAGATCTATCAGCAGGCCTAGCCTCGAAGCTAGATCATAGGTCTAAACGACACTGTTTGCTCAAAGGTTCGTACAAATGACTTCAGGTCTTAAGGACCAGCTTACCTATCATCACCCTAGAGTTATTATAGACAGTTTAGTTAAATTTAACCATTTAATAACTCTAAGTTGGTCGTTTAGTGAACTTATTCTCTAATGAGTACCTGTGTCTTATCTCTGACTTTACCAAGTCGAATGACTATGCGATCATCATTACCTTAAGGTAAGACAGAGACACAATGGTCTGTCCGATGTGCCGATATCCAGTTCTCGACACATCTATGACCACGAACCATTTAAGACTTAAGTCTCTATTCGGTTACTTACTACTCATAATCGAGATCTTATCTGGATACGTAAGGACCTAACTATAAGTCTATGGACATTATCTAAGTATATTTGAATACATACTTTGGATAATGAATACCATATAATATCTTAACAAGACGTATACTTAGGACAAATCACCTTATGGGCATATATCCTCCTACATGACCGGCGAGGAAAACTCGCGTGCATTGCACACAGGCGCAGCCCACGTGCATTGCACACAGGCGACGCCAGCGTGGGGCCCGCGTGGGGCCCGTACGCGCTGCGCATGGGCAGTGCCCAGCAAGGGCATGCACCATGCACCATGTGCAGATCATGCCACGTGGCGTGATGTACAGAAGCGTGCCCAGCAGCTTCTCGTGATGCGCGTTTTCGCTGTTTTGTGCGAAACCCGATTTCAGAAATTGTTTTCGACATTTGAAGGGTCAAATGATATCGGAATTGGATGCCATTTTTTCTATGCGATCGTTGTCTCGAGATCTTTGATTTGATAGTTTATTTTGAGGTCGAAACTCAAAATTGGATTTATGGTTAATTTTAGAAGTTTGGACTTCTATAACATTAAACTTAAAAAACCCATTTGAACAGTCCCACATTGCTCGTAGCAAAGGAGGAGGGACCAGCTCCCTATATAAATAAAGGGCGGCCCTCCTCATTGAAATTCACACCAAATCTCCGAATCGAGTATCTCCGAATAGGTTTGAGCATGCTCGATCCGAGACGAAAAATTATTCTTTCCTCTTATATTTCTTTTGTTCCTTCATTCGCGTCCAAGCAAGTCGAGGAGGAGGATTGGATTCGATCCAAAGTCTAAGACGCGGATCACTCTTAAGTGAAACTTTCTTCGACGAGTGATTGGCTCGGTGGCGCAGTGTCGGCTCGCTTCGGGTTGACCAGTTTCGAAGGTGCAGAGGCGGCTTGATTCGCGGAGCTAAAGTTGTTGCTGAAAACGATGCTTTGTTTTCTGTGAAAGAAAAGTTTTGGGTATGTGTTTAATGCTTTAATATTTATATTGTTGTCGTTAGTTTTAGATCTATCTTTGGGGCCAGTCAGACCCACCCCAAGATAATAGATTTACTGGCTAGGGTCATGATATCCTTAGGGATTTTTATTAAAGTGTTTTATAATTTATTTTTCCGCTGCTACATTTTGTTTCTATCGTCCGTTTGACGTAGGACGAGCATAGATTTATGTCCTATGGGTCCCTCAAAACCCAAACAGATGTCATCACCACGGATTTCTGGAATTGCTGCTTGTTCAGACGTTTTATAATGGAGCGAGACGTGATTGGAAAATTGTCACTAATGCCACAGTTGGCGGTGTGATAATGATGAAAAATCCTGTTGCTGCTAAAGCATTGTTAGAAGAAACAGCTTCGAACGACCATCATTGGGGTAATTACACAGAGGTGCAAGCACATAAAAACGAGGTAGGCGCCGATGTTTTGGCATTATTGTCTGACAAATTTGATCTTCTGTCACAACAAATCACATAAGTATAACATGAATCACACAGGCCACATAATCATCAGCAAGCTGCTAATACCACCCACTGAAACTGGAGCCAATGGGAGCTTAGGCCACCCATGCAATGGAAGTATCAGAACGCAAATCTACCCCCCATGTTCCAAACAAGACATATGCTACCTGTGCTACCAGGACCTTCACAGAGTCTATGTTGGAGAGTACAACTGAGGACTTTATTACCACTCAGCATGAGAAAAACAACCACTTCCAGGACTCTATCCAACAAGAAATTCTGAAACTTGATTCGGTTACCGCACAGTATGAGATGATTTCATCCAAATTTGCCCAGTTGTCCCAGATTTTTCGCAACTTATGAGACCCCCAGAACAGCCAGAAGAGCACCTTGACGCCATCACTCTAAGGAGTGGGACGAGGCTCGAGGGGCCAAGAAGTACCCCACCCGTCATTATCCCAGCAGAGGTGAATGCTAAAGAGAATCACCCAATATCTGCAAGGGATGTCGATGGAGGTGGATGCATCGAGGAAAAAGCACAAGACAACCCAACCGAACTACATAGAACATACGTGCAACAAATCACGTTCCCGCAAAGGCTAGCAATGGCAAGGCTCGAACATATATACGGGAAATTCATGGACCCCTTGAAGAACAAACAAATAAGCATTCCATTCTTAGAGGCAATTACTGAGATCCCGTCGTACACGAAATTTCTTAAGGACCTGCTTACCAACAAGAGGAAGACGACAATCGTGCTCTCAGAAGACTATAGTGCCATCCTCCAAAATAAACTCCCGAAGAAATTGGAAGATTCGGGAATTTTTTCCATCTCATGCGCGATCGGTAATATGTCCATTCGCAAGGCATTATGCGACCTTTGTGCCAGCGTCAACCTTATGCCGCTCTTTATCTGCAAGATGCTCAACATGGGAGAACTCAAGCCATCATTGATATCCCTTCAGTTGGACGACTGTTCTATAAAATATCAACTCGGAATCCTTGAGGACATGCTTCTTCAAGTCAGAAAGTTGATCATCATGTATGATTTCGTAATAATGGAAATGGCTGAGGACTTACAAATATATATTATTCTGGGCGGGCCATTCTTAGCTACTATTTGAGCAATGATAGACGTGAAGAATGGACAGTTATCTCTAAATGTGGGGCATGATAAATTCGAAGTTAAGCTTCAGAAATATATGAGACTACCTGATGTCACTGACGTCTTTGACCGAATAGACCTATGTGATGAGTTAATGGAGCAGGTATACATGGAAAGTGCGGTGAATGACCAATTGGAAGAATGTCCCTCTAATGGCATAAATCATGTGCATGATGAGGACACCGAGTCACATGAGGAGGTATTGAATGTGCAACCGGATCACACAATACCTTGGACCGGCAACAAGGTTCCCGTGGAGATATCGGAGCTTGAAATGGTAAAAAAGGAGAGTTCCATGCCTCCTGAGGTAGAATTGAAACCCCTCCATTCAAACTTGAAGTATTCATTTCTTGGGGAAAATTCCACCTAAATAATTATCGTCAATGCTTCGTTTAGTGACACCGAACTTGAAGAACTATTAACTGTTCTGCATCAATATAGAGGTATCCAAGGCTATAGCATTGCCAATATCAAAGGTATCAGCACGTCCTTTTGTATACACAGGATCCCACTTGAAGATGGTCATTCCCCATCTATTGAACCTCAAAGATGCCTCAATCCAAAAATGCAAGAGGTAGTTAAAAAGGAAGTACTGAAACTATTTGAAGCAGTGATAATCTATCCTATCTCTGATAGTCCGTGGGTTAGCCCATTTCAAGTAGTTTCAAAAAAATAGGGGGATGACTGTCATCAAGAATGATAAGGACGAGCTGATTTCCATAATGACGGTCACCGGGTGACGAATGTGCATCGATTACAGAAAATTAAATAAAGCCACCCAGAAGGACCACTTCCATCTTCCCATCATTGACCAAATGCTCGAAAGATTGGCCAAACACTCTTTCTTGTGTTACTTGGATGGGTATTCAAGATTCTTTCAGATCTATATCCATCCAAGTGACCAAAGAGAAGACCACATTCATATGCCCTTATGGCACATTTGCATACCGAAGAATGCTGTTTGGGTTATGTAATGCGCCTGCCACTTTACAGCGTTGCATTATCAATTTTCTCCAATTTGGTAGAACACATAATGGAAGTATTTATGGATGACTCCTCGGTTTTACGGAACATACTTTGACGACTACTTGAAAAAATTAACAAAGGTATTGCGTATGTGCTAAGAAGTCAACCTAGTATTGAATTGAGAGAAATGCCATTTCATGGTTCAAGAGGGAGTAGTCCTGGGACACGTAATATCCAATAGAGGCATCGAGGTTGATAAGGTGAAGGTTGAGGTCATCGAGGGATTATCACCCCCTGCTAATGTGAAGGGGGTGAGAAGCTTCCTTGGTCATGCGAGGTTCTATTACCGTTTTATCAAGGACTTCATGAAAATCGCTCGACCCTTAACCGAACTCCTAGCCAAAGATGTCCCATTTATTTTTATTGATGCTTGTTCTGAGGCACTTAACCGGTTAAAGGAAGCTCTTGTATCAGCACCTATAATTCAGCCACCGGATTGGTCTCTCCTTTTTGAGTTAATGTGTTATGCAAGCGATCATGCGGTGGGAACTGTCCTTGGACAAAGAAGAGAATGAAAACTCCATGCCATCTACTATGCCAGCAAGACCCTTGATGAAACCGAAATGAAATATACAACGGAAAAGGAGCTCTTGGAGGTAGTGTTTGCGATGGAGAAATTTAGGTCATACTGGGTGGGGTCAAAGGTGATAATGCATATGGACCATTCGGTGCTCAAATATTTGTTGAGCAAGAAGGATGCAAAGCCATGCCTCATTCACTGTATCCTACTTCTCCAAGAGTTCGACATGGAGATTAAAGATAAAAGGGGGCAAAAAACATCGTGACTGAACATCTGTAATGCCTCGTTCAGGAGAATCCAGTGAACCCCTTCCTATTAATGAGTCTTTCCAAGATGATCAATCATTTTCCATTGCCTCAGCTGGAGCCCCTTGGTTTACAGATCTAGTCAACTTTCTAGCCTGCATGATCTTGTCGTACGGACTTACATCTCAGCAAAGAAAGAAATTCTTCCACGATGTGAAAAAGTTCTTCTGGGATGACCCATTTCTCTATAAATCTTGCCCAGGCGAAATTATTCAACGATGTATCTTGGATGATGAGACGGAATCCATAATATCTCACTGCCACGATTAACCATGCGGTGGCTATGCTAGCACATTGAAGACTGCAGCAAAGATCCTTCAGTGTGGCTTCTACTGGCATACCCTATTCAGATATGTGAGCGTGTTCGTAAATGGATGTGACCGCTACCAGAGGACGTGTAACATCTCTAGAAGGAATGCGTTGCCCAGTAACCCCATCCTAGAAGTTAAGAACTTTGATGTATGGGGGATCGACTTCATGGTCCCTTTTCCATCAAGCTACATTAACATGTACATCATGATAGCAGTAGACTATGTATCGAAATGGGTCGAGGCTATCGCCATGCCAACAAATGATGCCCGAACTGGCTCAAATTTTTTCAAGAAGAACATTTTTCCACGATTTGGTGTCCCAACAGTTGTAATCAGTGATGGAGGGCAACACTTCATAGAGAATAAATTCGAGGCTATCCTGAATAAATATGGGGTACATCACCATGTAGGCTTAGTCTACCACCCTCAAACAAACGGGTAAGTCGAAATATCAAATTAGGAAGGCAAATCCATATTAGAGAAGACGGTGATGAAATCCCAAAGCATTGTACCCTAAAACTTGATGACGCCCTCTGGGCCTACCGGACCGCCTTTAAGACCCATATCGAAACATGCCCTTATACGCTAGTGTATGTGAAGGCTTTCCACCTACCGGTCTAATTGGATCATAAGGCATACTAGGCCATCAGGAGCTTGAATTACGACTAGACTAGTGCGGGAGAACACCGAATTCCCTAACTGAATGAGTTAGAT
This sequence comes from Scilla litardierei, assembly GCA_030789695.1. Classification (NCBI taxonomy): domain Eukaryota; kingdom Viridiplantae; phylum Streptophyta; class Magnoliopsida; order Asparagales; family Asparagaceae; genus Scilla; species Scilla litardierei. The sequence goes on from CM061142.1 coordinate 252,267,101, forward strand.
GAGTTCCAGCTGAACGCCTATGAAAATGCCCGCATTTATAAGGAGAATATAAAGAAATGGCACGACAAGAAACTCTTGAAGAGAAAGTTTCACGTGGTGGATAAGGTTTCACTACTACAAAAAAATGCTTGCATAGCGCTTTTTTTTACACTTGGATAGCGCTTTTAAGCGCTATCCAAGCTACCGCTATGGTAGCTTGGATAGCGCTTTTATAAGCGCTATTGTAGTGGTTTACTAAGATAGCGCTTATAAAAGCGCTATCCAAGTTACCGCTATGGTAGCTTGGATAGCGCTTTTTAAGCGCTATCTAAGTGGTTTACTAAGATAGCGCTTTACTTGATTAGCGCTTTTGGAAGCGCTATTCAAGATTACTCGGAAAATTTTGATTTATACCTTGCAATGTTTGGATGGCTGTGGCTAATACGAATTAGCCACGGAATGGCCGTGGCTAATACGAATTAGCCACGGAATGGCCGTGGCTAATACGCTTTAATGAGAATTTTCAATTTGCTGAGAATTTTCACAGAAACCTCATTTAGCAATAGCAAGCAAGCACAATTACTATTTCTATGGCCTGCAAGCCCCGCTATCATAAACCTGTTAATGCACTTGCAGGCCATAGAAATGGTCAGATAAAAAAAATTAAGCGGAAAGAGAACACTCACAATTATAAGCCTTCAAACAATGAAAGATGGACTAAAACTCAATCATATTCAATTACATGGCCAGAGACCAAAAAAAGTACTTATTTCTAAATACAAAATTTTAACCGCTCATAAATACATGCATCAATCAGAAACTACCCCATGATCTATTTGTATGCATGATACAGGATAAACAGAAGACGAGCCACCATGCACTTGAAAAATTCATCATTCAGTACATACAATTCAGCACAGCCCGCAGTTGCTTTCAAATTGTAGCTGCATGCTTCTAATCTAGTACACATATGGCAGTATCCTCCAGGGAACGAGATTACAGTATTCTGCCCATATTTCTTTCTACTTCAGTGAGCACCTTGCTTCGTCTCTTCTCTCCCTCCATACGAGGAGTATGCAGAGATATGTAGGATAGAAGTAAGGAATCACGGAACTGCAAAATTTGCTTGATGTTAATCACAGATTGCATGGAATTATCATCAGCATATCGACAATAGCAATACATAGAATTTACCTTGTCCCGCACGGTAAGCTGAATGACAGTGCTAGAAGCAAATCTCCAAGGTAATTGCAGTGCCTTGCAATTCCCCTGCCACATGTGTAAGGCGGTGGTTGTTTGATAAAATTTTCAAAGAAGAGTCAATTGAAATGGATGTATAAACCTAAAGTATTCATAAATCTTACCAGTAACCAGAAGAAAGCAGCTTCCCTCCAATGACTTTCGGAGGCATACCCCATATGTGAGCTTTAGGGTTCTTTTTAAACACATGTTTCTGTTTGTTGGCTCCTCTGAATACTAGATAACTGTGTGGTTCATAACAAAGTATAATAATAATGGACTTTCTTGAACTTAAGCTCTTAAAGCAAAAACAACATCAATGCTTGAAACTTTGTGTAAAGGAGAAAAGACTTGCCCAAAGATAAAAACTAGACAACTAGCTATGTCAGATACATTCGATAGTTCCTTCTCCGTGGCTTGCAGGAAGTGCTTTCCGAGGGGTTAACTACACGCAAAACCCTTGACACATCACCATAGATCACATTGCATCGTGATTACTTAAAGATTAAATATTAGCCGTCTTTCTACCTAGTTCTTTGTACTAGTCAGCAAACTCGTTCAAAAACATTAAACCCCAGTTATAAATTCCAATAGTTTTATTTATATCATTTACAAGTTCTCAATGTAATCAAAATGACCACAAAAAATCTGAGATGACCTGCTTCTAAAATTATGTAAAGCAAGGCAGTTACCTTATGTTTAAAAGAATATAGTTTTATCTTCCCACTTGCAAAAGAAGTTACAGAAAAACATATACTTTGGATTTTGATACAAACCTTTTTAAGTTCTGCAAATAAACAAATCGATGGGAAATAACTGCTACTAAAAAAGAAGATGACAAGAACATGAAACAGCCAAATAAGAGAGTTTGATAACTGTTAATCTAAATTTTAGGTGCTTGCCTAATTTTGGGGAGACCCTAGCAAATTTGTGTGACACAAAGGCTTTTAGCCATCATATATTAATCAACACTTGGCTCTATGATAGTGCATACAATGGTGTAAATTTGTCCAGGTTAGCTGGAACTATTTAGATATAGAACACAATCAGCATAGAGCTTTCGCTTACCAAGTCATTCCAGCAGAAACTCCAAGGCCTTGCCCTTGTCCCACTTAATCGTGGGCAGTATCTAAATGAAAGTTTGCATCAGAGGAGCTCATTCGTTTCAGTGTCAGTGTTCATTAGTGCAATGTGTGGACAAATAAAATGAATCTAAATGATGGCATATGCATAATATTATTTCAGCATTAAACTATAAGTTAAAAAAAATTCTTGAGTGGTACCAAGGAAAAAAAGAACGACTTACTGCCCGTAACCTTTGTGAATGCAATGGTACGACACAATCATGCTGTTGGCATGGTCCATGGGTATTGGTATAACACCATATTTTTCCCACGGTATTCTGACATTATGAAGCGGCGAGTATCTGAATAAACCATGAACACATGAGTGTGTAAGTTTGGCATGTTCTGATTTGAACTTGGTTCTTCAAAAGAAATATGTAACAACAAAGCATATGAGTTCAATGATAGCATGAGATAATGCATGACAATAAGAATCTGTCATGTAACAAGCCACACCCTCCCCCTGACTCCAGCCAAATTACAAATCCATAGCATGTTTAACTATGAAAATATTTACATTAACACTTACCTGAGATCCAACCTGTCATGTAATCAAGAGTGAGGTTCCAGCATCATTCATTGTCCATTGCTGAGAGAGAGAGAGTCAACTGACATTTTTTGAGGTAATAGGGGCGCTTCCCCTGCTTGCCGCTTCTCTTTCCTTCTTAATGTGTTCAAAAATTATCGCAGATTCAGCAGTCCGACGAGGAGCTGACTTTAGTTGCTTGTCCTTAAGATCAGTAATTTAATAGGTGGTCAAGAAAAATAAAAATAAATCCACAGCACATAGAGTAGCAATTTTATTTCAAGAGAGAGTGTCAAAGAGCATAATTTTAAAAGGATTTACAGACATAGACCATCCTTGTGCTCAAAATTATTTAATCAAAGGAAACTATGCTATAAAAATGATCCAACAATCATTCAATGAATGACTCAGCTCAAACACGAGTTAGATGTTTTAGAAAAATAATGATAATAAGCCAGATGGTGATTTGTGGAACCATAAATATTTCGACTAGATAGCTTAGTGCCACTACAAAGTTAGAAGTGACAGAAATGGAAAATTGAAGTGCAGTTTGTGGAACCATAACTATTTCTACCAGACGGCTTAGTGCCACTACGAATTTAGTATGGTCTTTCAAATTGTCAATGGATCAAGAGCCCAGGGTATGACAAATATCATGCAAAGAATTGGCCTTTACGTAGGGCTGGTCAATGGAACAGCTTGCTTTTGGGGGCTATCAGCGGAGCAATTAGACTTATGTTAGTGTAGAATAAACATTCACGGTGAAAGAACGCCAGGGTACGTGACTCCTTAGATTATGAGACTGTCCTTCACATACATATATGACTAGGAATTCATATGTGAACCAATATGAATGTTACAAGGGGAACAATAGGAATTAATCCAAAAAAGATCAAAGTAAAACATAGACTTTGCTGTTACGGCATGTTTGAAACTCCATTCCATATAAGAGGAAGCAAAATTTTACTAAAGCAATGCAGCATACTGTATGTATGTGTAATTAAAAAAATAGGGCATACTAATTAGTATCAAAATCGGCATCAGCTCAATGCGAAAATCAATCGACCCTCAGATCAAAATTTGAAAATAATAAAAGAATAAGTGTGCTTCTAAAAATATTAAATATGAGCCAATGCTTTGCGCAGAGTAGCTTCTTAGCTCGAGGTTCATATCTGGCTCGAGTCCCTGCTGAATAAGAATCTCCTCATCCAGTCAGATACCACAAGAAATCTTGTGCGCCAACTGACTTGCTTGCTGCGCAGGACAAGGAATAGTTAAAATGATTAGCACTAGTTGGCAAAAATTGTGCTAAGCATTTCAGATTTCGAAGTTAGATGCTTGTTGGAATTGCAAATGTATGTCACATGCGTGGGGTACCCTCGCTGCACAGCATGGAACAATACCGAAGAAGCATGGTTTAAGTTACCTTTGCATATACAGAATACCAAAGCCATTGGTTGCTATGCCCAATAGAAATCCAATCCCCAGGGAGTTGTCCAGCCCTTTGCTCTCCGCCCAATGGAGCAAATTGTCCCAAATGCCTTATTGTTCCCCTTTTAACATTCATATTGGTTTAGAAACAGCTAAATTATTGGTTTTTTCATCTATCAATAGGAAATTGGAGGAAGAAAGATCAAAGTAAATGTGCCTGAGAAACCTTTGCAGTCTTACTCATCTCTTCTTCAAGATGAGGATTTTGCATTTACCAACAGTCCATACAAGGTCAATGTGGGCAATCTTGCAAGGGCAGTTTCCACGGAAATCCTTAGCAAACTCTTCTATGAAAGCGGAAAGGTTCTTAATCGCACAAAAAGTCAGATTTAAAAAAAGAGAGAATGTCGAAGCTTTACCCGTCAGGAAGCTTCTTAATTGGGGATCGAATCTTCGTAGCTTCACGAAGATCAGACGAAGACGTTGTGGATCTCAGCTCTTCCTCCACAGCTAAGAGATCATCATCATCATCAACTTCTTCGCACTTAACAGATGCCCTGATCTCCGATCTCCGATCGGCAAAATCTTTGTGAGACTTTTGAAGCCCTAAGGCTATCTCCTTCACTTTCTTCACCGAGTAGGCGACCCTCGATCGCCCCTGCAACTGGACGGGCTTCTCCGGCGTCGAGATCTCATCGGAGGCTATGGCCTTCGCAACCGATTTAGATTCCTTCATCTCTAGGGTTTTGTCTGACGGAGACTCCGACATCTCTAGGGTTTTAATCCGCTTATTTACCATCAGGAGAGAGCGCGCGAGAGAGAATAAAAAAGGACCTGTGAGGAGGGGAGGGAGAGGTTGAAGTTCGGGAGGTCGAAGATGGCGAAGGAGACGAGATGGGAAAGAGACGAGGCCAGATGGGAAAGAGACGAGATGGAGGAGGTCGTCGATGGGGAGAGCTCGTCGCCAGATGGGAAAGAGAGGCCGGGCTGGGAAATTTAGGGCTTGGGAAATTTAGGGGTATTTTTGTTTAAGCGCTATCTAAGAATCATATATATGTAAATTTTTTAATAAAAGTGCTTACGTAACATTTAGTACCATAGCGCTAACAAAAAGCTCTATGTAAGGTATTACTTGGATAGAGCTTTAACAAAAAGCGCTATCTAAGTGATTTTTACCTTAATTTTGATTTATTTTTATTTTCTACAAGTGCAGAAGCGCTATACAAGAGCTCACTTAGATAGCGCTTTTTAAAAGCGCTATCTAAGTGGCGTTACCCAAGCCCAAATCTGTAGTAGTGTTTTGATCTACAACTCGAGGATGAAGCTCTTCCCAGGAAGGCTACGCTCTCTTTGGACGGGACAATTTAAGGTGACACAGGTTTTCCCTTATGGTGCCATCGAGCTTTTAGGAGAGCTAGGAAACTTCAAAGTAAATGGACATCGCCTTAAACACTATGTCGCCGGTGACCCTATTATGGAAGATACCTCCTATGTTCTCACCACCTCACCTCCACCCAAGGAGGTCTACATCCCATCATTTCGACGACAAAGGTATGTAATGTAGAAGTCACTAAACCCTATTGTGTCGAATGAATAATTCATTTAGGTCGTCGAGCTAAAGACGTTAAACAAGCGCTTCTTGGGAGGCAACCCAAGCTTATTTGTTTAGTTCTCATTATTTTTCTTAACATTTTACATACTCACACTCCACTATATCTAATAAGTTCCCCTCTTTTTAGGTGCACACACCCCTAACGTCACAGGACACACATTGTGCATGCTACCCCCAGACATCTATGGTGTGCTCCCATGCGAATCGGGTACAACCGTTCCTCTCTCCCAACTTTTACTTAACTCCTCACACACGAATGTCTAACTCATTGAGGACAATGCCTACTTCTAGGTTGGGGGGAGGGACAAATTTCGCTCTAGCTGGGGGGAAGTCCCACCACATTACAATGCACTTTAATTCTCGAATTCTATCTATGTGCATGTTAGCTAAAATTTATTCACATATACTCTTGATTCCTCCATGATTTGATTTTGATGTACCCCCATGGATTCATTATTGAACCCATCCCCACGAAGGAACATAAACCTCCTTCCACTCACTTATTATTATGGTTAGATTGAGTGCTTAGTTCGACCAATGTATAGCACGAGTCTTAGGCTTCGTCAATTGCACTGAGTTGGTCTCACCTCAATAGGGCAAGGTTATGGATATGATTTAGTTTCCTCCAAGGCGTGAGTGATTGAGTTGGATATGCTTAAAAAAATATTTTAGAGCACAGTTCTCCCTATCTTATTGAGTAGCCGGATCTCCGTTCCACAAGAAGCATTGGAGATTCACGCCGAAATAAGGGGTTTGGGGGAGTTCACTAGGCAACAATAATAGGACCTATGCAATTCGAGAGAGTAGGCATGAGGGGTCCATTTTGACCCAATGTCCTAGGTTTGCCCAGACCGGGAGTCATCGATCGAAATATCGCTATATGAGTTGCCTAGTTTCCTCACTTAAAAGATTAAATACATTGAGCATATCTCTTACCTTGACTTAAGGAAAACTAGCTCTATCCTGGCCAACCCAAATGAGTCGCGATCCTACGCTTCATAATTGCGTTGTAACCTTCACAAGTGTAGGACAATGGTTGAACTTTCACCGACTTAAACCTTTGTGACAGAGTCCCGTACAAACTTTGTGCCTTTTGCGTAAGCTTGGGTTGAATTTGAAACTACGTCGGGTACTAATATCCTTGAGTTATTTGCCATGTTAGACCGATAAAGTTACACACGTTCGAACTATAACCTAACTTAATCGCATATGAATCTCGCATGGATGATTTATATGATGGGACAACCCCCAACTATTTGAATGTTTTTACTTTATTCGTTTCTTGTCTTGCTTGGGGATGAGTTAGAGATTAGCTTGGGGAAATTTGTTAGGTATATTTTATACACCTATGTCTGCATTTCCACCATGCACTTTTCACTCTGTTATACATCATTCTCACCCTTTTCGTCCGTTTCTTTCCAGTTTTTTCCACTTTACACTCTCGGGATGTGTTTTGTATATTTCAGGATAAAATCACGTAAAACGATACAAAAATGGCAGTAGAAGAAGCGACGTAAAGAAGATGGCGAGCAACAATGGAGCTTAGATGCGACAGGAGCAAAGAAAGGTATATCTTAAAGGCAACACGGTCGTGCGAATGCATGCATGGCTGTGTCAGTGTGTCAGAAAAGAAGCTCAGTGTGTTGCTTCATTGACACGGCTATGCGCATACCCTGCACGGTCGTGTAGAAATCCATACAGAACCGCTAGAAGGCTCTTTACAGACATGGCCGTACCGTATGGCCGTGTTAAATCTGTTGAGAGATGTATGCCCACGAGGAAATTTATCTTTGTAAAACATCTTGTTCATATATGAAAGTATTCTTTCTGGTATCAATTGTCTAATTAATTTTGTTTTGATGTTTTCATTTAAATACTTGGATAATTTCCTTAGAATTAAAGCAAGGTCATACACGTATCTAGATAGAGATCTCGATTATGGAAAGTGTCTGACTGATGGAAGCTTAAGTCTTAAAGCGTTCATGGTCATAGATATGTCGAGAGATGGATATCAACACATCAGAAAAACTATTGTGTCTTTGTCTTAACCAAAAGGGTGATGATGATATCATAATCATTCGACTTGGCGAAGTCGGATTTAAGACACCAGTGCTCATTATAAAATGAGTTCACTAAACGACCCAAGGAAGAGTTATCAAATGGTTGACAATAACTAAACTGTCAATGATAACTCTCTAGTAGTGATATGCAAGTTGGTCCTTAAGACTGGAGGTCATTGTACGAACATATGCGTGAACGGTGTCACTTAGATCTATGATCTAGCTTCGAGGCAAGGCCTGCTGAAAGGTCTTAGGTTGGTTGATACTTGAAATGTACGAGGTGAGTAGTGATCAAGAGATGATTCATCTATTCCGTTCATGGGAAGTTAGTGTCACAGGCTTAGTATGGTTCTTGTTGAAAAACCTCGGTCAGGGTATGTTGTAGGAAGTACAACATGGACCACCAAAGACCAGAGCATACTGACCAGTGCTAGCAAGTAGGGTTGACAGTTTCCCATACCCTAGGTTATGCAATGGCATAGTTATGACGAAGGGACTAAAACATCGGTATTCATCACAGACACAGTCAGAGTGATCCCGTTGACACTTTTGTCATTGGGTTAATCATGTAATTATAATACTGAAACGTGGACAACACCAGCGGTTGATGGTTACTGTCATCTAGGTGTTTCGAGCCCAAACCTGTAGTTGGGTCAGGCTGTTGGTTCTCACACCGAGTGAGATTTGCATCTTAGTAATAGGAAAAATAGAGGAGGAGTGCACTCAGGTGCACGTTAGTAATTAAATGGGAATGTCATAAAGTGTTTATGGACATATGATGCATAGAAATAAAGAGATGATTTTTCTTCGAATGTCGGGGAAAAAACCACGATCAAAGAGGAGTCCAAATGGGTGCTTAAAGGATAATTAAAAGGAGTTATAATTATTATTAAAAAGGGGAATAAATGCCCATGTTATTGGCCCGGCACATTGGGCCGGGCCAATTAATAAACTGGTGCCCATTATGGGTGCCAGCAAAGCGGTGCCCATTTGTGGGCATGTGCCTTGCATGCATCCAGGGCACGTTGGGCCCGACGTAATTAGATTTTTTGAAACTTAAATTGCGGCTTCGTTTTCTTTGATAAAACGTGTTTTTGGCCAACTTTAAGTCAATGTTTGAAGGGTCTAGCAAAGTCAGATTTGAGCACCGTTTGTTTCTATGCGTTCACAGTTCAGTGCTTTTCGATTTGATATATGATATCACTTACGAAGCTTAACTGTGAGAGAGGGAAAATTCAATAAAGTTTAACCTTAGTGTAGGTCAAACTAAATAATTTTTTGCCCTCTAATTTCTTTAGTCCCACATCCTTATATAAATCGGGGCTAACCCCTCTTGAAAACAAGCACCAAGTCTTCGCTTTGAGTAGATCCAAAAGTTTTGAGCATGCTCAGATTATGACTTAACAATTATTCCCACTTACTAAATTTTTCTCTTCCTCTGTTTAAGTCCTAGCAAGACAGTGAGGTGGTTTGGATCGGATCCAAAGTCTTTGAAGCATGTCCTGCTCAAGTGAAACTTTCTTCGGCAAGTGGTTGGCTCGGAGGCACGGTGTTGGCTCGTTTCGGGAGGTCTAGTCTTGGAGGCGTGGAGTCGGCTCGCTTCAGGGGAGTAAAGAAAGGTGGCTGAAAAGGACGCTTCACGCCATTAAATGCTTTTAGGTTAGCCATTAAATGCTTTTTAAAAATTATAAGATAATTTTTTGATGGATGAGCTATGATTTAAACTTGTATTTTAAATACCTAATACATGATTAGGATAGCACCCTGAAAATCATTCCTTATAGTTGATAAGGACCTTAATAAAAGTTATGAACAAATCCTAATAATTTTGAATTTTAGGATTCGACTAATTGATAGGATTAACTAATTTTAATGAAGCCATATTAAATAGATGTTACACATACAAATAATTAGTATCCTTAAAGGACATGAACCTGTGTCTAGCATTTTTGTGACTAGTATTGTGGATCACCTCAGCTCGACTAGGGCTAGGCCTAGCCAAATCCCCTGGCCGTGTTCCGTTGGACCACAAGGATGCGAATTATTATTATGTGAAACCATCGATTACATCTAGTCTAATACGTTAAAAATCTTCTTCAAGATTAATCGTAACCCCTTACTTTTGGAATATGGAAACCAGGTATTCATGTTATAGTTGTTGAGTTAACTCAAGCTAAAACATGGATACATTTTGGAATCCAATTCCATTCAACATATGATGTTGTTCAACTTGACCCAAACCATTGTGTCATGAACATAACCGAGCGCAGGTGAAAGTTAGGACAGGACAAGAAAGTAAGGGTCAGACTAGACTAGTCATTATTATTTATTGAGCCAACTCAAGGTCATAAGTGACCAGGGGTAAAAACTGATAAGGGAATCATATACGATGTGATTGATGAAGAGTCATTTACCGATCACATAGTCAAGCAACTTGTTGAGTCAAATCAAGGTTATGAGACCTATGGTGGTTGGATCCCTTTCCCACTAAATTTCATTTATAATTCGTTCATTATTATGGCTTAAAATGTTCGCTAAAATAGTGGGAGGATATGATTAGATAAAAACCAATCTAATTGTCTTCAAAGTTTTGAACGCATGCTAATTTTAGGATTTCTATTCTTTGCAGTACGACAAGTGGAATTAAATATATTCAAGATAAGAATATATCAACTGTTTAAAAAATGATGACTGGCTAAGAGATCTAAAAATAGCACGGGAGCAAAAGAAGAAAGGGCATGCTAATATCTCAACCTCTATAATGGTTATACAAAGTATAATTCTTTCTGTAACTTCTAATGCATGGATATTAGATACCGGTGTTGGCTCTCAAATCTGTAATAAGTTACATGGAATAAGAATTAATAGAAGGCTCGAAAAGAATGAGGTCAATATACAGGTCAGCAACACAGCAAATGTTGTTGTTGTAGCCGTGGGAGATTTCAAACACACATTGGCAAGTGGCGCTAACTTGCTTCTTAAGCAGTGTTACTATATCCCCAATTTTCTATGCAATATTATCTCCGTCTCTGCCTTGGCTAAAGAGGGTTACAATTTTACTATCAACGAAAGGGTTATGAACATATTCCTTGATAGTAAATTGTAGGACGCTATTAATGGTATGTACACTTTGTGTAATTATATTGTATTAACTGTTAATACATGAAAACACTAGGAATCAGGTTATATTGAAACCTACATTTTGCATTGTAGACTAGGCATATCGGAGAGAAGAGACTTCGTAAGTTACATAAAGAAGGTTACTTGGACCTCTCGGATTATGAGTCATACGACACTTGCGAGTCTTGCTTCAAAGGTAAGATGGCCAAAACTTGTTTTGCAGGACAATGGAGAGAGTTAGTAAACTCTTGGGTCTCGTACATTCGGATGTATGTGGACCCATGTCTACATTAGCCAAAGGATGATATTCATATTTTGTTACGTTTACTGATGATCACTATATGGTTGGACATGTGCTCTTGATGACACACAAATCCAAAACATTTGAGCTATTCAAAGAGTACTGTAACGAAGTCGAAAAACAAAATGGCATATGTATTAAAATCCTTCGATTTGATCGAGGTGAAGACTACTTGAGCCATGAGTTCCTTATGTATTTAGAAGAGAATGGGATTCTCTCTCAGGTCACGCCTCCTTATACACCTCTATATAATGGTGTATCGGAGAGAAGGAATCGTGCTTTGTTAGACATGGTGCAATCTATGATAAGTGAAGATGAATTGCCTACCTCCCTCTTAGGCTATGCTCTAGAAACTACTGCATATATTCTCAACAGGGTTCCGTCAAAATCTGTGCCGACAACTCCATATCAGAGTGGCTAGAAACTCTACCTTAAACATTTAAGGGTATGGGGTTGTCCTGCATATGTCAAGCGGCATAATCTAGACAAACTGGAAGATAGATATGTCTTGTGTAAATTCATTGGGTACCAGAAACATTCTTCAGGGTACACCTTCTACCATTCGAAGCAACAAAAGGTTGTGGTGTATAAACATGACATCTTTTTAGAAAAGGAGTTTCTTATAAACGAAGTTCTTGGCAACGTGGTAGATCTGGACGAATGTTCAGAAGGAGAATTAACACAAGAACATGTGTCGGAACTAGTGGGAGAGTCAGAACCTGATATTTCCCAACCAGTCGTTAGGAGGCTAGACAGGATTCCTCAAGCCCCTGATAGGTACTACAGTTTTCTCGTAGTCGGAGAGATCGAGGATGGCATCATAATAGATGATGATCATGTTAGCTTCCAAGATGTCATTCAGAGTATAGACGCTGATAAATGGCTGGATGCAATGAGATCCGAGATGGAATCTATGCACGTAAATAAGGTATGGACCTCAGAAGAGGTGTCCAAGGGAAATGTTCCCATTGCTTGCAAATGGATCTTCAAGAAGAAGATCATGCGATGGAAAAATAGAAACGTATAAGGCTAGGCTGGTTGCGAAAGCTTATCGTCAGATTCTAGAAGTAGATTATGATGAAACTTTCTCACCAGTCGCCATGCACAAGTCCATCTGGATTATACTCACTATTACTGCCTTATATGACTATGAGATCTGGCAAATGGATTTGAAAACTATGTTTCTAAATGGTGATTTAGAGAGCAGATTTATATGACTCAGCCAGAAGGTTTCAAAGTCAGTAGGAGTAAGGGAAAAGCATGTAGACTACAAAGGTCTATTTATGGACTCAAGCAGGTATCCAGGAGCTGGAACATCCGTTTTGACAAGACAGTCAAAGAGTTTGATTTTGTCAGAAATTAAGAGGATCCATGCGTCTATAAGAAAACCAGGGGAAATTCTTTGGTCATCCTCATATTGTACATGGATGATATTCTTTTAATAGGTAACAACATAGATATGTTGGAGTCTATTAAGGAATGGCTATCAACTAACTTCTCCATGAAAGACTTGGGAGAAGTATCTTATATATTAGGTGTGAAGATCGATAGAGATAAATCTAACAGGATGTTAGGCCTCTACCAAGCCAGGTACATTGCTACCTTGCTAGAGCGGTTTAGCATGGAATAGAGTAAGGGTGGTTTTATACCAGCCAATCATAGAATAAACCTTTCCAAGGAGATGTTCCCAAAGACTGATTTGGAAAAGGAGCGCATGAAAAAGATCACATATGCTTTGACAATAGGATCTATGATGTATTCCAGGATCTGTACCAGACCTGACGTCCCTTTTGCACTAGGTACAGTAAGTCGATATCAGTCTAACTCTGGAGAAGAACACTAGAAAGCCGTCAAGACAATTCTCTAGTACTTGCAAAGGACTAGAGATTTGGTCTTGATTTATAGTGAATAACTCAAGGTTGAAGGCTTCACAGGTTCCAGCTTTCAGAGTGATGTAGATGATAGCAAGTCAATCTCTGCATATTTTTTACTTTAAATGGAGGAGCAGTAGGTTGGAGAGGTTCCAAGCAAGATACTGTTGCAGACTCCACAATAGATGCCGAATATATATCGGCCAACGATGCAGCTGATCGGTTCCTGATTTACACCTGGAAAGATGTCGTTTTATAGCAAGCACATGGTATAGCAGCGAGCGGGTATCGAACACGGAGAGGCGGTGCCACACTACCAATCTACTCCTAAGTTGGTTAGGCTTCGAGTTTTATTATGGATGTACATTACGGAAAGGGTCATGATGGCGATGGAAGTGAATGGCGAGGGTGTCACAAGCAGAAAAACACAACCAAAGACTTTACATAAAAGAAAACAAAGTTTTCAAAGAAAACAAATGGGAGAAAGATCACTAGGGCGTCGGGAATCTGACGTGCGTTCATATATTTGCGCATGTTTTCTTCCGTGTTTTTCCGTATTTTACCGCCATCTTTTATTCGTTTTCTCGTGTTTTCTTGTTTTCTTTCACTTTTCCGTGTTTTTCGTATTTTGCAGGAGTTTACTAGCATAGGGGGCATAAAACGACGATATCGCAAGTCCCCGGAGCAACGGGAGGAGTCACCCGTGATCCAGGGGGTCAAACGACGATGATATCATCTTTCAACCCCTCACCCGATCGGTTGGCCATCTTCAACCGATCGGGTGATGCACGCGTGCACCACCCGGACGCAGCTTGGAGCTCACAAGAAGTCACCCGGTCGGTTCGTAGGCCGGTTCAAAAGCTCAAACTCTCTGGAATTTTATTGTCATTGCCAACCGATCGGGTGACCTTCACCCGATCGGTTCATCTGTAGCCGAATCTCCAGAGCCAAGACACGGTCAGCTCAACCGGCCTCCTCACCCGACGGCACCAAGATCCAACCGGTCGCATTCATATGTCAACCGACCGGGTGAAGATGACCGGGTGAAGTCTCGCATCGCGCTGTAATTGAGTGAAGCAGGTCACCCGATCGGTTGACTTGTCAACCGATCGGGTGAAATCATTTTTTATATATAGAGCCCTAGGTTTTCCAGAAACGGGAGCTGGTTATTTTTTACTGTTTTCTTCATTTTGTGACGGTTGTAATTTCCCAGTTTTTGTAAGTTTTCAGATCTTTGTCAAACTTTAGTATTATCTTAATTGCTTTACTACCATTACATTTCTATTGTCTGATTATGATTTTGACGGTCCATTTTCGTTTAGATCGCTTTTTACTAAATATGTGTGAGTAGTTCCCGAATCTGGGATTTTGGTGGAAACCCCTTCGTGGGTTCTCCCCGATGCATCCATAGGGCAAGGAAATCAATAGGGATTAGGAATCTACCGATTACGCGGGGTGTTTTATTGTCATCGGCGGGAAAAAGACCGCCTTTGACCGTTGGGCCAAGGGGGAATAAACTTGGCGGTTGACTCCCTAGCCATAGCTCACGCCCTTAGCATAGACGCCGAATCCTAGCGCGCGGGAGCGGCAGGATGAGACATTGGGAGTTATCGTTGCGAGCTTAGTGCTCCCGGAGTCGATCAGTGTTAATGGACACTGGAGTGCCCACTGACCGAACCCGGGAAGTCCGGCGTATCATCCTGGGCACCGACATGAATATCGGGCCCATGGGACGCCGGTACCACTCTTAGAGGCAACGTCTCACCAATAGACCATAATTTCGATCGCTATCCTACCCGTAGGCCGTATCGGCGAGAATCGCACGATAGGGTGGAAACCAAAGTCCCGGGTTTTTCATTTATATTGTCTATACCTTGCGTTCCATTTACCGTGACAACCCATCATTCGATCCGGGCTAGCTCGCCCATTGGGTGATTTTGATCCTCTTTGACACAAGCACATCCACGCCTCCCTGAGTTCGACCCCCAAGCCACACTACAACACCGTGCGCTTGTGGTTACAAATATTTAAATCTCACGCCCCTGATCTTATCGTTGCACACATCTAGCCACGCACACGCGGGGGGCGTCAGAATCCCTGCTAGGCCTTTCGGGCTTGGATATCAGGTTGATGTTCCTGTCGTTGAACTACGAATGAGGGTAGGAGCAGCACATTCAGAGATGGGAACGAGTACTTAACTTCCGTTGTCCTACTCGATTAACGTATACATATGCATAGAACTGCTTTTGCAATCAGCTTCGCATAGGAACACGTGCATTACGATTGACATTGGTTCCCACACGTATCCACTCGGTTGATCCACGGATCGGGATACTACACTACGGTTGGTTGGTTCTAACAGTCGGGATACTCTAGTAGTCACCGACTAACGGATTGGGATTAGTAATTGTCCCTAGTGCTCGAGTCACTTTCATGATCACGAGCCCTAGAAAGCTGCCAGTAAGCCCTAATCAGATTCGTAGGGATCTTCCCTAGAATATGGAGCCACTTTCGCAATCCTCCAATTCTAAGGATAATCCCCCAAACCCTTGTTCGAACTACAATAGAGCAACCCTAAATTCTTCAACTAAGGTTAACCTAGCATCCAATCCCTAAGATCCTAGGGTTCATCCCTAAACCCTAGCAATAGATCTACTCAATCATCACAAAAGATATGGAAACAATAGAAAACATCACATGGAACGAAAGAAACAGTAATCAAATAAATATTAACGAAGAAATACTTAGCTTAATGAAACAGAAATCGACAAGGAGGGGTCCAATGGCGTAACCTAGACTCTGAAAATATTCTCCAAACCCTAAACAACGAGATACCTCTAATGATGGCTACCCATTACATATATATATAGCCCCAACAAAACCCTAAAAACAACCTTAACTTGACCTAGTCCCTCGCTTGCTGTCCATTTAGCTCGGTCATGCTGTGCAGAGGCGCTTGGCCGAGCACACTTTCTAGCCTGCCCGAGCACAATTTCCAACATAGATTTGCCAACTTACAGAAATTTCCTAGGACACATCCGACCTCCGTTTGGTATATTCTTAGTAGTGTTGGAATCATCATGAAGTTTACTATCTGTAAAATATTTGAGAAAAATAATGTAAAATCGTGGGTGATAGCAGATCTTCAAAGAGTGTAGGACCGTATAGAATTCTGCGCTTTCTACTCCGCTCGGCCGAGCAGCCTTGGTCGCTCAGTCGAGTGTGTCCGAGTGCTCGGTCGAGCGCCCCTTGGATGCTTCATCTTCGAGTCCAGGTAGAAGGAGGCTGCTCAGTCGAGCGGGGTAGTCGCTCGACCGAGCAAATTAAACACAGAGTTCCAAGGCAAAACTTGAGGGTCATCTGTAGAGGGTCGCTTGGTTGAGCGACTTGGACCGCTCGGTCGAGCGAGCTGCTCCTTGTAAACCCTCTATGCATTCGATTTTCCCTTCATTCTGTAGCTCAAGCTCGGCCGAGTGCCTGGCGGGCTCAGTCGAGTGACCTGGAATTCAGCCATTGGTCCTCTTCTCTCTTTCCTTCTCTTCTTTCTTCCTCTCTTCCTTTTTCATCTTTCTTTGCTCCTTTGCTTCTCCAATGTCTTTGAGTAGTCAAATTCGGTGCCGTTGATGCTCCAGCATCGGTGTTCATGTCCTCCTCTTCAATATGCTCCGAATTGCTCGATATTCCCTAAAATGGAACCAAACGCTCTCGAAGTCAAATAGTTCCAATTATCAACATAAAGCATATAAAATAGGGATTTAAGCAATAATTTAGACGTGTAAATATATAGATGAAATGTGGAATAGTATGACACATCAGGGGTAAAGGAAGCGTCTGGATGAGAAAGTTCATAGGCCAGCTAGGTATGGTGCCAGCAGTTAAGGATTCAATACCATTGTATTGCGATAATAATCCAACCATCAGTCTGGTTCAAGAACCGATATTCCACAAAAGATACAGACACATTCTTCGGAAATTTCCCCTGATATGGGATATTGAGAAGAGGAATGACATAGAACTTCTAAGCGTCTGTACGGAAGTGAACATAGAAGATCCATTCACGAAGGCTCTGACACGTGAGCGTCTGGAGAGACTATGTGTAAAAGCAGTATGAGATACCGTAATAAATGGACCTGAGTGTAAGTGGGAGATGTTGAGAGATGTATGCCCTTGAGGCAATTTATTTATGTAAAGCATCTTATTCATATATGAAAGTTTGCTTTCTGGTATCAATTGTCTAAGTAATTTTGTTATAATGTTTTCATTAAAATACTGGTAATTTCCTTGGACTTAAAGGAAGGTCATTCATGTATCTTGATAGAGATCTCTATTCATGGTCATAGAAGTGTCTGACCAATAGTAGCTTGAGTCTTAAAGCATTCATGATCATAGATGTGTTGAGAGAAGGATATCGGCACATCAAACAGACCATTGTTTCTTTGTTTTAACCAAAAGGGTCATGATGATCTCATAATCATTCGACCTGGCAAAGTTGGAGACAAGACAAAGGTGCTCATTAGAGAATGAGTCCACTGAACGACCCAAGGAAGAGCTATCAAATGGTTAACAGTAACTAAAATGTCATTTACAACTCTCTAGTGATGATAGCAAGTTGTCCTTCAGACACGAGGTCATTGTACAAACCTGTGCGTGAACGATGTCACTTAGATGTATGATCTAGCTTCGAGGCAAGGCCTACTTAAAGGTCTTAGGTTGGGTGATACTTGAAGCGTATGAGGTGAGTAGTGATCAAGAGAGGATTCGTCTCTTCTGTTCATGGGACGGTAGTGTCACAGGCTTAGTACAGTTCTTGTTGAAAAACCTTGGCCAGAGTATGTTGTAGGAAGTATAATATGGACATACCAAAGACCGAAGTATATTGACCAGTGCTATTTACTGGGGTTGACAGTTTATCATTCCCTAGGCTATGCAATGACATAGTTATGACGAAGGGACTAAAACTGCAATATTCATCACAGACATAGTCAGAGTAATCCCAGCAAAACTTTTGTTAAGGTGTCAATCACGTAATTATGATGCTAATATGGGGACGACACCAGCTGCTTGTGGTCACTATCATCGATGGGGTTTGAGCCTGAACCTGTAGTAGGGTCAGGCTGTAGGGTCTCACACCGAGTGAGATTTGCGTCTTAGTAATATGAAGAATAAAGGAGGAGTGCACTCGGGTGCACGGGAATAAGTAAATGGGAATTTCAGAAAGTGTTAAGGGACATATGATGCATAGAGATAAAGAGGGTATTTTTCTACGAATGTCAGGAAAAAAACCACACTTAAATCGGAGTCTAAATGGGTGTACAAAGGATAATTAAAAGGAGTTTTAATTATTATTAAAAGGGGAATAAAAGCACATGTTATTGACCTGGCCCAATGCAAGGCCAATTAATAAACTGGCACCCATTATGGGCACAAGCAAAGCAGTGCCATTTTGTGGGCGCATGCCTTGCACTTGTTCAGGCCGGGTGGGGCCCACGTTGAGCCCCATGGAAATAGGTTTTTTGAAACGTAAATTGCGGCTGTGTTTTATTTGATAAAATGTGTTTTTCGGCCAACTTTAAGCCAATGTTTGACCGGTCAAATAAAGTCAAATTTGAGCGTCGTTTGTTTCTATGCATTCACCGTTCAATGCTCTTCGATTTGATATATGATATCACTTGCGAAGCTCAACAGAGACAGATGGAAAATTCATAAAGTTTAACCTTAGTGTATGACAAACTAAATTAATTTTTTCCCTCTAATTTATTTAGTCCCTGTAACGGCCACTTTCTATCGTACGTATTTCGTACGTACATTATTCATGAATTAAGTTATGTGTTTATTTACGTTATGCATCTATTAATTAATTTCCATAGCTTGAACGCTTGATCGGATCTCGTATTTGTAATTCACACGACTTCGCAAGCATGCTGATATTATTTTTATAATTTTTGGATGATATCGAGTATTGGGGCGATGTTGTACTAATCTGAACATTTCTGAATTTCATTATTTCTTAATTTAACATAAAATTTAATTAATCTAAATAATATTAATCAAATTACTTCTAAATCTAATTTAAATCCTAATAAAAATCGTAACAAATTAAATCTAATACTAACTAAATCCCATATTATCCAAATCGTAACGTGATACCTTAACTAATTTTTTATATCTTAATTAAATTCATTTTTTGCTAATGATAAATCCAAATCCCGTATTATATATCCCCCACGATTTCCACCGAAATGATCTTAACAACCCATGCATACGCACGCACACGATTCCCTTTCCACGTTGCCCGACGGAAAATCCCAACAACCAATCCCTCCCATGTTCACGTAACTCATGCACACAAATCTATGATTTTTAACAAACAAACCCCACGTGTCCCTTCATCCTCTCCCCCCTCTCCTTCAAAACTCATGCAAACCGCAACCCTTCTTCAACTCTCCAAAACCCCCGACCTTCCTCCTACATTCAAATCCCATGCGGTCATCTTCTCCGTTGCAGCTCCTCCCAAGCCCGCAACTCCGGCACCCATGGCCGTCAAAATCCCACGCCACCATCTACCTCCGATCGCTTCTCCCCTCGAACCTGAAGCCCACACCCCGCTGCCTCCTCAAACTTGCCGGACCCCTCAACAGCTGCACCCTCATCGAACCCTAGGCAAAAACCACCCACCTCCTGCCATCAACCACGACCAACACCACCCCTCAGACTGCCTTGCACCACCAGGAGCCGCCTTGCACCGCCAAGAGCCACCAGCACCGTCGCTGTTGACCACCCGCCGAGCAGACGCCGTCAACAACCTGCCTCTGACTGCCAGCACCTGCCCCTACAACCGCCACGACCTTACATGCGAGCAATCAGGTAACGTAGTGAAACCCTAAAACAGTGAGTTTCCATGTAAATATTTTGTTACGTTAACTCAGTTTATATATATACATAACTATAGTTATATATATGTTTAATACATGCTGCTCATTCATTATGTATATATTTATATAAACAGTATCCTATGTTTATTAATAAAACATACATGTTATTATATGATGACAATACCTACATAAAGTAATATGAATTACATATGAACAGTGTACTATATTAGAGTACTATATTAGTTTGAACAGTATATTACATCATGTTTTATATCAAATTATATAAGACTGTGTATTGTATAAAACAGTATAACTATATCATAATGTATAAACAGTTTATATAAAGTGTATTATATAAGTAAAATTTAATATTATGATTAATTCATTAAGAATCATTTATCTGATATTAAAAATCCATGACGCAGATAAATCGCGCCTTTCACTACAATCACCTGGGCACCCGAAATCACCTCGAACAGGCAAGTATTTTATCGTAAATGAATTTTGAGATGAATTGTTCAAATCTTGTGCTAAAACTTATTCCAGTGTGTTTGTCAAGATTAGCAGCTGAATTGTATGTTTCTATTATGCTGGTTGCCTTCTACTTAATAATAATTAAATGGACACGTTATATTAATGTTTGTTTGTTTGGAAAATTTATTCTTTGCCTGCTATCAAATTGAACTATTCTGGACTGGAAGTAGGACATAACTTTCGGTGCACATATGTGATACCATAGATTACAGATGGGATGAAATATAGTCGAAGACTAGATAGACACTTTGGTGTGGAGTTGGTTCATGTAGTAGAGTCTATAAATGTGGCTTGAACATCTTACGGCTACCACTATACCATACTAATAGAGGCAAGCATATTGGCCACTTTCGAGGTTAGGGATGGCAAGAAGCATCACGGTAAACCCGCGATGATAGAGTGTATCGAAAACATTTTACCTACTTGGACATGGACTTATTCACTAGCACAAACACCTGAAAAGCATCCAATTTTGCAAACTATGTTCACCTCATTTAAAATGCAAATCATGTATTAATTGTTGATGAACCTCATGCCTTTACTTTCTAAATGTTCTAATTTTTGGCTATGCACATGCCCTTATTTGTTCTAACACTCTTGTTTCCTTAAATGGCACGTAAATACGCTAATTACTTTAAAATCTTGGCGAGCTATCGCCGGCATACATTTCAAATGAATTTATGAAATATATGTTAGGTTCAAAGATAGAATACGTTGAGGACCCTACTTTTGAGGGTCCGAACCTGGAGGTAGACCCCTGTAGATCAGAGTCATTCATATGTGGGTAAAAACCACATTAAACCAAGCCTTTTAAGGGAAAAAGATTCATGCTATTTACAAAACTATGCTTATGCAATGATCTCTACACATGAGTTGTGTGCTGTTGTATGGTTTAAAAGGTAAAATAAAGATGGTATCCTAAAAGGCATTTTGAAAATATATGGAATAAACAATGATGTGCCTACAGAGGCAATTACTTAAGAAATCTTTTTTCTTTTAAATAGCGCTAAAAGGGCTTCGTAAAATTTTAATAGGAAAATATAATTGTGATTAACCTGACAATGGTTGTGTACATGAGCCTGTGCATTGGACCCAAAAAGGGGTGGCTTCCTTTAGGAATGGCTATTATGAAAGCCCTAAACAAGATGAATCATGGTGCTAAAAGAATGGTGGGGTTATTGCTCAAGTCATGATGAAACACCATGCAATAGCTTGACGTTTGAAAGCAAGATGAATTACGGTGCTAAAAGAATGGAGTGGTTGTAGCCCAATGCATGACATAATATTAGGCACTATGGCAAAGGATTGAGAGAGACAAATCTTGATACTACCTCCGATGAATATTCACCAAATACCGACGGTTATGCTTGCACTATTGTTTTGAATCATCAACCTATGGAGATATACCTTAATAGCATAAATTATTGGGAAAATTAATTATTGAATGGTTTAAAAGTACTTTATAAATTATCATGTTCTCTGGTGAACATGAAAGAGGACATGGTTATCGAGATGTGAGTTAGAGATTAATTCATAGGGCTGAGTCAAGCACTAGTATACCTCAAGAGCGAAGTTACTAGTATCAAGGGACCATTATGGCTTGAAGTTTTACCGAAATGACATGGGCCATGTACCTCTTCCTAATTTTTTTTTGGTACAATACCTCTTCCTAATTCAAAATGTTGTTTAAAGTGAAAAGTAGCAATTATGTTGTGGATTAATTTATCTCATCTTGAATGATGAGTATTTTTTTGTTGTTGTTGTGGGGGGGTGCACGAGGGTTAAAAAGGTGTAAATTTTGAATGGCAAACTTGTAAATACGTGGTTGCGCATGCGAGTAAAACGGTACGTGCGTGAAGCAACTCAGTGAGACTCACTTTGTGGTTGTCCCTACGCATTAGACCCAGCCCATGCATGTCAATTCAATCCGTATAATAACATGATCGGACTTGATCCAATCTGTTAGCCCCCTAACTTGTTCCCCCAACATAAAAAACCTAAGAGAAGAAAATAAAATAAAAAGGAAACAAACAAAGATTAAACTACTACATGATTCAGTGGGCTAATTGATTGTGGTGTTGATTCCAAACAAAGTAACTGTGTCTACCATGCTTAAATCGAATAACTTTGGTGGCAGGATCAAAGTCATGTTTATGTGCGCTCATTGTCCTCAAAAGATTATTTTCAGACCATATATTCTCTTTCCAAGCATCCATCCTTTTAACTTTATCCTAATCCACTTAAATATCATTAGGGATTACTGCATACATATCCTGATAGCACGGAAAATTTTCTGCCTCACAGCATACATACATGCGTTTAATATTTTTTTAAAAACTAGTTTTTGACGATTAGATTATGCCCTACACATGATAAAATCCCAAATCCTCAAATATTATATATATCGTTATGAAACCGTTGAATTTATAACAATTAGATCGAATGTAAAATTGTGTGATTATTGGTATGTTGATCATCTATTTGATTTGCATGAAACCGCATGAAATTTTCCCAGCACTGTCGAGCATTTCTATTCTCTGTTATTGTTATTGTTATTGTTTTCATCGCTTGAGCTTCACATTAAAATAAACAAAGATATGGATTTAAAATCAAAAATAAGATTCTATTCCCTGCCCAGGAGTTAAAACTATTTCAAGACGAGAGCACAAGCCAAACAGAAGGAAGCATTGTGAGAGAACAAGGGAACCAAGGAATAATACTGATCAGAGACCAAGTTACTTCAAAAGTTCTCTAACCTCTGCTTTGGCGGGAATATCTTGAGCTGCCTGCCTTCTAAATATCAAACTCTCTCCCCCCTTCTACGTCTCTCGGTCCAAACCCTTTTTAAGCAGCGGACCTCGCTAGCCATGGCAGCCGCAGTTGGCAGAGCTATCGATTCCTTCTTCTCCACCATCTATTACTCCGTTCGATACCCGGCGAGCAGCCATCACAGGAGCAGCAGCAGGAGGGCTAACTATTACACCAGCCGCCACAACACCCCGAATACTTACTATTTTGAGCCCAAGCACAGCAATAATATGGGTAGGGGACGACCTCTCTCTTTGCAGGTAATTTCTTTTTTTGTTTCTTGGCAAGCCTTCCATTGAAATTTATTCATATGAGCTCGTCAATTGGTTCTCTCTTTGGAATTTTTTTGGATGATTCGGCACGGTTAATTTTGACATGTGTTCCAGTACACACTAAGCATTCTGCTTGTTCATTGCAAATTTAATGGTTTTGCAAGTATTAGTATTTTTTACAATAAGTAAATCAACGGGCTAAACACTTTATGTTTACTAGATATTTATTTGATGTATTGATATTTTAGAATATGAAGATTAAATGAATGCTGTCGATCTTCTAAAAATTTCTGTAGGGTGAGGAAATTTCTCATTGGTGGGTTGATATCCATATTTCTCCTTAAAAACCCATTTTTTATTTTTCTAATGACAATTAGTACTGCTTTTTTAATCTGTGTGGAATTGGAATCTCTTCTGATTTTTGAGGCAGACAGTAGAGCTGAAGGTCAGGATGTGCTGCACTGGCTGTGAGAGGGTTGTCAAAAATGCCATCTCAAAGCTCAGGGGTAACTTTACATGATACATGCTTTTCACATCAGTAACTTTTTATTTTTTCCTTACTCAATCTGAAACTTTCGTCGTTCCTTTCTGTAGGTGTTGATACAGTGGAAGTGGATCTGAAGATGGAGAAAGTGACGGTGACGGGGTACGTCGACCGTAACAGAGTCCTGAAGGAAGTGAGGAGGTGCGGGAAGAAGGCGGAGTTCTGGCCTAACCCCGACATCCCTCTATACTTCACCTCCAACAAAGACTACTTCAGGGAGTACGAGGAGTCGTACAGGGAGAGCTACAACTATTGGAGGCACGGCTACAACGGCGACAAGCACGGCCAGCTCCTGCCCACGCACCGGGGCGATGACCGCGTCAGCAACATGTTCAATGATGACGATGTCAATGCATGCGCCATCATGTGATGCCTGGAAATCAAGCGTGGTGATGATGTAGTAGTTAATATTGGAGCATGCCGCTATGTAATCATAGTTTAGTGGTGTTCGAATTGTTATGTTGTGCATGATATGTACATATGTTGGTGTCTTTGTGCTTAAGGAGGACAAAAAATGTGTTGGGCCTTGTGCTTATGGGTTGCACGCACTGTCCATGAACTTTTTGTAGTCCGTGCTTTTGCCAGCTCCTAAGGCTGAATCCTGGCTTTTGAGGGCCTAGCCATAGGAGACAGCATGATCCATGTCAAAGCTACTTGTAGATGTTTCAGGTGCAAGGAGATAAAGAACTAGCCATCATATTTTCTTGGTGCGTTAGATTTTCCCTTTTCAGAATTAAATTCCAATTTTTTCAGCGATTTGAGACTAAACGAGAATTTTGAAATAGAACAATGGGTATCATATATTGCATGGGGAAATAACAAATTGCCTTGTAATTGCACTTGGCAATGAGAACATAACCGACCGTTACATTGCACATGGTAAAATTTGGAAAAAGATACCATTTTAGACGAATATGTCTATACATTTGGTTGAAAATATAGGCATGAATCATTTGGTACTAGAGCAAAACAATTTGAACGGCTATATTCCACTACTAACGTTTATTGTGTGGGAAAGAAATATTTTCATGTTTTTTAAAAAAAATTTCTCCCACTTTTACTGCTTCTCTAATCCATCAAAATCATGTTATTGACCTAGAATTCAGGAAGTTTACGATCATCTTCCATATTATTTGGAAAGTTAAATCGAAGATTAAATGCATCATACGACTTGCGTTTACCGACAAAGTTGTTAAAGAACTCGGTCAAGTTTTTATTAAAAACAAAAACCACAACATTTGAATCTGATATATCTCATTTTCCAACATTTCTCCTTTACCAAGGAGACATGTCTCAGTAAAATTTATATTAATTATAGTCAATTTAAATTGCTACATGATCCCTTGCTGATACATGTGCTGCCCAAGTAGCAAGCTCGCTTGGGACACTGGGGAATGTGTTGGGGAAAATCTATCTCACAAACCACAATCAAGTCCAACTTGTGTGATTCATTCTGTGGAAGCACCAACAAACTCGATGGATATCTGGATAGAACTGTAGCAAAAATAAGAACCAAGAACCACACAAGCAATAAATAAATTCAATCAATGCACAAAGGACACTTGCGATTTACCAGTGTTCGGTCTCACCGACGTGATGAGACCTATGTCCAGTCTTTTGTTGTCAATGGGAATACACTAAATCAGATATAAAACGTTTGCAAGTTGATTACACGAGACGTCTTTAAATCTCCTTCAAAAAAGTGTAACTATCTTGATATTTGAGTCTAGCACTCTAGATCTTAAACTATCTCACACTCACTCAATGAAGAAATCTCTCAAAATCCTAGAAACAAGACCATCTCTTTTTCTAGAATTGTAGCCATCGTCGAACCTTCTTACCATGCCAAAAGCCATGTGTTTCCACCCAGGAATCCCTCATTAGAGTTGTAGAGTCCATTTTAAGTTGTGGTCGTTCGATTTGATCATGTATCAAATCAACGGCTCAAATTAAAATTCACATGAAACCCAACTGGCACGATTGTGCAAAATATGGCATGATTGTGACACTGTGCTGCTCAAAAAATTTGGACGTTCTACTAACCCAATACGATGGTACCAACCAAGTACAAAAGTTGGTATGCTCGTGTCACTGGCCCGACATAGTCTGCCAACCGTACACGACCGTGCCAACCCATTACAAAAATTGACACGATCGTGCCACTGGCCTAGGATGCTCTGCCACATCTACATGGTTATACCGACCTTTGACACAGACATGTCACTTGTTGAGTAAAATATTTTATCACAAGAGTACGTGTTATCATAGCACAAATGAGTCGATCTTAGGGAAAATAAGGACTGAATACTAGCCAATTCTAGACTATAAGTTAGCTACACAATTTCTAGTCGATTGATGTGATTTTAATTAAAGGATCATCAAATAGAAAAATGTTAGGGCTAAGTATCCTCACAATCATGAATTAAATATGAAATAGATCTCTAGAGGCAAATCATTGAATTAATGCATTGGGAGAGATTATCGTTCATTATATTACTGCCTAGAACATTTTATCAAAGTGTAAAAGACCTATCTATCATGAGATGACACCTACTCTCGTGTTTCTCAAACCATGATAAATGTATTAATAATTAACAATAAATGATTTCAGACCTTGGGTCTCACCTACTCTTCAGATCAATATAAAAGATATCTAATTTAAGATCCCACTCTAGTTGATAATCTTAAAGGAGTAGAGATTGATTTAACCCTCGATGTACGTCAAATCAAAACCCCAACTCTCGTTGGTGATTTAAAATTTGAAATCAAATCAAGAGAAAAAAATAATAATATGAACATCCAAGACAAAATCCTAATCAATTACTTTTGAGAAGAAAGAGATCAATTCATATAATTATCCATGATAGGGTTCAACTCAACCCTAAACAAGAGGATTACTCATAAATCATAGCAAAAACATTCAAGCAATTCATATGAAAGAATATAAAATTAAAGAAAAAGGAAAGAGAAATAGTTACTAATTGATAACAGCAATAAAATTGCAAGTCTTCAATCCTAGACAACTAAGAAATTTGAACAAAAGTCTCCAAAAACAAGAACTGTAGCCAACGATATTACAATGAATAAAACCAAAGAAAATAGCGTGTTTCCAACTCTACAAAAAAAGTCTTTATATGCCTCCTAAGCTCAAACAATTTGGTCTCAAATTTAAACCAAATATCATATCCTGTGATTTGGCACGACCGTGACAAATTTAAGTTGAAATTAGCACTGTCTTGCAGATTTCATGCACAAGCCCTGTTGATTTGGCACGGCCGTGCCAAATCTTGTATTGTGTTGGCACGGCCGTGCCAAACACCGTGCACCTCCCTGTTGGGACCTGTGACTATACCACATACACTAACGGGGCACAATAATGTATTGGCAAGAAAATTTGAGTAATTAAAAAGTTACTAATAATTCAACGCACAATGCATCGGAAATAAAAATAATACGCTCAACAACAATAACCACAAAGAAAAATATGCCAATGCAAATGCAAACACAAGAGGCCTATCCTAGTTCCGATCCTTTACCCAGGCAATCATACTCCAGTTCCATGATGCAATCACGCTCCATAGGTTCAACTAGCCCTACCCGGGCACAATCAACAAACACCATAACCTGGTGATTGGTTATTGTTCTCCCACTATGGGAAGGCAAAAGAGTAACCATCCTAAGCCACAAAGGGAGTAACCCTTCCAAGGAGTAACCCTCCTAAATATGGAGTAAACACTCCAATTGGAGTAACCCTCCAAAATGTACTCACAACCCGAGTATTATGTTTTACAAAGAAACAAAATGAAATACACACTTACCTATGCCTTAAATAGATTTTACATATGTGAAGATGAAGGCATAAACGTGTGGAAACCAAGTGCTTGATGATGAGCTTGTTGCACTTGGAAGCTTCTCCTTAAGCTAGGGTTTCAACCTCCAGATTGTAACGACCTGCTTTTAGGGGGTCATTACTTGTTTGATACATTTGTAGGTCTACAGTTCATCAGTAAAAACAATCTAACCACGATGTATAGATGTACAGAATACTTTTAGGGTCCATTTATTACAATCCATATAATACAAAATGCTTCAACAATGATATCTGAAAGAAAAGAAGTACATATGGCATTACATCATGACTCGAACTCTAAAAGTCTATAGCCTCTGTATCGAACTCTGGCTCTCAGACTTAGAAGCCTTTACGTCAATCTGTGCTTCGTCTGCGGTGCCATGAAGATGGAACCATAGGTAAGTCACATCAATTCTAAAAATAGAAAAAAATCATTTATTCATTTTCGAACTCAATTGAAATCGTTTGATTATGAAAATACGTGCACAATGAAACAGGTCGTTGCATTCTACCCTCCTTACAAAAATTCCATCCTCGATATTTCTCAAAGGACTAAGCTGTTAACAAGAAGCTCAAGCAAATAAATGAGGAAAGGAAAGGCTTAATGGACGATAATGAACGAGTAAAATAGGTTGTAAATAGCATGAAAGATAATGTCACATCATAGCATCAAGAAAGCAAGAGATGTTACTATTAACATCAACATAGCTTTCGTAGTTAGTCCAAAGTCAAAACAAGCTTGAATAGAAGAAGAAGACGAGTTCAAGAAAGATGAAGAAGCAACAGCTGCCTACGCTTGCACGTCTCGGTTTGGTTCGTCTCAATTTGTCTCGCACCAACCTCAAAGTATGGCAAGCTTCTGAGCTTACTTCGATTACATCTAATGTCGTCAATGAGGACTACCACGAATATATCCACATACTTGTAGAATGATTGGTTCACGAGACTCGTAAATACCAACGGTGTGTTTCCTACACCAACGACACCATCAAGTTTTGTAGTGTATAACCTTGGTCTTGAAATCTGTCTTCGAATTCGAGCCGTTGACTTTCCATTGGTGACTTCCTCTCTTCAGATCCAACTTTACTTGATCCTCCAAGTCGACGAAGTATAATCAATGCGAGTTAGACGTCGTTTGTTCTTCATAGTCTTCTTGTCCAACGATCGATAGTCGATACTATTGTGATAGGATCCATTCTTCTAAGAGTACTCCAAAGTTCAGTCGTATCCATTCATTTCACAATAAATCATCAAAGTGGTCATGAAACTCCAGTGGTGTTGTGCATAGAGTGCTTTTGATTTTGGTTTAGTGTCTGGCACTAGATCACTTGAAAGTTCTAAGATGCGATTTGTGGTAATCTCGTGAGATCGACCGTATATACGACCAAGAATTCTTGAACCACTTCTAGCTTAACTTCCATCGCAGTTTTCATTCCCTCTGTAAGTCTGGCCTTGAACTTCACTAGTCCTTCTGATCTGTTTTCGTTGTTGAACTCGAACTTCGGATGGTTGAAAATTTCAAACGCTATC
Organism: Scilla litardierei; assembly: GCA_030789695.1. Classification (NCBI taxonomy): domain Eukaryota; kingdom Viridiplantae; phylum Streptophyta; class Magnoliopsida; order Asparagales; family Asparagaceae; genus Scilla; species Scilla litardierei. Next base: position 252,296,774 of record CM061142.1, read on the forward strand.
TTCTATACAAACGAGTGTAGCTAGGGTTAAGTACAACTGAAAATACTCCAAGAATATGGAAAGATCGAAAGGCCATCACTATCTAAGTGAAGTGTGATGGTGAAGAAGTGATCAGGAAATGGTTCGATCTATGGATGATCACTCTAATTATCGACGAAGGAGGTCACTAACAAAAGGAGTATAAGGTTATATCCAAGGGAATGAACGAGGGTTCAAGAATTTCAAAGAAGGCAATGAGAATTGAGGAAGATGTGTAATAAGGACACTTTGCATGTACGTCTCATACAGGTGAACACTCGATACACCATGTACTCGAGAGGTCAATTTGAGTATTTTATATAGTATATCCTGATCTTACTATATTGTTCACAAGGTAGTTAGTGTGGACTTCTGTGGGCCACCAAACTTATAACGACCCGTTTTCAGGGGGCATTACTTATTTGATACATTCGCAGGTCTGCAGTTTACCAGTGAAAACAATATAGCCATGATGCCGAGATGTACAAAATACTCAAATAGGGTCCATTTATTAAAATCTATATAATACAATACGCTTCAACGAGGATACCTAAAAGAAAAGAAGTACATAGGGAAATACATCACGACTCGAACTCTAAAAGTCTGTGGCCTCTGTGTCGAACTCTGGCTCCTCAGACTTAGGAGCCTCTACGTCAATCTGTGTGTCATCTACGGTTCCATGAAGATGGAATCGTAGGTAAGTCACAATAATTCTTAAAATAGAAAGAAAATCAGTGCACAAGTATAGAACATGCTAAGTAAGGAAACATGCTAAAGAAGTACCTACAGACAAGAGCAACAATTAAAGTAAATACAGTCATGCATACACGAGCGATAAGTAACGTACATGTGGCTGCACAAGTGTGGTAAGTAACTTACATGTAATGCATAAAGTAAAGGTGACTATGTAAGTAGTAACTAAACTAGAAACTACATGACTCAAGCAGGAGAGTATGATATTCAACCATGGAGTACATCTCTTTCCTGGGTGCGCTTTACCCAGACGAGGCCGACACAGGCAGCAGGAGGTGTTTGGTGACACAGACAACATAATAGGTTTTGTCGACACATGCAGCATGATAGGATTTTGTCGGCACATGCATCATGATATGTTTTACCGACATAGGCATCATGTTATGTTTGCCAAAACACATGCAGCTGGACATGTAGATGAACTCCACTTACTTCCACACTCTCTTAACTATGAGTTACACCAAACTAGTGAAGTGTTAAGTGTTCTAAGTATAAGTTTCTTATGGGATGTTCCACAAGATATTCCACAAGATATTCCACAACATATTCCACAAGATGTATCTCATGATATTCCATACGATAATTCTTTAGAATTCACTGAGTCATAGATGGTATGCAACAAATGATATAACTATTTAAACGTGAGCAGTCATGCAACATGTGTATCCAAAGTTCATGCGTAGTTTTCAAGTGACAAGCATCAGGACATGGTAGGAAAGGGTGAACTAGAGAAGGAAGTTATCATGGTGAATATGAGTTTACGTGCGATTAAAAGTCGAAGTAACTCATTTAAAAGTATTTGTAATCAATGTTTGCAAACTGATGATAATTGGAAATCTAGTATTGATCCACATAAACGGGCTTAGTCAAGGTTGGCCAAGCAGGTCACTATCCCCATAGGGTGATTCAAACAAGGGCATAAGTGATTCCAGCCGGCTCGGAGAACCAATATTAAGGATGCCGATTATCAACTTTCGCGCCATCGATTATATTAACAAATAGTAGAGTAGTTCCTTATTTATTTAGGTCTCTACCATAATGGTAGTTAAAACATGACCACTGATTGACTTTCTTATTGAAAACCAGAAAGTTAGTGACCTATTTCAAATCGACTGAGCCAATGCAAAGCAGATGTGCTAAAAATTAGAGGACAATGAAAAGTCCAACAACTATGATATTGATACCATGCTTCGAGCATGTGGTATTTCCATTAGTACACAGTTTACCCAAGTAAATGGTAATGTGCTACAACTACCAAAGTTGTAAGTTGGCAATGTGGTATGCTTAAGTCAATAGTTGTTCTGCAGTTGATTAGTTTCATATTTAATTAGGTCTCTAGTTGGCAATGGTGTATGTTCAAGTCAATAGCCGTTATGAGGCTATATGTGTTAGTTCATAATAGTACACTATCTAAAATTCTAAATTAAGAATTAGGGTGACTTACATGTTTCGAGGTCGTCGTAGAAAACCGATGCTGGAGCTAGAGCTTCCAAGTGTACTTGTGCACGCGAAACGATAACTGCAAACATAAGAGATTACCGTTTATAGGTCACACTATTTTCTATATATTTATCTTACTCGTTTTACTTTTATTATAGCTTAAAACGGGTCGAAACGTGCACTAATAATTTTTAGATAGGCTAGATATAATGAAAATAATTTTATTTATGAAGAAAATATTTTTCTAAAGCTCCTAGGTATTTTTATAATTTTTAAACACTTAAAATCAATTTTCTTGATTTTAAATGAATTAAAAAATATTTTTTGAAATTATAAAAAACTATCGTAAATGTTCAACAATTTATTTAGAAAATATACACGTCGAAATATTTCATATGACAGGTCAAAATGTTCATCTAGATTAATAGAATACGACAATTTTTTGTATTAGGAAAATACACGTGGTATTAGAAGATACGTATTTTAAATCCAAATTAGAATTAATTACATATAATTTTAAAAATTCATTTTAACAAATTAAGACTCTTACTGGGATGATTCCAACGTCTATGCATTCTATGCGACGTGCTGGATTTTCTGGCACTTCTAGTGTATTTTTCTGATGTGTATATTATTTATTATGATTTTTAAACTAATAAACCTATATTATATATACATATACACATATATATACACATATTCAAATACGTATCATATACATTTTCTCTTCTTTATTCTCCATGCAAGCAGCAGAGGGGCCTAGGGGCTTCTTGTCGTCGTCGGGTCAGCGACGGAGGGAGCGACGACGACATCAGCGTATTAGGCTGGCAGCGGGTAAGCGGTGGGGCGGTGCTAGTGGAAATGCAAGCGATGGTGAAGAGCGAGGGGAGCGGCAGCATGCGGGTGACTCACGATGGGCGCTGGGGACTCATTGGGGGCAGTGGTGGCGATCAACATGGGCCGAGGGAGGCACCGATAGGGAGGTGGTTCTTCATGGAGCGGTAGACGGACCGAGGCCGTCGGGGGTGCCTCAGTGGGCGTATAATGGAGAAGACAGGGGGGCTGCTCGGGGGTCACCATTGGCTACTGCGGGTCTCAGGGGATGGTGGTAGAGCGGTGCAGGGGAGGTCGAAGACAGCAGTGACGCGGTCGGAGGGGGAGAGCAAGCGAGACAACGACATGAGGTGGTGCAGCGACAGAGGGAGAGCTGCAGTCAGGTGTATTTGAACGGGGCAAGGGAATGAACGTGGGAGGGGGGTTTAAGGGGTAAATAGGAATTAAGAATTAGTAGTATAATATAAACATCAATTATTATAGTCATTAATATGGTTAAGTGGGGATGAACCTTGTTTAAGAGAATTTAAATGCGATCACACGTACGTTTTTATTGCTGGCTGCTAAGGGGGGTAATTAGGTAAGTTAATTATAGTATTAACTAAGGTAAATGATAATTTTAAAAGTAAAATTGGCGTCAACAGAATTTGGGCTGACGATGAAGTGGATCCTTGTCAGTTGGTGGAGTGGGACCCTCGGTCAGTAGAACCAAGGTCGTTAATGGTTGGGATGTGGATGCAGCACGAAAGCTCGCTCGACCCAGTGGTTGGATGTGACGGTCGTTCGACCCTCTGGTGGAGTCGATCCTCGAATGAGTGTTATCAGGAGCTATCGTTTGACCCTCCTGTTGGGTCGTGCCTCAATCTTCATGCACCATAAAGGAGCGTCAGGGGGTCG